>JARQTC010000891.1:32708-59807 GCA_030142495.1 Cephus runcator
AGAGAGAGAGAGAGAGAGAGAGAGAGAGAGAGAGAGAGAGAGAGAGAGAGAGAGAGAGAGAGAGAGAGAGACAAAGATAGAAAAGGACAGAGATAACCATAGGGAGTCTAAAACGTCACAAAGGGAGTCCGAGTCAGCGCAGAAGAGCCTTCACCCAGTCCCCTCCACCTCCCACGATCACCCCCCCCCCCCTCCTCCTTTCAGCCACACTGCCGCCAACTCATCTCGAAGTAAATCAAAACCCATCAATTTTGCATGCCCGGAATAATATACTTTGCTCGTCGACGGCGACGATGCTGAGACGCGACAAGACTATCAGGCGCGACCATGGCAACGTCGTGAGACACGTGATGGAGAAGACGGGGGAAGGGGGGGCCTGCCGGTGGAGATATACGCGTTACTAGTGAAAGGAAGTATAACGACGTCTATAGGTATACAGTAAGTTACTTAACCTCCGTTTGACAGAAACGAGGTCACTTTTATTAAGACCCGCCGATACTGCGTATCGACTGGGCCGTCTTTGCCCGAGAGAGAGAGAGAGAGCGTGGACTATCGTTCCACGTAGTAGAGCTGTGCCCTATGCTGCTTGGATGCCAAGGTGGACGCGTGGAAGCTGAAAAAGGAGAGCGAGGTAGGATGAACGTAGGACGGCGACTGGGGCACGAGGATGGGACCAGGAGGTATACGGAGGAGAAGGAGAAGGAGGGAGCCGTTAATGGAAATAGAAGCCGTCACGATTAATGGACAAACAGTGGTCACAGTTGGCAAGGTTGATCAATAGGCATCGGGACGATTCGTTCTGGCTATTATTTTACGTAGTTTTCTAAGGAGCGTTGCAAGTTTCTCGGCTACCGGAAGGAAAGAGCCGGGGGGGGGGGGGGCCGTTAGATCGGATCGGAGTAAGGTCGAAAGGTCAACGACGCGTCTTGCACAAGGCGGTTCAATCTTCAGTGCGAAACAATTGAATTTGATCGCGTCAATTCGTCCTCGATGACGTCATCGATCCCGATCGTGACGACAGTCCCAAAAGTTTGGCACGGGGGCTCTCGCGTAGAAAAAAAAAAAAAAAAAGTATCGTACCTCGTGAATCTTTTCGGTTCCACCATCTCGCGAGGAGACGCAAGTGTAACATAAGAAAACACTTTCTCGCCCAAAGAGCCAGGATTTTCCCCAGTGGCAACTGCCGACGGTGTAACGCGGGTAACCGTCGTCCCTTCACCCGCCAATCCGCTCGCAGCGCCTACTCCGTCGCAACTCGTCACCTCTTTGCTCCGCCGCCGCTCCGTCGCTCTGTCTCTCTCTACACTTTTCAGCAGAGTACGGTGCTACGACTCTATCCCCGTCACTGTGTTCTCTCTCTCTCTCTCTCTCTCTCTCTCTCTCTTTCTCCCCTCTCGACCCCTCGATCCACCTCTTTCCACGGATCCCTCGACCATCGGCTTTGCTCGTATCCACCCCCTCCCCTCCGCCGCCCCCTCCGCCGCTCCGTCGTGTCTCGACACGTTTCAAATACGTTCCCCTCTCGCTCCCGTATGCTCGTGCCACTCGCAAGAATCCGGATCTAGCCTCAAGGTTTACATAAAGGAGCTGCTGGACGAAGCCGACATCTTTTCCCTTTGCGGGAGACTCTCGCTCGGCTTTTCGTCGTGAAACGGTGAGAGCAGTCAATCGGCTCAATTCATGTATATATATATGTGTATATATCTGGCCACAAAAGTAAACCGCGACGCTGCGGCAATTTCCAACGTAGACGGATGAGCAGATTTGGCATTTTCATTGACTACGTCGCCGATTGAAGACAAAGTCGTTCGGAATGCGTTTCCACGAGTATATCCCAACTACGGCCAAGACTGACGTATGAAATATAAACCGGAAGTGACAATTTGTCAGATGCACTCGCGTCACGAGGCTTCATTGAATGTTTGAGATCGATGAACGTCTCGGGCCTGATTTATTGTTGCGAACAGGCTATGACGTAAAGGCTGGCTTACACGTGTAGCACGTAATCGACCGACACGGCGTGCATACGAGGAGTATAGACTCTAAGATAAGCGACACAATGTCATCTCACCGATATACCAATATAGTCGGATGTCACGACACTGAAGGGCAGGGGGGGGAGGGGGGGGGGTGAATATTTGAATTTACCGCCAATGTAATTTCGCAGTATCGCGTCGTACTTTGAAAAAATGGTAAAGCCACGTAGTTCTACGAACGACAATATTTTATCGTATTTTCACAGAGACCCATAATACTTCTCGATACGAAAAGTCGAGACGGTTAACCAACCCGTCGGGCTCGTTGCGACACAATGGCGAGGCGAGTCGGTCGGCACACAGATTACTTTCTCTAGTTCGCGATCGCAATACCTCCTTGGCGTTTACTCAGAAATCCTTTGCCTCGGCCTTTACGTCTGCCATGAGGCTCCCCAAGTAAATGAAGTTTTTCATCCAACCTCTTTTTTTGTCTCCTTTCGATTCTCATCGAACGACTTTTTTTTCATCCTGATTTTACCCTTCCTGGACGAGATCTGTACTTTTGTCGTTCCAATTCTCTCGGATGGACAAGGGGCAGGATTTTGCGTTAAAAAAAAAAAAAAACAACAACAACAGCGAATTAGCCGACAGTGAATTCGTTGTTCTCTAATCATTTTTTCAACGAGGAAACACAGTCAAGCAGACTTTATCTTTAAGGAAGTCATTCCTCCTGTACGTATTATCGGTACAACTCGCTATGCAAATTCCAGGCTACGATCGACGCGTGAATTTACATCGGAACGTCAACGCGATATCCACAGCGGCTGGCAGCGACTCGTGTAAATTTTTCACGATCCGCGTACGTAGATTCGTAACGCGTTCTACGACTCGTTAGTCGGGAATACGGCGTGTACGTGAAAATTGAAGTAGCTCGCTGAGGAGAAAAAAGAGAAGGAAAAAAAAAAGAAGTAAAAAGGAGGCGACTTAAGTAGTTCGCATGTGGGCGACAAAAACGTCGCGTTTAATAAGTGCCAGTCATCGTTAGCGCGAAGCGCAGTGGTTAAATTACCGCATCGGAATCTTCTAGAACACCGCGCCACCCCCTCCTACTAACCCATACCTCATACCCATGCACACAACACGCGTCAAAAATTAAATCGCTGGCAAGTGTCGCTCGTTGACAACGATCGTATCAATTTGTACGAATTCATAATACACGTAATCGCGTATGCGCACGTTTCACAAGACCGAAGCGACGCGTTGAAATTGTCCCCGTGCATGTCTATGGGGTAACAGCGAGCCCCACGTTAGCATTAAAGGTCAATTTATTTTTGTATATGTAAGCGCGCGTTAATCCATCGCACGATGTTTGTCACTTTTGATCGGCGATATTTGCGAAATCGCTCGGAGCGTCGAGTCGCGCGAGAGCTGAAAGTCGCCGAGGGAGACGGAAAAAAAAAACAAAAAAAAAGCGAAGGCTCGCTGGTCGCTGAGAGATACAGGAAAACAGGATTGAACGATAACGCGGGACCGAGCGATGCCACCTTGTTGATGAATTCGGCACGTCGCTATGTCGAGCCGTTGCGTAACTGGCCTGAAAAGGCAGCCGCGTGTACGACCGCGAGGACGGCAGGGAAGAAGCAAAACAGAAAATAAACAAACTTAAGATCGAGCAAGTTGGTGGCCGTGCCGAGATAGCAATCGAGCGTCCGGACGCTTCTGCTAAACGGTGTCCGTTGTATTTTACGTATGGAGACACGTAACGTCCGCAACACTTCAATAGGAAGACACTGTCGTTGTCGCTGATAGATTTATCGTAGGCAGTCGGGGTAACGAGCGACTTTTAAATATATCTATATATTCTTACCGGGTAACGAAGCTAGGGAAAACGGGAACGAGCACACATTTTTCTTTCACTTTGGTCGTCGCTCAAAAACCGATCTGCCTTTTAGGTTTCTAGCCCGACGAATTTATGTGGACTTGTGTTGGTCGGTGACAGAGAGCGGCACAGGCGCACGTGCGATCCCGACGAGGCAATGTTTTGTCTAGCGAGTCCCTAGGCAGGTATAAGGGTACCGTGACGTCACAGCAAGGACTGGCATAGGATAGAGCGAGGAAAAAGGAAAAGCTAGAGGATTAAAGTGAGCTCGATGGGTTATAAGGCTGTACGAGGATATTAGAGCCAGAGTGAAAAGTAAAGGGGATCGAGAGAGAGAGAGAGAGAGAGAGAGAGGTTAAAGTCGAGGATTTCTCATCAGAGAGACAAGGATGAAAGAGGACAAAGTTTTAGCGTGTTTCGGTCTACTTGCCCGAAGCAGTAATTGTACGTTAAATGCGGTGTACGCGTGCGTCAGCGAGTATGCGACGACCTCAGTAGCTAAACAATCCAAACTGCTTACGAGGAAGAGGAATGACGCACGTTCGCCTCGTCGTCTGTTTCTTCAAGACGATCTGAGCCGACTCGTGTTGCCTTGTTACCGGGGAAAAACCGTCGTTCCGGAAAGTCCCCGACTTCCGGCTTTTCTCGAACGAGACCTTCGAGCTGCTTTTACGTGTATCCTTCCCCCCACTCGCCACTTTGCCCAGCTGCCCGGTCGTACCCATGCGCCGTTCACGCGGATACGTATTTTATTCTTAGAATCGGTAAGACTCGGCTTCCATTTGTTTATCAGCTGATAATAGCTATATGCTTATCCGCTTATCGGGACGAACTACACGGTTCTTATCTGTAAAAGTGTTCATTGATATTTTTCATGAATCGATCGAACTGAGGGATAATTACTTTGCTCTATTGATATCGATAACAGTATGCAATGAATTTCAAATCGATCGAAGCCAATCGATATGGAGTGTCTTATGTTAAATCGATCACAGGTGCGATTACCGGGAATGGTACGGGAAGGAAGATTGATTGAAGTTCGTTGCTTGTTAGTTTCGAGAGATTCTAAGAAAAGGCTTATAGGGTTAACGTGGGTAAATGAATTTTTCTGTGAATCCGGTAATTGTCCGGAAATATTCACAAAAGCGTCGCGTCGGGGAAATCGTACGCGTCGAAGATAGCATGAGGAAGAGCCGTAAAAGGCGTTTCGTTAAATTCCCCGTCGATAACCCAGAAAACGTAAGTGAATCGAAAGGGAAATTCCAGTAATTTCGAATGGCCATAAAACAGTGACGCGGAGAAGCACAATGGTCGCCGGAAGTTTGCTGTAGTAAAGTGCGGCAAGGTCGTCGTCGCCATAGAAATGAATTTACACCTCGCGCTGCGAGAGGCTCGCGTCAATTGGGCGTCTCTGTTTAATTTCGTATAAAGAAATCGAGACACGCTCGTTAGTCCAAGCGTCGACATAGAGAGGGAGGGGAAGGAGGGGGAGAGAGATTCTAGCATATTTGCAGTCTACGATGTATATACAGTCTTTTACATAAATACATACATATATATATATATATATATATATATATATATATTACATAGCGGGGGTCAAGTAGTAGCAAAGTAGCTACTGAAATTCCGAATTCATTAGTGGCGAATGACTTTCACTCGGCTGTCTCTCCGCGCAGGAAGTTACTTCGAATGGTCTATACATGCCGACTAATGTGTGGCACCGTTAAAAAGGAGCTTTTTCCAGAATACACAGAGTGAAGCGCGTGAGACGAGTGAATACTTCGAAAAAAAAAAAGCGTCAATCTATACAAATAAAAAAAAATGGCGTATGCATCGCTAGTTCAGCGACGAATCTCCGTCAATTTGGATAGAAGAAAATAATCGACCAGACAGCTTGAAGAATCTTCGAAAAACCTATGGGAGCTCTAAGTGAATCAAGCAAAATTGGTACAGGTTAAGTCAAAAGTTTCTGTACCGTCTGAAGTTGGATATACCATAAAAGTGAAGTGAGATGTAACTAACTTCAGCTGACACAATACTGCTGTGCAACCATGTATTTAAAGGAAAAAAAAAAAAAAAAAAAAAAAAAAATTTCAAATATTTCTTACATTGACATACAGTAAACTCGGTATCACGTTCTTATACAATATCCCAATTATGTCAATACCAAATTTTAAAAGTCACACTTCACGCGCATCGCAAGATAGCATTATTACGTAAGATTGCACAAACGACGATAACGCGCCCTTGAAATTGAATTCCAAATAAACAGCTCGTCACGCGATGCATTCATCTAAGTCAAAGTAAGCCCAGACGGGCTATAAAATACCGCGTGCGATAATACCGTGTCTAAGTACTACTGTATAAGTATAGTTAATTATCGGGCCTTCATGCTCGCATTGAGGCCAGACAGAAGGAATCGACTCTCGTGCAAAGGGTACTCCTTCGTCAGGATGGCTGGAAGCGTTCAAGTAAAAAGCCGTTATGGAACACGATGGAACAAATTACCAAAATGGCTGGGGGTCCGAGGTCCGTAAGTGCGGCGGAAAGATAAACCAATAGCGGTACGAAGACGACGGTCATAAGGATCAGCCTTTATTCGTACATTGTCCATACGTCTATTCTTATGCCGTACAAGAAAACAAGTTAGCCGTCGAGGACAACCCATTCACATGTATGTCAGGCGTTCCCCGTAAATCGTATTCTTCCAAAGTATCGTGTAACCGGATTTCGTGAGGATTACGGGGGGGAGGGTAAGACTTACAGGGACGTACCTAACGAAGCAGGGATCCCCTCAGAGTCGTGTACTTCGAAATTTCTCCAAATCTATAACACCCTTAAAAACGTCTACGAGGGGAAAGACGACTTTGGGCAAAATCATGAAAGCAGGTTAAAGCCTGTAAAAATACGATCTTCGCGAGGGGCTAAGTTTCTCTTTTCACGAAAATTTTTAAATATTCATGGAGGACTGCGTCTAGGCCAGGTAGAGTTCTGACGGGGGGTACACGAAGTTGCTGCGCTTGTCAGACGTTCTCAGGCGGCGTGAGAGAGAGCGAGAGGGGTTGAAAGGGGGGTGGGGCACTGGCGGAGGGTGAAAAGAGAGCGTAAATATTTAATATGCGACTGCGACAGTAACGCGCACGTGTCACGTGTGTCTCTACCGGTGCACGAGGATCAAAGTTCCGTCAGCCCCGACGGGGTCCGAACGACCCCCACCTTGCTGTCACCATACGAGAGCTACCCGTAGCAACCGCAAAAGGGCGCGGCGCTGCGATCGTCGGAATACGTACGAACGTAGGTAAGAGGCCGTATCTCTACGGAACGGGAACTTAACGCGTATTGGGTGTTTCTGTAGATTTGACCCGAGGTCACTCGGTCTCCCTGACCGTCATTATGATACGAGGGGAATTGAGTGTCGCGGAATGCTGACGAGTCAAATTGGTATTAAACGTAGGACTATACGTTGGTTTTGCTTACTGTGAATTGCCGGGATGGGGATATGCGGTTGATATCGATTGCGCAATGCCCACTTTGGTAATGACGTACGCGACAATATCGGAGACTCGTAAACGTTGTAGGGGAGAAAGAGGGGTGCGAAAAAAATTTTACCATCGGCAATTTAAGGGGTGACGATAATCTTAACGTACGGATGTCACGGCAGACCTGGAAGACTCGCTGGAGAGTGGGGGGAGATATATATATATATATATATGAAAATCTAGTTTTACAGGTCCTGGCTGTCTAACGTCATTTCGCATATCCTGGATCGTATTTACGAGTCCTGCTGTTCGAAATTTAGTTCCCAGGACGAGTCCTGCACAACGTGAAATCTCTCTCAGCAGCATCTCTAACCCAGCGTACCACCCCTGTGGTACGGAGCGCGTGCAAGTATAACGAACAAAGACGATGCAAAGATGGCGCGCCGATGGTTCGTTACCGAGTGTACCTAAAGACGGACGAAACGTTGACTACTTTTGAGGAACGCGGAATGGACTGGATCAACTGGAACAGTGAAGATGATTCTGCGAGTTCAAGAATTCCAGAAGGAAAAAGGCTACGGACTGCCGATTGAGAGATTCCCATGTGAAACGAGGTCAGGTATTAGTTTTCTTTATTTTTTTTCTTTCTTCCTTTGTTTATTCTTCCTCGAACCGCCATTCGAGACAGTCAAAGATTCGTCGAGTGACAGAGCTCGTTACGACGAATTCGATGAGTTCGAAATGGAAGACAAGGAAATGCAGAGCCCAAAATTAGTGAAGCGCAAAGGGACTCGTGTCATTAGCTTATTCCCCGGGGATTCCCCGAATACTTTCTAAGTACTTTTTACGTTCTCCTAAAATATCTCTCAGTCATATATATATATATCGATAACGGAAGCAAACTCAACTGTCTCCGTCGGAAAGCAAAGAACAAACCCAGCCGGAATACCCGCTGCGAATTTCATCGATCGCAACGCTCCGATACATCGCCGAAGAGAAAACGAGAGCTCTCAGTGAAAATACAAGAATGCCAAAGGATATACAAAAGCCGTGAGACCACGTTGCACGTGTTGGTAGCATAGGTCGACAATTAACTCGAAAGGGAAAGTAATAAGGCTACACGAAGAAGAAGAGGAGGAGGAATAATAATAAAAAAAAAAAAAAAAGATAACTTTCAACAGCAACAGGACGAACGTCCTTCGTTGGTTAAATTGGAAGGACGTTTAACATACGTAGTTGGCCGATCCGTCTTAAGGCCGATTTACAATCGCATCGACGTGAGAGCGGATCCTCCTCCCCCTCCGCTCTCTCTTCTACCGATCGTCGATTTACGAAATCAGAAGAGGAACTCGTGAGAGCGGATTGCCGCGCGGATCGAATAACCAATCGTAACGATCGCATCTTCTCGCATATATATATATATATATATATATATATCGAAACAGGTTGTTCAATCGGTCATCGTCCAGACCGCAGACGTCAGGTCCGACGGATGTATAACGATTCGCGGTACAAGGAATATATATATATATACGTGGTGCAGCCAAGAAGACTGTGTTCGAGGGTATCGAGTACCGGGTGTAAGACAAAGACAGACCGACAGCTTAGGGCTACCGAGCGACAGAGAGAGAGAGAGAGAGAGAGAGAGAGAGAGAGAGAGAGAGAGAGAGAGAGAAAGAAGAATAAGGAGATGCGCGGCAAATACGAACAGAGGAAAGGGACGTGATAAATACGGAGCCTGGAGGCGCGAGCGGCAAAGGTCTTTAGAACCAGTTCTACCAGACGCCTCGCGGCACCGCGAAAACTTTATTTGTCGCTGACCAATCGGGACGACCTTTTCGCCGAGTGAGTGCTCGCCTTTCGCCACGTCGAGAGACGTATAACTATATATATCCAAGAACGTACTATTAAACATTAAAGGCAAACACGGTCCTTACAGAATTTATCAAAATTTCACGCGCACGTAAAAGTCCTCTCGCGACAGAAGGGACGCTCCCGTCGTTATGCGACCAGGAGGTAGTTGCATAGGGGGAGGCCCTATTTATCATTATATAGGTTTTATGAAAGCTGCGTGACCCGGTGAGTAGTTAACAGGGATGAATATATATATATATATATGTATATATATATAGCCTTGTTACAATGTGACTGACGCACGTAGGACAATACACAAGGCAACGATTGTTGCAACGGCCGACTGTCCCAGAGAGGCATGCGGGCAGTGCGCGCATCGGGCGACGTCCTTGAGTATATTCACGCGTATCTGTATCACGTGTATTTTCACGGAGATGCGGGTCACGCTTTAACCTCTGGGTTCCTGCGCAACGTGCACCACCTATACATGGATGCAGGTTATACATATTGATATATATATATATATATATATATCACCCGACGACGACCCCAGCCAACCCAACTTTTTTCAATTAAAATTCATTGATAGGCCTTCGTGAGAACTCAGTATAAAAAACGTACTGGAAGGAGGCAGGGGCAGAGGGGGTCCCCGTTCAAAGCTTTCATACTTTATCAAATCGACCATATATACTCATATGGGATTCCCCGACTTCCCACCCATTGTAACCCCGGGCGCCGTATCCTCGGCATACGTAACGTTACGTTATTCCGCATTTTTTCTCTTGCTTCTTTTTGTCCCCGCCCCGTCACGACCGAGGAAAACCCGACGGCAGACGATCCTCCCCCGCGCGTTAACAGTGCACGGGGGAGCTGCGGGAAGGGACAGAGGCACCGGTCGCGGGAATTGCGGGAAAGGATGGAATTTCGAAATGGAGCTCTGAAGTTTAGCGATTCCTAGCGGCGACCCGCGCCGGGTCTGCCACCACATCGTCGTGAGGCCCCGTCGAGCTCGAGTGAAAGGCAACAATGTGAAGGCTCAGCGACTACCATTCCGTACCGCAACGCGGTGAGCCAAGTACACACTGTTGCATATTCCGTGATCCTTAATTGTATGCCCAGCAAGGATATATATATATATATATGCGTGTATATACAGAGAGATAGTACAGCGCCACCTTGTTGACTCCTCGTGCGTTGGGGAGAACAGGGATCGAGAGGCAAGACAGTCGGTTCTCCCAGAATACACGTCATCCCGTGACAAGGACGTCTGTTAAACGAGCGAATTATACCGGTATAATTGCCGCAGTCTTGGAGAGACCTCGTGAATAGAAAAATAAAGAAAAAATATGAAATTGACAACTTCACGATTCTTGACGCATTTGCCCGAACGTCTCGCGCGAGCTGCTGGTATCGTACAAATCTAAATTCGTGACTGTCGTCGTTGAAACGTGCCCGAGAGGTATGATGAAGGTATATATGCGTGTCCTTGAAGGAGACGAAGGCGTGAAGTGAATAAACACTCTTGAGGGCATTTACGTGACTTTTGAAGTTTCCATACAATCGATCGATCGGGGGATGAACGAATGACGTAGACACGGTCTTCGCTTCTAGTCCAGGTCCAGATACGAATGGCGATGCTGATGAAGAGGGTGGGACAGGAGGTGCGGTACGAGAGAGCGGCATTTCCGAATACCGCGAAGGCGTCTAAGAATAGCCAGGTGATGAGGTAGCGCGTTGGGGAGGGGGGAGGGGGGGGGGGGTTCCGAAAGAAAAGAGAAAGCAAGGTAAGGACTTGATGGAGGAACGGAGGGTTGAAAGACGAAGGGATGAAACCGGGATTGGACGTAGCAGAGAAAGGGAACGGGGTTCTGGACTTGTATACGCGTCCGAACAGGTCTGGCACGTGGGTTCGAAGACCTACGAGTGATTTTCGAAGGTTTCGACCCGAACGACAATTGGTATTCATCTAGTCAATTGATCGAGTCATACGTACGCATGATAAGTCTTATCGCAGACGTAATGAGAAATTGTGGTGTAGCCTTCTAGAAGGATTTTTCATTCGCTACGATCGAACGACCGAGACAGTCGGTGAAATTTGGAAAGTATGAATTTTCAGGTAAAAATTTTTTTGGCAAATTGGTCGAGACAAAAATACGGGTGATTAAAAAAGATTTCAATCGACCCTCCGAAATCCCGTTAAGCTAAGGTGCGCCCGGTAGGATCCTAAAGGCCGGAGTGAGAAGCGTTAGATGGGAAACGTACTGATGTTAATGGACGACCGAAGCGCGATGGGAACCGGTACTTTACTGTGGGTGACGATGAAATTGAGCAAAGTTATCAGGCAATCGAACGAGGCAGTCGTTCCGTGGATTTCCAAGTAGCGCGTATGCACGGAGCACAGTGACGAGTATATAGGTATGTCGTCGAACGAGGCCACAGCATTAGTTCTATGAGAATGGACGTTCTAGCGGGACGTTTCGTATCTGTAATAAAGACAGCGCTGAGAAAAGAGAGGTTAGAATAAGAAAGAAAAAAAAAAAGTAAAAAATAAAAAAAAAAAAGACCAATAAAGAGCCTAGCCGCACCCAAAAGAGGAACCCGATACAGTGGTCAATGACTCGGCCTTCGAACACCTTCCGATATCTTCGGGCCCGTTGAAATTGGATCGAGGCCTGTGAATAAGTTCGTAGATCGCGATCGTTTCGTGCGAGAGAGGGACCAGGGGAAGGAGGAGCGTTAAACGCCGTATTGGATAGCAAAGCAAACGACAATTTCAGAATCGACGTGAAATCGGCAGTATCTCGTCTGGCCGGGTGCGCAACCTCGATCACCTTCACCAAGAAACCTTCGCAGCGGCCGTATTTAAAATTTCAACCCGGATTTGAGAATCTCCTCGGGTTGCATTGAAATAAATTACCTGGAGAATGCGAACTCGCGATTGCGCAATCGTCGTTTTCGCGACACTTGAATATTCAATTTACGCGAATTTACAAAATTTTGCTCAAAAGACAAAAAGAAATCTCGATGTCATTTCGACGTCAATTATAATTTACAAATTAATATCTGGTGCTAGCGACGGTGTTATTGTCCTCGTGTCGAATATGCCTGGTGTCAAGTGGAATTAGGTGACCTTCCTCGTGAGGTCATACACGATTTAAGGATATATCGATAACGTTTCCAACAATAGTTATTTATAGATTCTTAGTTCTCAGAGCCAACAAGCTCGAGTCGACTGGACGAACTGGTCGGTAAAGTAGAGCGTGAAAGAAACGAAGAAGAAAAAAAAGATAGAAAAAAAAAGGGACAAAAATATGTCGAATTTCATTTGTCACTTAACGAGATAATAAAATGACGTGTGTCTTCCAACGGACAGATGCCACTTCGCGATAGCCGAAAGGGTACTGAGGCGGCGCAGTAGCCATTGAAAAGCAAATCGACCACTTTCTTCGTTTCCCCATCACCCAAGCCCACGAGACGTCCCTCAAAGCACAATAACTTGAACTTGTGTAACTTTATCAACTTAACCGATAGTCATTTCCATTCAACAAAATATATTCGCGTTAACAAACGCAATTACGATAACGCACAGCCGACGCTTGACCTTCGGGGTTCAACGCCCGTCGCACGCACAGCTATGCGCTAAGATAAATTAAAGTCAAATGTAAACTTACCCCTTCGTTTCCTCGAAACTGTATAGTAGGATTCTTGTTGGTCTTGTTCTGCAACAGAAAGCAGAGACGAGCGTCATTATCCACAGTGTCAAATGTATATCGCACGGAGTCACACTACATGCGCAGCCATCATGAATATGCTTAGACGTTAGATTGCGTGACGGCGTTAGACAACTAAGCCGGTCTGAAAGTGGAATTTTTATTACCCAACGTCGCTAGGTGAGACATTAAGAGCTTTCGCGGAGGGAAAGCGAAAATACGTCCGGTGTAAGCGTTGAATTTAGTATTTTCATTGTTCAAGGATTAACGCGCGTGGCTATGAGAGACGGGTCGGGACGGCTGGAGGACGCGACGTTAGGCCGTGCCAGACAAAACAGGAGCAGACGACTGAAGAGGTGCGCGCGCAGCATTACGTTTATCCAATGGAAGCGCTCGTACGCCATAGACGTACGCTCGGTCCGACGGCGGGTGAATTCAAACTGTCTTTCACCGACAAGTGAAACCTTCGAAGCATTTCTAGGACAAAATCAAATCGGACACGTTTGTCGGACTCGCGTGAATGTTCCTTTTTTGTTCTATTCATTTTTTTTTGCTTTCAAGACCCTGGCCCAAATTCATCGATCCCGCGGCTATTTTAAAGTAACATTAGCGCCGATCGAAGGACGTGAAAAGGAAGAAGAAAAAAAAAAAAGTTAACCAGACCCTCGCAACACCGTTGATCCAAAAACGCACGAGGCTTCCTGGGCCGACAAATAACTTTCGCGCGTGTCACCTTTCTTTGGGTGGCCTAAACGATTGAAAATAAACGGTGATTTAACCGGTGCACGGTTAACGAAATTTCATCGGTACACACTGCAGATCCACCATTTACATAATGCGTGCAAGCGGAGCTACGCCCACGCATACGGCGCGACCACAGGCGGTCAGGAGGTTCTTCCCCTTATGCTGGCTGCAATGGCTGATTTGCATGTGTAGCGATTTTGCGTGTAGGCACGTGCGGCGATAAGTTGAAAAGGGAAAGTTTGCGAGGGAGAGACTGAAACGGATGGTGGGTAGGCCAATGGGAGAGAGCGAGCGAGAGAGAGAAAAAAGATGGCCGGTGAGTTGACGACTGTGGCAGAAGAGAAGGTCTTCGTTATAAACGTGGCTAAAAGAACCGATTCGATCTATGCGCACTCGAGTGATTTATGCAGCCGCGTTGTGGACGCGGTTCAATATCGAGAGAAGGGACTTTTGCGCAGGTTAGTAACTGGTAATGTCGAGTGTCGTCGACCCGTGTATATATATATATATATTTCAAATATATCCTGTGCAAATATATATATAAACGAATATATTGAGTAGGTAGATGCTCTAGACCGCATTTGTACATATAATAAACATTGCGTCCATCATTCATGGTGACCAACAAGTCCGACGACTATTCGAAAATGGCTTTTAACGTTAAACTGGTTTCCACTGAACTACCTCCGGCGACTATCGCTCCATTTGAATAACGATCTTCTCTCTTCCTCGTGTTCGGAGATCCATATCGATGCGTATACGGTTCCTTGAAGCGAGAAAGAAAACGGACGAAAAAAAGATTATCGCACGAGACGTCGCTACATGCGTACAGTAGAGAAGACGAATGGTCGCGAGGAAAAGAACGGTGTTGTTGTCCCGCGTGAATAATGATCTATACGTCATACAAGTTATATAACGTTTCAAAATACTGAAATCAACGGTTTGCGGCACACAACTATTGCCAATTTTTTTTTGTATTCACCATCGATCGCGCCTATCATTATTGTTCGAGTTCCGTCCGGAAATAAAGAAAAATTATCTTTGCCACTTCAAACGCCATGAAAAATCAGTTCGACACAAAAGTCATAGAGTACGCAAAAAAAAAAAAAATAGCGATGGAAGGAAAAGTTCATACGGACAGCGTACATAACAAGGATGATATTTGCAATCGAAATTTCGTAACTCTTAGACGGATTTACGATACTGACTGAACGCCTTAGCTTCGCGCAGCAACTTCGCGCCGAACGTTCGATTGTTTCGAGGTCCGCGTTCAGTCAGACGTAAATTCGTACATAGTGGCTAAAAGGTATTGCAATACTATTTTATTTTTTTATAAGTTCAAAATAATACATATTTCATTTTGGATTCTACGCATTTCACGTAGTTTTTTCCCGCAGATCCCTCGGGGACGAAGCTGAAGCCGCGTCTTGTCTTCCTGTACAATAAAAGTGACTGCGTTTGCCAACAATCACTGTAACACGTCGCGCGAAACGTCATTCAGGGTCGCGGTTCAGTTTCCGCGTGCGGCGAGCGTTTCAGTCTAATTGCCTCAAAGACGGCACTTCCTAGTCACGTGACGGGAAACGGTACTGTTAACGATATTCGATATACGACAGCCTGGTACCAGACATGATCGAAACTGGTGGGAAATGGAAAAACAAAGAAAAAAAAAGTTTGTACCGATATCGGATGACGTCACTCGGAAACCGTATAACAATTTCAACGGCCTGATAACTGATTAATTTTCTTCGAAGCAAATATACAGAAATACGGTTGACATGCTAATCCGGAGTTCTAGATGCGATTCCAGTTCATCCAGCGCCAAGTCAAGATCCGCGCAAGTTCGGTTCTCGCGAACGAGACTTCCAGCTGTTCGGCTTCCATCGGAGCCACGGCAAGGGTCTCTTACCACCTACCGGCAGAACTCATTTGGCCGACGCGGAGCCTTGGGAGGGGTACGAAAATCCAAGTCTATTTTCGTACCGACGTGAAGCGTGATTCGGTGCGCGTCACGTAAGCAACCCCTTAAGTTCCTGCCGCCTGGCCACCCCTTAATGCCGTCAGGGACACGTGCCAGCCGGAAGGACGATGATACGGGAAGCGTAAAGGGAGCATCCCCGAAGTGAGGAAGTGACGTATCTGATCCTTCCATTTTTTTTTCTTCTACGCCTAGATGCTCGGCAAACGCCTCTTTCGAGACTGTAATAACAATATTGGATATTCCGATACGTCGGTATTCGTTGGCCTCGAATACGAATGAAATTGTTCTCCGACGACGCAAAAGACTCGCCTCCGAGAATAACTTGACTTCCGATAAAAATTTGTTTTACAGACTAACGTCGACCTCGAAATTTCAAACTGTCCACGTGGATTACTCGGCAGGACGAACCGATCGGAATTCGATTTCATCGATACGATCGTCCCTCGATTCCTTACTTCATCGTTTCGCCGAGTTCCTATTACAATGGACAAAAATTATCTTTATAACGGATTATGTTTCTTTAGAGTTACCGGTTTTTTTTCTTCAATTCATATAACAAACCGATCAGACTAGCAGAAATCTTCATTCCCAGAAAAAATCGAGACGGTAAATGGATGTCTTTTATCGTCATCGACGCGAAGGATACAGCGATCGGCGAGTAATCGTGAAGTTACGTGGTACAAGGAAGAAATCGTTAAGAACGTTTATGAAGAAAAAAGGAATCAAGGATCAAAAGATCGAGAACGATAAATCGGCATAGGGTCATTTACTAAAAATAGATAACGGCTCTCGTACCGTAAAGCTTAAAGAATCCAGAAATTTTGTCTGTTTAAACTCCATTTCCGGAATACGCCGAGAGATCGGTAATTTTTTCGGAGATTATAATCACGTAATTTACGAAAAGTCGAAAGTCTTGCCCCGTTCGTTATTGCTCAATGTCGCTCGTTGCACACTTGGCTTAATCGAGGGTTCGATTTAATAGAGGCAAAGTTGCCGGCTCTTGCATCCGGACAATGTGCAATGAATTCGGCAACAGCGCCAACTGGTTCACTTTCTCTCGTACTGCTTGCCCGGCCCCACGGTGCGATCGATTGCCGATCGCCTCGATCAATTCGATTGCTAATACATCGAGATCGGCTATTCTTATCGCGTACAAGTACAGCTTATGACTTTGGTGCACGAGGCGTATCGATATCCGATACAGCGAGATCGGTAACTCCTTAACGATTTCGATCGATTCTTACCGATTTTCGTTTGAACATCGAGAATTAAACGTTTCCAATAAGTGAAACTGTTTAGTATTGATTAGTTATCAACCGTTTTTTTTTTTCCCCCAAAGTGGATAATTTATTATTGACACCGTTAAAATCGTTAATGATCGATTTTTCACAAAATCCTTCAAACGGCATTGATAATGCATTCAATCGGAAAGACGAACGGTGTGAACGAACCCTAAATCCTGTATCCTCGCGATAAATCAATATGCCACGGGCAGCTAATAATTTGACACTCGTGACGTTTGCTTCCTATTTTTCCTTTGTCATCTTCGAAATTTCGCTATTGCAACGTAACTACACGAATACAAACTGTGCTACGTAGGTAAAAACATTATATGCGGCAAAGGCAATTAGCACAATTAGAAAATTGCCCTAGATTTTAGTAAATTGCAAAAAAAAATAACACGATGCATTCACAAATTTCGTACCAAAACTCGTCAATGATACCAATAACTTAAAACAAAAAATCGATAACGTAATAATCATTATAACCGATATAAACAAATACGAGAATCGTCATGCATCATTCGATTCCCATACTAACTACAAGCATCCTAAAGGCTAATTCACAAGTCGCTACCATATTCGAATCACCATATGACAGGAAGTTCGCAATGGTCATTCGTACGATAAAAATGACAAGGCAAACATCATACCGCGCGTTAAACACGTATTTGGCAAAGTGACTATAGAGCCCAAAAAACCCGATCGAATAAAATCGATCAAATTGATCGATCAACGTCGCGTGTCAAAAATTTCTTAAAATCATCGATCATCCACGTTCCGCGATTATTTAACGAAGATCAGACCAGGCGTGATTTCTTGCATTCGACAACTCGCCCCTATACCTTTTTTTTTCCTCGTTAAACATGCTGGAATTATTACGACACCCTGTATATAAAACGTCAATATCGATATCCAGACTTCTGTTGAATTATCCTATACTGATGGCACAGCGCGCGCAATAATTATTATCATTGTCGTCAGTTTCGTTCGTTAATTCTCTCGGCAAGAAAGCCACGGGGTAAAGAAAAATAATAAAGAGAAGTAAAATCAACCGCAGTTGTAATAACAGTTGCCTCACAGCATTATACAAAACTATTGGTAACAATGCAATTGCCTTGCAAACGCAGCTGGCGTACCTGATAAGACGTCGATGCGAGAAAAGTGCTAGAGTTATGTTGGCCGTTGTGGAGAAAAAAAAAGAATATTAAAGGCGAATTCTCACGGTGGCTGTGAGAATTTCGACGTCGTGTCCGCAACGTAGAAATTCGTACCCGAGCGACGGCAAGAGTCAGCTCTGGTCCCAACTTACGGTTACCGACTTCCCCCCCCCCCCCCCTCTCTTGCCGTACACGCCGAGCGTCTAATTGGAGAATGTTCCAATTATCAAGGCGAATTTCTACGTGGCAGCCGATCGCAATCGCGTTACGATACTTGCTTCGTTAGAGTATATCAGATATTGGGCTGTGCGAACGGGACTCATTGTCGTCTGCCGTGTTCGCAGACACGCCGATACAAAAATCTTTCTATTGGGATCCTGAAAATCTGACGCGTCAATGCCACTCGGATGGGACGGGCAATTAAATATAATTTCACGTAATTAAGGATTCCCTCAGACAACAATGCATCTTCCGAAAGGTGAGAATTGAGGGTAAAATAAATTTTTTTTTTTTTTTTTTTTTTTTTTTACGAAAAAATGTCGAATTACCGAAATCGTTAATTCGTTTTGCATCGCGACTGTTTTACCGACCGAGAAAGGACGGACAGTCGCTCACGCATTTTATCGCTTGGCTCGTTACGACGGTTGATGATAAATAATCCACTCAGAGCGACCGTGTACCGAAGTAATTGTTTTCCCCGGAATGTTTTAGGATTTAAGAAAATCCAATTGGACGGAGTCGTATTATGGCAGCGGTGGAACCGGGGAATCGGAGATGGATCTGCTACCGAAGGGGGAAGCCAGACGTATTTCCTGCCGAAGGCGGCTATGTAGTTTCAGTGGCCGGCGAGGGTTGCAAGTGAAATAGACGGAAGCAGATAACAATGCTTTGAGATCATGCTCAATAACAGTTATGAAATAGGAGCAATAAATGAAGGCTGTGGTAGATTAATTATCGCTACAAGATACGTCGGGACGTAATGCGTACAGGCTCGTTCAAAAGTAAGCGGATTGATAAAATTTCGAATAAAACTTGAAAAAAAAAAAAAAATTTTCACAATCTTCATGTACGTTCTCCAAACAAATCATGAAAAGTTAGTGTTCAATTTTTGAAGTAAAAAAAAAAGATATTTTCATACTTTGCATAACCATTTTTACAATCTACGTATAGGTGTCGATATACCGATTGATAATCGTGATAATAGAGTGCGACTGAATAGGACAGAAAAAAAACGTAATACAATTCCGACTTATATCATACATACAGATAACTTTCAAAGTTGAATTTGCCGATGATCTCATATACAATCGCTTAATAATTGTTAACTGACGGTAAAGCGAATAATTATTATCGAATAGCAAAATATCATAAACAGTGAGAGTTTTACCGGTTGACGACCGGGCGATAAGGTTTGAACGTGCAGGTCATCGTTTAAAATTTAATCATTAAGTTACGCAATTCCCCACGAGTCCGTAATGAAGTACGTAGCTGTAAGCGAAGTTAAGATTTTTTTTCTTCAATATAATACAAAGCGTTCAAGAATACCGAAAAGACTACGCGATAGTTCAGTGAAAACAATTCGATATCAAAATCCGATATTTACAATATCTATCTACGATCGTTGCAATTACAGATATGAAACTGATAGACGATCAGTCGTCAAGTTATTCTCTAACAATTATAATCTGCATTCTTTGTTCGGGTACAAAAATTCATTTTAAAAGAATTATCAATTTTTTTTACTTTCCGTCAATCAAGGCTATTTGACCTTCTCGGTGTTAAATAACGCATTGTGAGACAAAATTCGTTTGACAAAAAAAAAAAAAAAAAACTACCCTGAAAACAGTGAAAACCAGTAAGCTTATAAATTGGCCAGAATAAATGAACAGACGATAAATTTCTCCACGCTACATTTAAACGAGACTCGCAATTGAATCCTATGAAAACAATGTTGCGACAAAATAATAAATCCCACCGAATTAAAACAGCCGATAAATGCAACCAAGTATAATTTTTGTTCGGTCGGATAATAAAAAAAAAATCTTTTTCAATTAAAAAAACTCCCGTCATATAAATTTTCCACTGATAATCACAGATTGATCCGATTACAAAGTTATAAAGAGGTTTCAGGTAGCCGTCCATAATGATAATGACATAAGGCAATATAACCTCGTACGAAGCAGCCCAAGATAACAGATTAAGAAGACCGTCAAGGACCATCGCAATAAAAATTATCCTTATTTCGGCGAATACCCTGTATATGGTCTATTACAAAGATATTTCCTACCCGAGGTATTTTCATCGAGAAAATCGGAAGGACAGAGCTTAATTAATTTTTTTATTTTCACGTGACACTCGTAGTTAAAAAGGAAATGAAACAAAAAAATGTCAACATTTTTCATTCAAAAAAATCATCCAAGTCACGCTCGATGCAAGAACGAGTGTTTGCTAAAAATTTCATCTACTTTCACCATCTAGGAGCTGCGATATCTCAGAAAAGAGATACAGCTATTTTAACATACCAGGGTATATATCTATATATTGCAATTATGATTATTTCAATTACATACATCTCTCTAAGTGGACGGCCGATGATACTGAAATTTCTTAAAGCCGTGTGCTGCGTCATACCGAATGACATTTTTTCACGGGAAAATGTCAAACCCTTCACGATCCGTCGTACCGGCAGCTTTTCTCCGAACAGCTGTTATACAGTAGCACCAGAGAAATATGCCGATCGCAAAGGGTCTTTAATTTTCGCTAACGCAGTAGCCACCTTAAAAAATTGGGTCAACGCGATCCGCGAGAAAGTACGGGCGCTCAGTGACTAAAGATTCACATGTTTCGAGTAGTCCCAATTATTAACCCGAGTTGCGTAACACGCTTGGGATTCACTGAGAGGAGAAAATAAAATAATAAAAAAAAAAAACGTGACCCGATAAGTAACCCGTAGATCCCCAAAGCTCTACCGTGTTTGCGTAACAATTAAAAATAACAATAATTTCAAAAAATTTACATTCCCTAACACTACCCCCCCCCCCCGGATCGCGGCTTAACTTGAAAAAATAATTAAACGCCTTATTATCGGCATCGATAAACTTTACGTTCTACCCTACGATATCCCACAGCACTCCGCTGAGAATCTCAACGTCATCAGCAAAACGAAAAACAACGCGTAGGGATAGCCCCTGTATTACGTAACAACCAGGATCCCTCACGGTACCCGCAGAACGAAGCACGTGCAGCGACGAAGTAGTAGGGTCGCGTGAAGAAAGGATGATCGGTCCTGAAAATACTACGCAACGCTCTCTAACCTCAAAGCCGTAAAACGCCTGGACAGTCGTTGAGTATCGACTGGACGAAGTTAAATTCATCGAGCAAGACGAAATATAAATAAAAAGATCAGAGTCGACAGAATGGTGCCTGGCCGGTGGTTGTAAATCCGCGACACGGTAGGATCGGTCTAGTCAGGAGGTAAGGTTAGGTCGATCGTAAAAAAAAAAAGGTCGTATACCACAGAGTTTTGAGGTTAAGGTACGACGATGAGATGAAGATATGAAAAATCTTTGGATCGAATCCGTGAGCAGTGCCCTTGCTGCGTTCACGAAGCTTATACATGTTCGCGTATCCTCCCCCCTACGGCTGGGTCTCCATTGTAGCACGTGGTGTACGCGTGAGTGGTCCAGTAACACCTGCCCTAGGGGCGGCTAACCGTCTAGCCGGAGCCCAAACGTAAATTCCCATAAGGCCTCGTAGAGAACTTCATTTCGTTTCCCAAAACCCATAATGCACTGCGAGAGCGAGCCTCGCCCTGCTACTTCTACGTTAGTTGTATACCTGTCAAGTTGGCATAATGGTAGAGAGAGAGAGAGAGAGAGAGAGAGAGAGAGAGAGAGAGCAGCTATAGTGGCCCCGTATACTTTCGACGGAACGTTGAAACGCCCAGAGTGCTCGGAGAGACAGTGAAAGAAAACGTATCGAGTTCCTGGAGTTTGGTTAAACCGGAGGGAAGGAATGTTTAAAGGAAAAATTACTTTCCTCCAGGATTCCCGGTGTCCCCGAGAGCAGGCATCGGCGCAGGATCGATTTTCTACGAGTGTCAATGGCGATTAGCCAAAATCCGCGAAGATTCTATTCTACGACTAGGCACGGTTAGGCGCGCGATGCTTGACCTTGAGAGCCATTTAATTAGCGAATAACGGGTGGGCAATTAGCAGAGCCCGTTAGAAGGGCCTTCGATCGGCCGATGACGACCTTGCTGCCTTTGCCCGACGCCTCCGTCCCAAGAATATCTCGACCGTCGCGCCACGGCGTTCGTGTGAATCGGCCGTTCACGTTCGATGCGCTCTATTCCCGTCGAAATATTCCAAAATAGACCCGGACGCCTATTTTCGAGATGCGTTAATGCTGAGTGCAAGACGACCCCCCCCCCCCTCCCCTCTCCGTGCAGGAACACGCATGGCCTACTCTACGTATTTTAATATGGTGCGAAACGGCCAATCAGCATGTCGACGATCGATTACGGACGCTCGAATTGATTTTTACGCAATCGATATTGCACACGATCCGATCGACTATATCGACAATCATCCAATTTTCGACGTCACGTCGACTGTCAGACCGAGCGTGACAGGAAAGTTGAAATTAGGAAATTCGACCGTTTTCTCTTGGCCGGACGCCCGCGCTGAATTTCAATTTCATTTACGAACCTAAAACCTCTCGGTGCCATTCTCAATCCGCGATCGTTTACTATTTACACGAGTCATTCATGGCAAACATCCGTATCTGATCGATCACCTTCAAATTTTTTATTTTCGACCCCCCCCCCCCCCAATCATAAATGACCAACGCTCAAAATTCTCCACATTTTACGTATATACACCAAGACAATCGTATTAAAAGCGTATCTAATTAACGACTCGAGTATTAATTGCGCAATATGAAACTGACACCGAACATGAATTAAAAAAAAAATTAAATAAATGAAAAAAAAAATACAACCGCAACGTCCCGCACATTTCCTGGATCACTCCTGTCGTTCTATCTCGACTGCACGACCGAGTGGTCAATGATAAATTGCATTAAATCAGTGCAACAATAAAAGAATATCGATTAGGCTGTCATTAGGAGTATGATATATTAATAATCTGACAATCGGTAGCGATCATCTTCCCTTTCGGCCCAGATTATAATCCAACATTCTCTTCAGGGCCAACGCAAACAGGAGAATCAGGCATGCCATGAAAGGTATATAAAGCCTTTTGACAGGCGCTCATTTGTAATGTAGGCAAATACGAAAGGCAGCTCGAAGGGAAAGGAGGTGCTGAGATAGCTAAAGGAGATACAGTAGATTAGAGAGGGGAACACGCGTAGTAACATAATTCTCTTTGGTAAAAATATACATATATATATATAACGTATATAAGTGGTACCTCTTTCTCTCAGTAACTCCGTCTACCTATTCCAGTTGACTATAGTCTCCGTTACGCTTAGCTCTTTCGAGACAGCGACTAGGAGCCCAGCGACGCGCTCGTAAATATACATCCAGTCACGTTGCGTAAATGAGCACCAGGAATGAATTATAAGTCCGGGTGAGACTGCGGTAAGGTTCCTCGAAGTGACCGGCCATTGAAAAATCAAGCCGCCGGTCGTTACTTTTGTAACGGCACGTGACAGACGCGATATCAAATGAGACAACAGAAAGGACTGCGGACGCCCTTTCGGCGATTGTCGTTACTCTCCGTCGTGGATCGGAAGCAGTCAGCGACACCTACGGCGCCGTTTCACGCGCATGCGCGCAAGTTTGCCCGCGAAAGCAGACAGTTACTGGCGCGCATGCGCACCGCGCGCGGACCAGTATGCCTCGAGTGCACAACCCACGGGACTCGTACGCGGGCTTCGTGACGTGTCACGTGTCGCCGACTTATGCACAGGCATTGTCTTTTTTTTTTTTTAACGTCGTTTTCAATAACAGTACGTCCGGCAATGTCTTAGCGGAGTTGCAGTCGTTCGATAGGGAGAAAAGGATGAGGCGACGGGTATGGCGATTAGATTATCTAGAAAAGAAAAAAAAAAAAAAAACTAGGAAACGCTATTTAGCCGCAGGAACTTCCTGTTTTCGTTAATCCGCGAGAGCCAAGCGTATCCGTTATTATCGTAAATGACTCGAAGGTAAGTAAAAACAAGGTCAAATCACAATGGCGAGTATCGTCTGCCTTATCGAGCGTATTTCCGTGACGTCGGTACACAAAGGAAGGTACGAAAACGACGATCCACATAAATTTGTTTTTTCGTCTCGTCGGGAAATCGTAGAGAGCGCGAAGAACAACTTAGTCTCGTGCTGCTACATAATGTGTATCCGGGTGTAGCGAAATGATCGCGGAAACCTTTGGCTATCACGGACCGTTCGAAGAATGATGACCAGACGTTGGAATTTCGTCGAGGGCGAGAATTCAAATCGAAAGTTCTCCGCCTTCGAAGGCGCCACGGGAACGGCCTAACCTAACCTAACAGCATAGCTCAGTGTTTACTATTTGTGGCTTATCATCGTTCTACGACCGATGAGAACATAGCAGATTCTGTATATATGCCGCGCATACCAGAAGAGGCTAATGTGGAATAAATTAGACGACTCCTGACCGTTATTTCCACTATTAATCCGCCACGACCGCCAGTGTCCCTGGACAGAGAGGACCACCGCGGCGTATCAAGTTCAATCGGCAAAAACGTATGTCGGGCGTGAAAAGAAATCACGAGAATATGAAAAACGAGAACGTACGAATAAATTTCATCCCGCCGTCATTATATAAGGACAAATAAACGAGCCGAGACGAAAAGCCAGGATCACATAGGGGAAAAAAAAAAAAAGAGAAACGAAAGGGGAAGAGAGGAGGACCGAGGAATTCGGTGAAATCGAGATACGGACGAAAAAGTAATAAAAAAGAAAATGGGAGCATGTCTCGCACGACACCTTCCCCCGCGCCTCCTGCACGTGGCTCGCAAAAAAAAAAATATCCAGCGCTCAATGAAAACCAGACTGAATTTCGACCGGGGCAAATTTACGCGCAGCTTACAAGCTCGAAGCCCGCAAAGAAATTTCGACAAGACCCTTTCTTTTTCCCACCCTGTATACAGGCCATAAGGATTTTCACCGTGCAGTCATTCGCTACGGCCATAACCTGTCTCATTACGACGCTCCGATTGGCAGGGCCTTGAGTTATCGATTGGCCCTCGCGTAGAGATGCAATGAAACATCAACGTCAAGTGCGTTCCTAAAGACATAAAAATTTTATCACGTCGAGCCTATCGGCACGCATACGATCCCACGTGAAAGCAATTGAAATGTATGACAACCCCCCCCCCTCCAGAGGCCCGTTCGACATTAACGCCATTCGCGTTCATTTACGAGATCCTAAGTTTTTCCGAAATATTGTCAAAACCCAAAGAAATATATATATATTGGCTGCACCTGAAATCGTGATAACAGGCACAAACAAACGTTAGCACTGTGTAAAACGGTCCGCGCGTACATCACACAGGTGCCACCTTGGTACGGTTTTAATCGCGAAGCAGTCCCCTGGCGCGCGGATCGACGAACGTCGATCGTGGGCCACGTGGTCGTAGGTCCGGCAGCCCAAGGGCCCCACCGGGTCTCTCCCACGAGACCAAACGCATTGACAAGTGCAAATTAAAAAACATCGAGTCGCGCTTTCTGGTTATGTGTAACTGGCGAGAAGCACAGAGACGCCATCCAAACGAAACAATTAAACGGTACGGACGAGTGAATCCCAGAGTCTAGTGCGTACAAGAACCGGCAGCGTTAGCTGCTCGTATAGAGGATAGCGGAGGAAGGGGAGGGAGGTCTTAATTGCTCAAACGTTAAAATCAAGCAGCGCTTTATAATCGAGCGATTCTTAATCAGCACGTTAAAGTAAATAACGAGAGAACAGTGTGGTCGCGCATGGTTTCCTTTCTAGAATAGCATCTGTACCGGCTATACCTATATATACGTATACCCAACCTAACGTCAACTATTCTCGAATTATAATCAGGTTTCGATAACGAACTTCAAAATTAATTGCATCTGGATATATGCAATACGCATATATACCTCAGTGACGTGTGCAGTTTCACGCGTAGATCAACAGCCGATAAGATTGATGATTACAAACAAAAAAAAAAAAGTTAACAACTTCCTATAAGCAGATTAACAATAAAGGGGACAGTGATACAGCAATACGATTTATCTGAAAAGTCCCTGACGAGGAATCGTGGAATGGATGAAAGCTCAGTGGGGGGGGGGGTTGTCGTACGAGAGAAAATATTTCGTAAGTCTGCCACCAGAGCAACTCGGTTTTTCCGCGTGTATTCGCACAGCTGTACAAACGACGAATCGTTTGCATTTATATCGGCGGGCACGAAGGGGAACAAAAGTAAGGAATGCCTTCTTTGTTCAGGCATCGTCGCGAACGAAGACGAACCAGATGCGACGATATGTGCCAACTGTAATCACAACGTATCCGCGTTAAGTTGAATATTGACACTCCTAACCCATTGATGCAAATGACGGCCGTAGCCGTCAAAATTTTATTTCTAAGGTCGATTCGCAAGAGAAAAAAAAAAGGTTTACAACTGATTCACTCTTTCTTTTATCGCACAGGCATTCCCCCCCCGTCACGTGTTACGATGGCCGAGTAGAGAGCTCACAATTGTACAGATGGCAGAGGGTGGAAGGAAGCGGCAAGCTGTAGGGAAAGATGAGAAAGGAGGCGAAGGGGAACGGGCGAGGGGGCGGGGGCAGGGGGAGTAGGGGAGGGCAAAGTCGATATAGGCATACAAGTTGCGCAATCTCGGATTTCTCCTGAAGTCTGTTATTCCAGAGTTATTCCGGGGGAGGGGGGGAGGGGGAGGGGGGTTATATAGCGGCTCGTCGGCACGGAGCCGCCTGACCGTAGTAATTATTGGCCTGGAATCGCGGGTCGGGCTAACGAGAAAGAAAAAGGGGGGGGGGGGGGGGGGGGGCCAAAAAAAAAA
>JARQTC010000891.1:62856-97460 GCA_030142495.1 Cephus runcator
GAGAGAGAGAGAGAGAGAGAGAGAGAGAGAGAGAGAGAGAGAGAGAGAGAGAGAGAGAGAGAGAGAGAGAGAAAGGACGTTAAACGAGCTTTCGCGTGCGTCTCGTTATTCAAATTTCGAAGGGTCCCTCCTCTCGCGCAGCTGGGGAGTGAAAAAGACGAGCGGCCCGGTCGTAAGGGGGTACCGACCAGAGGAGGACACACACCCCCCCCCCCCCCTGCCGAGTTGGTAACCGGCTCCATGAGAGGAGTGTATAGTAGCCATACGTCGCCGACGACAACACACGCGGCAATGTCGGACTCCACTTTCAGAATCTTAAGAGAGCGAGAAACCGGCGTACGTATATGTATATATATATATATATATATATATGTATACACAGTGCGATGCTGATGGCGCGAGGAGAGAAATCCACTTGGGTTTTAACTCCTCTCGTTCAACTGTGCCGTACGGATCGGTTGAGAGTCACTGCAGCAGCCGAGGTCGATTTTACAAGCACGCCCGTCCGCCCGTCGTCCGCGCGACTACAGGAGGCCCCCCTGTCAGCGCGACGTTTATCCTGGATACTCGAGCCTTTTCGAATTTCTTTTAATATTCCAACCCGCGATGCGTGTCTGTCGACTGAATTATGCAACGTGGCTCGATTCAAATGCACTCGCACGCTCAACTCGACGTATGCAAATGCACGCAAGCCCGACGGTTAGCGTAACGCGCCTCGAGAACCTCGCGGACGTCAACGTTTTACATTGCATGTGCTTTGTTTTTCCTTTCCTTATTTCCGATAGGTCAACAAGCTTTCTTTGACGAGGCTCGAAAAATCATTACTCCCAGGCTCTCCGGTGTGCTTTGGGCAGACCTTAACCTTTTTATTCTGCCTTTCGTTATGGTTTCTTGTATTTTTTTCTTTTCCTCTCCCCGTCGGCATTTTGCAACCATTGGGGTGGGCCGGAGCCACTTTTTCTCGGTACATCCTTTCTTGTATGGGTTTTTGGGGATGGCTGGGTATTGGACACGAATTCAAGTGAATGAAAGCCAGGTGCGTCCCTGACTCCCTTCTGGTGGACTCTATACCTGCATATTATGCACGATGCTTTTGTATATGCTACGAGCGTACCCAACCACCTCGGGCAACCCCGTACTGCCTGGGGTCTTTAAATTCTGAGACGTGGAAGTTTTTGATTGCGAGTATTGGTGTTGGGATTTGGAATTTATTTACTTTGATTATGGCTGTCCTCGATTGTCGAGCGAATAAAACAATTGATTATCTATACAGTCGCAATGGCGAGTCGTGACGCATGCTTTACCTTTCTATTTTTTTTCCCTTTTCTTTGCAACAGCTCTGTATAATTTTATCTAACCAAGAAAATTAGCGAGGAGAGTGAAAGGCTGGAGAGAGAAAGAGAGAAGCTAAGTGAAAATAAAATTAAAAATATTTTTTAAGCTTAGGAATTTCGTGCAAGAAGTAAATACTGAATTGAGTGAAGAGAATTTTGCGGAGATTCGAATCGCTAGTGGTTGAGATACGGTTGGAGAGATTGTAACGAAATATAAAGGAGGAGCGAGAAACAGTTGCCGTAGTAGATAAGATAAGCGTCCTTTAAACGGAGTCAGGAGTCTCGAAAAGAATAGCAGAGGGCGTTGCAGTCGTTTGTTTTCGATTTTCGAAGTGCTATTCGCTAACAAAATCGAGGCTGCACGAAACGGCCTCGCAGAATGTCGCGGATTTAAGTATAGGTCGAGATATAAAGACGCGAATAATCCGTGGTTACTTTTTTTTAGACAGCCGACGAGAGTTTTTCGTCGCCTTCGAGGAATTCGAGGCACAGGAATCGCGATCGGCGCTTTCACGTTCGCGCTGACCTGCCATCGGACGGGATAGTAAATATAGGAGTATGTTATAAGAAAAAGAGAATAATTATGGTAGTAAGAATTTTTAATATCGATGTAGACGAAACTGAAAATCTGAATAAATGTAAAGTCACTGGTATCAATGCACTCGTAAAGATTGGCTGGTTGGCAAAGAGTCTTGGAAAATAAGTATCAAGCTGTCTAGAAGTTCAAAAATTTCGTAATTCGAGTAAAATGAGTCAGTTGCGCATAGAATTGTTCACGAGATCGAAGTTTTATATAAAATACAGTTAAATAGTGAAGCGGAATGTTCCGAAACAGTCTGGAAGGCTTGCGAGAAAAGTAGCTGACAACTTGCTAGATTACGTAATAACATTGTCAAAGCATACGGAGGTTTCGGTCACGATATCTGTCAGACGAGGAGGTTTTGTGAATATTATTAGAAAGAATGTGATGTATTAAGTTTTTAAAAAACCGAAGCGAATGAGTGACGAAAAAGCAAAGTAACAGGCAACTGCTGACTGACGTAGCCTGGCGTATTTGCTCACTCGTCTGCTGTTTCTGAATGATTTTTAAAAAGCTTTAATACGTCCGAAGCTAGAATAACGTCGGCAGACGCACTGCCAGCATGTAACGTGTAAATTGAAGCAAGCAACAGTAAAATCTCACTCGAAATATGGCTACCGAAAGTCTCGATCGGACATTACGACACGGACAGTCGCGTTTCCATCAGTAAAAGGGCCGCGTTAAGTCGCAATAAATATGAAAATGTACTCACCCGATTTCTCACAAAGTCCTCGATAGCCCGTTGCGCCGAGTCGGTAAGTTTCACAAAGATCAAAGACTTATTTTCGTGAAAATTGCTGTGCGATGACAAACCATACTGGACACCTGCCACCAGCGCCGCCATTTCTATCTTGGTTCTCTCACGCCGAAGACCAGCTGACGTCGGCTAGTCAAATGAAACACTTTATTCTCGGGGGAGGATTTTCGACGTTCCTCTGGTACGTAACACCGAAGGGAAATTGCACTAATCGTAGCACTCGCGTCCCTCGCCCCCGTGGATGACCCGCGCGCAAAACCACCCTCTCGTATTTCACCCGTTACATATTAGCGCGTCGACACATGTTTCGTTTCAGATTTTCTCTTGATTAGAAGAGAGCAGCGCCTGTCCGCAAGAAACTACACAACTACATACTTTCGAACGGCCACCTGATGGGCGGGGCTTGCGGGATGACGTTGGCCAATCACCGTCTCTCTCTGGGAAGTGGTGGCTGCGCGAAACTGGAGTCCTCGCGCGGCCGAGAACAACGACAGACTGTCGGTTTTCTACCGACAATTCTTCCGTTCGACGTACGACTGGCGCGCTCTTACGGTCAAAGTCACAACTAATTGATCCCTCTATAAACCAACGTATAAACCTGCCTGCCTTTCTGTCCGTCACAATACGACGAACAATGTTCAACTGTTTACAGGATAAATACAGTCATATTACTATCATAAACCAATCTACGATGACAGTCATTCGAATGCTTTATTTTGATGCACTGCACACGTCATCCGAATTGAACTGAAAGGTATTATGCATATACCATGAGTGCACAAAATATTGTCACGATTTTGTTAATTCTATTGACAGTTGAATTTTACTAAAGAGGAGGTACAATTCTATTTTCAGATCGTGTGGGGCAAACCCATTACGTCTACATATGTCGCGTAACACGCTTATGTTGTCTATGTCGTTTGTGTTGTACAACTGTATCTCCTGTGGATTATTCAGCTCGTGGAAGCCCTGCTGCGGGTCAAATCAGTACATCTCGTAATATAAACGTGACAGAGAATGGCGCTTCGTGCAACGTGAGATGCGGCTCCGAATTTTTTACTGCAGATTCTCATTGCGTGACCTTCGCACTTTGCAAACTGGTTCTCATCGAGAATGTATGTCTGAACAGATTATTTAATTCTTGCATTCCTTTAATCAAGCAGCACAGAACGTCCATCTGCATGGCTGCAGGACAGATGTTCGGTTGAAAAATACATAAAGACAATCTAGCAGACGTCTTATTCGAATATTCTCAAATACGACGCAATGTAACAGAATTATCGCTTTTATATCGTCATTTATTTCATTTGGTATAATAAATACCACCAAGCATATGAACTAGACCCATATCCAATTTCAACCCGTCCTGTTTAAATCAACGAATAAAACTTTTGCTGTTAATTGAGTCTATCGGGCTGGACTATTTACTATGGACTGGACATATTCATAACCTGTAATTGCATGTATAGAATTTAGATAAAAATAACCGATTGCGTTTCGTGCAATTTTATTCGTAAAACTAATATGTTGTTGGTTATTCCCTTTTGAATCCTATGCGTGTAAATGGTCATTAACATTGTTTTATTTATCTAATCTATTAAAAGGACGTCCATACGCGAACAAGCTTAACTTCCAAATGACTGGCACATCTCCTTGGAGGAAGCAGCCATAAGGAAAGGAACTTCCGAATAAGGTCCGCAAGATGTCTTTCGCGGATTTACGAATGTCAGCTGCACGTCAGTAGTGACGATTCACGATGTCCATACGATGTATTTTTAACGTCCCATAGTCCTACGGAACATTACACGATTAATCGACGGACTTTGCATCAAGAGTCATAATAAATCTTATTTCGTGAAAGTACATTTTGAAAACTATTAACACGATATTATCTCTAACGGTATTAATGCTTCTGTGCACCATTGTATTCCTGGTACATAAATAATTGGTTATATAAAAAAAAGATCGTAATGATAAAAATAATAAATAGGGATTTTGTTCGTGGATAAATTTGTTCACATATTAAATCAGCCTTGATTATAGTCATTGTGCTTTAGAAATGTATTTTCGTTCGATAATACACAATAAAACTTATCGGTAATGAACGGCAACTATACTGTAATCGTTTATCCTTTTTTTTTTACCGTATACGTACAGTAATTATAACAGGAATGGCAATAATAACGATAACGAGAAAAGTAATGCCGACGATTAACCATGATCATAATGGACAATTTATCGTTATACGTATACGCAATGTCAATGCAGCTCGATACGTAATTTTGGGCCTCGTCTCTCGTTTGCCGTACTTTAGTTTATACTTAATAAAATTCGTAATGATGAAGATTAGTACATAATTTCACTTAATTTACTTACGCAATGTAGTATTTTGTACATTTCAACAAATCGAATATTCTTAACGAACGCAATGCTCTCTCTGTCTCTCTTTCTCTCCTTCGCTACGTTTCCCTCTCTCTCTCTCTCTCCCCCACTTTCTTTCTCACACTGTCCTAATATCTGTTTCTCTCTCGCTCGTTCGTTCTCTCGCTATATACACATATATGTATATCTATACGTAAATATGCATAAATATAAAATGATTTAGGCATATATATGTATATACACACACATATATGTATATCCATAAAAGTATTTTTTTCCTGCTCGTCTCTCAGGATCCGATCCTATATTTAATGCAGTCGAAAGTGCATTATTACAGAAATTTGTGTATGTATAAATAAGACCGGAGTATTATCTGTGAAAATATTGTAAAAAATGTAAAAGAAAGATGGCGCTAGTGGTGAATACGAAATTTCACGAACCTGCCGATGTGGCTAATGAAACGAGTCATAATGGCAAATTGGAAAAGGTAAATGGGGAATTCGGCCACGACGGACCCTCGAGGTAAAATCGTAAAAACGTAAAGCGCTTTCTTGTATGACTTCGTCGTGAAAGGGAATTGAACGGTCGCCCGAGTGCGCCATTAATCCTAGACAATCGGGACAAATTGAGAATCGGCCTCAAGTTTCGATGATAATCCGCAAGATGTCAGGAGTCGAGAGGCGTTGAAAAGCGTTACCGAGTATCGATGGCTTTGACAGTTCTTGGGAGTATTATGTGCGAGATTGGTTTTATGCGAATGAGGTAATTAGGCACTTTCCAACCCCAATAAAGCAAAGGCGGCGACAAATTGTTATTGTACCTTTGTCGAGACGAAGCAGGTAACGAAAAATATGTTAAGCTACTATGCACGAAGAGAGTAGGTGTTACCGGAGATAGAATTCGAATAAGTAGGGTTAAGGTAATTGTTTTTATACGTGAAATGTAGTTTCGTCCGTGAAAGATGATTCAACGTCTTATGATTATTTTATGAAAAAAGTGTTTCTTGTAAATATTTCGAGTGATCATGCTAGTTTCCTGTACGTCGCGAGTTTCTCACTTATTTTTTTTTTCTTTCATTTCACTGTGACGGGTCGTAACGACTAGAAGATTTCTCGCGTGCGGGAAACGAACAAATCTAGAAACCTTTCTCTCTCATTTTCAATAATTTTCTCTTCTACTTAAAAGCACTCTCTCTCTTTCTCTCTCATATCCTCACTGACAGCCACTCACGCTCTCACACTTAGAATTATTAGCCAAACATCCTCTCGGTTATTCTTGACTTTTTTCTCTTTTTATATTTTCCCTCGGAATCCGTCGCCTGGAGCATATTTCACCGTTAGATCGATATCGATCGCGTAATCGATCTATCGTTTATTACCGACGCCCAACTTACTCGAACGCTCTTATCCTCTGCTGTTTAACCTCTCGCGTCACTTGCTAGCCAAGCGACTTTCAAATATTAATTATTTCCAGCTTCCATTTCCTGTCCTTCGAATAAAAGCCGGCCGATGGGATATGGTCCGTTCGCGAGAAGAAGGAATGAAAACTAGTCGCTCAAACAAGAGAGTCCAAAATATGTAAATTTCAAATGCAACATGAAAAGAGAACCCAGCCGACTCGATGCTTCGAAACGTCCTCACAGCATGGTTTTTCGATTTTAATTATTTCATAACCTTCGAAAATCTTTCCTCGTGGTCTCTTTCGGAAAAAGTAATTTCGTTCGAACGGCTCGAAGTATCGATTGGCATTAGAAATGGTGATTATTCACAATATGTATAAATGCATAATCGGAGATACAGTAATACTTTTCAACATGCACAACTATCAATGCGTAACTAAACTAATGCAATAAGAGTGGTCAACGAACACATCGTTTCGCCGATAGTGACGATTATGAATTTTTAATGTCAATGACGATGACATGCGTCAAGTATCGTGATCCCAGGTCATCAACGAATCGTGGACGAAAGTCTCGAGAAAGCACGTTACTAATGATCTACATATACGACTATATTTTTTTTTATTCCCAAAGCTCGTGGACACCGGAAGGATAGAAGATTCGAAGAAGCGAGTGTCAAGCCGAACGATTGTTCATAGGAGAATCGAGAACAAGTCATTTATAAATTTCAAGTTGGATTAATTCGAGACTGAAGATTCTCGAGAATTTCGTCATTCTCTTCGACGGACCTCGCCCATGAAAAACTTCCACGACTCCGTTAACACGTCCCGATGCCAGCCTCGCACTTCGCAAGTGCAAGGACAGAGAAAATCGTGTATGCATTTCATACAATTTTATTAATTACCTACAAATCAAATATTCCAGTCAGATAGCGCAGAGGTACTTTGAGCTGCGAAATCTGTAAAAAAAAACAGGGTGACAGTCGAATATATTCATTAGTATTTCCTTAATGAAAATCCGACCTAAGCCTTGAAGACCCTAATTCATTACTTTTGCCTCCTTTAACTCCCATAATTCTCAAATTCATTGAAAATTTCAATTGTACCACAAGACCGTGGAATGGCCCGTCCTTACATGCGTTTTTCAAGGTCTGGTCTTTTAATTTTGACGGACAATCACGCTCCGTGAAAAATGAAGAACACTAAATGCTATCCGGCAGGAAATCTATTCAATATAAAATGTTCCTACCAACACCCATATTTACATTATCCAATAAAGTAATAATAACAAGCGACCGGCACTTGAATTATCCATGAAAATAATTACCTTCTGGAAAATATTCATTATCTATTACATTATTAGCATTGTTCTAGGTAAAGAAGCAAAAACAACCAGATCAAATTTCTTCCTACGGAATCATCGTTGACAATATCCAGTATGCGTTGCCAGTAGTACACGTGTTATCGCACAGAGGGATACTTGTAGTTTCTTTTTTTTAATGCAAAAAAAATACATCAAAACCAGATAGCACTCAGTACCCTAATATCGCTATCTACCTATTACCTAATAATATTTATTTCCAGCTCTCCCCTTATATGACGTAATGATATGAAAACACGATGATAAACGCTGATATATTTTTTTGTGATTTTCTACATGTATTTCCCATCTTCCCATTATTCGATATTTTTTTTTTCCAGTTGCGATCTCTCTCTCTCTCTCTCTCTCTCGAGTTCCGTTTCCTTTCTCCTACTCACAGTCGAATTCAGGAATCCCAATCACTCTCGCGCATCTCTATGAATCAGTTACTTCTGATAAATTCTCAAGGGAAAATTCAGGTCTTCTTGAACTTTCGACGAGCCACAGTCTATCTTGATATATATTTTTGTATATACATATATTTATATACATAAGCAGTATATATATATACCTATTCATACAGATCTTCAGTTTTACGTATGTATACCTATATATGTATATATATATATATACCTGTGATCTGCCTTTCAAGAACATTCTCATATTTACTAAATATCTAGCTAACGGCTAGTCTCGATCTCCTATTCGTGTATGAATGACGTAACAAAATTGTCTCCTCGGCACGGAAACGACTCTTAAAGAGTTCCTAAATACGCTCGTGGAAATATTTGTCGCGTTAGACAGGGATGTCTGCCACGCCTAGTGGGAGACCGTCGAGAAAGATTTATGTACTTCTCGTGCACTTTTTACTTTGCTATCTAAGCGTCTTAACGCGGCTTCACGGACCCGGGAATTAGTTTGAGTTACGTTTAGATCGGTTCCCAGTGCGATATACATACTTGAGTATGCACGTATGTGAAATGGCTAAATTACTCGTGAGGTCGGTTGGATCGACCCGTGCATTGTTTTGTATGTATCAAACGAAAACGAGAGTAATATGTGAATTTGTATTTTTTTTGTGATTTGGACGAAGAGGGTGACGTTTACATCTATGGGTTCGAGGACATGGCTGAACTCTATGTATCTTTATTTACCATGTGTTTTGTATATGTATATATATATTTGTGTATATAGTATGCAATATATTTGGAGTAACTATAACGGTAAACCGGTCTAAACGGAGCTCTAGTTACTTTCTCGGGGAATTTTCAACGCCACGTGGGGAAACTGAGGATAGATATGTCTTGCGAGTGTAGAAATTGCGAAGGAGGACGATGATTTATGTAAGAGTATAATGAAAAAGAAATTATTTAGTGAAAAGTACTTTCGCGGGATATATTCATATATATATATATACGATTTGATTAAACCTTTCTCGCTATCGTGTCGAATTACCGATTCCCTACGTTTACCGACCGGGACGATGCTTTGTTTCTAGTATCGGCCAATAGGTGGCCACCGATCTTCTTTATCGATCGATGAAGACGCCATGGCGGAGCTGTGGTTTTTTATCTACTTTCGTGATGAAGATTTCTGACGAAACTGATTATGATCATGAGATATCGGATGAGTGTTCATCGAAGACTAGTAATTCCACTCGATTACAATTGCTTTTTTATGAAAATTTCTTGCTACGTTCAACGGGAAATAATTAATTCAAACTTTCGACGAAAGTACGACACTTTCAGGTTAGTGAAACTGATTCTCTGTCATTTTTTTTTTGTAACTAAATTCCGTCTTTAATTAATCGTATAATACCTAAACACGCAATCGTCGCGTACTACGCACGCGCTTACATGGACTTCGGATAACCATTGGCTTTCGTTTCGTTGCGAATTTGCATTCAGGCGATTAACCACTTACGCTGGAAAGACGTGCCAGGCACGTCGAGATGTTTTTGTTTCTGTAGCGTTTTGTCAGGCGGATCTGTCAATTCGTTGCCAGCGCAAGTGGTTAAACTTCCCGGGGCATTTTGTATTTTTTTTTCTCGCAATTACTTACGAAACACAAACATCCCGTCTTTTATATATTTATTAGGTACATTACATACGCGTCATACGTTTTTTTTTTCAAGCATAGTATTGTCAACAGTTGTGTTTTGTTCTTTAATTATTTTTTCTCCTTTGTTCTTTTTAATGGCTCCTTCTCGCGCGTTTGAACTACGCGCCACGAGTAACAGTCTGAAAAATCTGGCTTTGAATTTTGGTCTGCGCCATCGTAGCGGACGGACGCGGTTTCGCGCTGACGATGCGCGATTCTCTTTTATTCTTTCTTTTTTTTAATTTCTATCTACTTCAACCTCTCTGATTCGCTTATTCACCAAACTCCACCTTCCTTCTCTCGCGCCCTATCTTTCTCGCCTACGTACCACTTGATTTCACGAAAGAACGTTTCTCATCGTTTAATCTATTGTAGATTCGAAGATTGAACATTCAAAGTTACTCCCTGCCACCAGAACGACTGCGTAGCAGTGACCTGGCTCCTAGTGACAATTCTAAACACGAACTCATAGGTACACTCACCCTACTAATGCATACTAAATGGGGAATCAGATGCGTACGACTTCGGTCCTCGAAAGTTCCGACCGAGGGCGCCACTTTCGAATCGCGCATACGAAATACAGTTTCTTTTAGATGCGCACGACGGATGCGTCCTTTACGTGGATTTTCATTAATCCTACCTTTTCCAATGCAATTCGTATCTTCGCGTTGCCATGTTATCCCAACAATCGATATATGCCTCAATCGACGAAAGACACTCGACGAGAAGCACCGTACTCGAAATTAAAATCGACAAGGTCAGAAGATATCAGACACTTTGGGACGATCGCTAGGCGTACAGAGAATAGAAATCGGAAGGTTATTCGACAGAGAAAACTATTGTTTTCCTTTCTTCTTTTTACTGGGAGTACCTTTTGTGTATAGTATGTATAGTGTTTTCGTGTCAATGCGTACGCGCCACCTGTAGGCGTATTACGTACTTTTTTTTTTGTTAAGGGGTAATTATCACAGAATACACGAGATATCTTGTTAAGCTTACGAGATAATAATCCAAGCGCAGAGTAGGAGGAAAAATAGTTGGGACCGGCCCTGCCGACTTTTCTGCACTCGACTTTCTCTCCCTCTCTCTTTCTTTGACTTTGTTTTTTATTTCTCTGTGCACTTTACTAGGCCGACAGAACCAGTCTCTGGTGCCGATATCGCCCGCCATTACGTAATTAGTATTAGTACTTGCTTAGGCAGCAGAGAGAAAATAGACACTTTACAAATGAAGGTGATGGTCAAGATTGCGGAGTCACAGTTCTCAAAGACTATTCTATAATATATGTATGTTCTACGTTATGAAAGTCGTTAAAATGTTTCATAATGGATTTTGCGCTTTTCTTTTTTTTAACAACAAACTTGCTTTCTCCCTCACTCTTTATACTCTCTTTCTTTCTTTCTCACTCTCTCTTCCCCGTCATTCCTCCTTACAAATCTCTCTGTCTACGTCTCCTTTCAGCCCCCCCTTATATAAATTATCAGCTTCTCTCTGGAGAAGTCAATTCGCTCGACATGAAAAAACCTGTGCTAGCATTACAGTTCTCACTGATATTCAACAATAAAACGTAAGGCGCTCGTTATAATTGGGAGGCAGCGACGCAATAGAAACTTGAAAAGATTCGGAGAGTCGTGTTTGCCTTACGTCATCATTATATGTTTGCCATTTTTTTTTATTGTTCTTGTCTTTGAAGATGATGCGTAGTCACTGGACCCGCCAAGCGTGCGATGAAAACTCTTTTCTTTTTTCGGGTTTGAAAGTCGCGCGCGCCTTATTCCTCTATTGGCGAAGAGCCCTCTCGAAAGTTGACGTGAGCTGATAGAAAATTGGCCAGACTGTTATATTGTATATAACAAAACAAATCAACACTGTGAGAGTGGGAGGGGGCGTGAATAGCGAGCTCGATAAATTGGCAAAAAACTAAAGAACAGTGACTTATTCAAAAATGAGAAAGGCGTCGACTTTCGAGCGGTACTTACGCCGCGTTCACGTCAACAGTCAGACTCTTACGATCTCTGATAATCCTTACGATTACGAACATTACTTTACATTACAATGCCTATTATTATTAGCGACGCGTCCAGAGTATTATCAGGACGCGCCTTTTGGTCGTACGCAATGCTACCTTAATTATATTAGAAAAAACTCTTCCTCAACAACTTCACGTATCTACAATAAACAGTCCTCGAAGCAACGACCTCTTTCTTTCATTCTCTCTCTCGTTCTCGCTCTCTCATGCTCAATTCACCTTCAAAAGTTCGACTGTCTTCCATGACTCTGACTTCTTCTCTTTGCCGATAGGTCGTCATCGCCGTCGCCGTCGTCACGTTACATATTATAATATTACGCGCCCGCACTCACGTACGCAGAGACTCCTGTGCCCTACTTCACTCGATTGTTCGTCATGCGTATGTGAATCGTAGCGAGCGAACGATCGCGCGTTCGTCAATCTGTTTTAATATAAGTCGATTCAAAACGATTTCGAAGCGTTCTTAAAACGAACGAAAGCGTTTGTCACGGATCCCGTTTCTCTTGGTATAATTCAGCCTCGAGTCTCTCCTTGGATCCGCGAGCAAGTCTTTCCGAGCTCTTGACGTAGAGCTCATAATTCGCACTATATAAGTTCTCTTTTCGTTACATAAGAATAATACCGAATATTGCGTACTGGCAGCACTGTTTGTCGCCTCCAGAGTTATCTCGTTTACTCGGTCCGCTCGCCAATCGGCTGACAACCGCAGGGATGCAGTTCGATTACGTTCGAGGTAGTATCCCTAGTCAGGAACAAGGCGTAAAAATAATAATCCTCGACGTCCCGCCAGCTCGAGGAACCGCGACTAATCTGGATATTCTAGGATTTTTTCAGGATCGAACGTCCAGCCTCGCGAAGTTCAAGGATCACCACCTTTTTCTCTCTCCTCTCTATTCGGGTCTGATCTTCGTTCAGCCTCTCGGCTCTGCTCTTCAACGTGGCGATCGTCTGATTCAAGGCACGGTCATCCTCATGACCGTCTTGCGTCAAGCTCTCTCGAGCTTCTTGGAAGTTCGATTTACGATTCGCTTTTTTCTAGTTTTTCAGACGCGTCGCTTCAAGTGGGATTCGGCATTGGATTCTCCTGTCGAATGTCACTCTTCAGCTTCACAAACTCCTTGGCGACCTCGTCGTTGTTCCTTTGCGACAGGATACGCAAAATCGTCCAGCCGGTCTCGTCCATCTGGATCCTCTTGCCAAGGGAGAGCCAGCATGCACAGGATCCTTGGTCCACGATGTCCTTCAGCTGCATCACAGCGACTCCCACGAGACGATCCTCACGAGCGAAGCAATAATCCTTTACGCAAATGTGAAGCTCGAAAAAGTCCAGCTGCTCCTCGTTTCCAATGATACTACGCGAGATTGGAGAGAAAATTTTATTTATCTCTGTTATATTAATCTCGCAATTAATAAAAAGTCATGCAAGCTCATCACGAGCTAGATATACTTACAAGTGAAACGTTTCGTTGAACTTTGGTGACAAATTGTTACTTCTCGACTTGGTAGCGTATTTTCTTTTCTTATCAGCCAGATGAGGTCCTATCAGATTGACCTCGACGAACGGTCGAAACGTGCTGGTTGCCAAAGGCCATTTGAGGTCGTTAGCAGCGACGACTGAAACACGTTGGAAATTATTGATTTATCTTTTGTGATGGTCCTTTCTCATTTTTTCTTTTACAATTTTTAGTTACCTTTCACGGTGACCTTGTGCTCGCCGGTTCCAGGATGAGTGAAGAGGTCAACTTGGATGCTAACTTCCCCAACCGGTCCATCGTCCGAGCCGGTGGTGTCTAAAATATTAAGCAGAGTTAGGAACCTTTCTGTTTTGACGACGTGCTTTATTCTTGGGCCCTAAGGGCCTCTTCTCTACGGTCACTGGAAATTCCCTGGGGACTTCTAATAGCTATGACTGTTTAACAATCTAAGATTCTATTTTCTCACTAGTCCTAAAGAACAAACTTCATGCTGTACTTGTGTGTAGTAAGCACGCTATTTCCGTACGAATTAGTAAATTGAATACTGTCGATCAGAAAGTTTAATATGATCTCAGATAACTTTTCATCATTTCACATAGTGTCTTCTGTACTACGTTTCATTTTACTGATAACAATTATTCCTATTGCTTAAAAGTATTAATTTAGATTGGAACGAAGTTACCGTAACATTTCAAATACAAACAGAATAATTATGCTCAATATGCATATTCAGTGTTATAAAGATTACAGTATGATGACGTTGTGTTTGCCGTTAGCAAATAATTTATAATAATTAAATGAACGAACGGATACTAAATTCTGATAAACAAGGGATAATAGTCTAATAGTTCCGACATTTCCAAATGAATAAACCTAAGTCTGTGACGACTAGAAAATAAATGTACAAAATATACATATGTATATAAACGTATTAAACACAAAGTACCTTATGCACTAAACTATTTGTGATCTATCATTAGTGTATCATCGGTACAGGTGTTATTATTGAAATGGTATAAAAGCTTTTAGCTACTCGCTAATCGTACAGCATGTCAGAGCAAATCACTCAGTTAGTGTCGTATCGTATAAAATAATTAAACTATGTTGCTGTAAAGAATAAAATTTTCAGTGTCATAGTGTGTCGTTTCACTGAAAATTCAACTGACTCATGATTCGAACACGGTCGTGTTCTCAATATCCATTTCAATGAAAAAGTTCAATAAACACTTTTAATTTGTGACACTGGTACTGTGACTCAGTGTATGTAATAAATAGTAAGTGACAGTGACTAAGGTATGTACCGTGTATGTACATACAATCCACTACTATGAAGCTGTGGAAAGGTGATGTGATAATGCATTAATGCGTTCCAGCCAAGTTTTCAGTAACAGTAGCAGCGACAGCAGCACCTAGTAGAATCGACCTCGAGACGTCTCTGGTATTTTTGATAATATTTTATATCAACCAGAAGAAAAAAAAAACTGGAAAAGATCACAAGTATCCAATATAGCAGGAAATACGATTAAAACAATCTCCCTATGCGTTTCAACGTTTCAGTAATTCAACAATTCATTAATTTGCTTATAGAGTAATTTATAGGCTCTTTCAATGACTCTTTTTTCTTTAAAAATACCAATCTGATAAATCAGAGACGCATCGAGTCGTGATAGCAAATAGTTCTACGTCCTATAAGTGTTTAACAAGGGCAACACTTGAAAGGGGAACGGAAGTTGAGCGAGCAGCAGTCAGGAGCGTTGACTTCCGGTCAACGGTGCTTTTTATCAGGTACCTTGTCGACTCTCCCGACGTAGGGGGGGCTTGCTTTGGCGAAGGGGTTCCTCGAGGCTTTCCATGCCCTCGGCTCCTTCGCCCTCGTCCCCCCTTTCGCTGCTCATCGAGCGCTGACGCTGACGCAACGTTGACGCATCATTCAGCGGCACTGTCCCCATAATTTATTATGTCGTTGTCAACGATACCGAATACCGGATGCGTGATTGGAAGTGTCAGAAAGTGTAAAAGAGTTAGTTTTATGTGATATGTATGAGAAGCCTTGAAAAATTGACTTTCGGATATAACGAACAATGAGTTACATCCATGACGAGTGGATGATCTTATAAAAGAGTTGGCTGCCCCTTTGTCGTTACCTCCGCAAGCAAAATTACAATGACAATTTGTGAGTGTCTGGGAGAATTTTGTTGATGTGTTACGAGGTTGGCTAAGTGAATTTGATGCTTCGAATTGAAGATGACAGAGGCGGGGGTATGGAGGGTAATCAAAGGCAACCCCGCTATCATCACCAGAGAATCATTTGTAAGTTGAAGGGGACTCTTGCGAATGAAAGGACACTTACCCTCGTTAATCTGAGACGTGACAAAGGTCTTTATGAGTGTATCAGTCGTTTGGGTGTAGAGACTCAGGGCGTAACGAAGACTCTGAAGTTCCGGTGACTTCTCCAAGAAATTCTTTTTAAGGCCATTACCACCGGCATGAAAATATTGCTTTATCGTATCCAACGCAACATCCAAGACGGCGCACTGCTTTGGCGACAGATTCTTCTCAACCTCCTTAGAAATATCCTGAAAGTTTTTAATCGATGATATTGTTTCGAAGAAAACTTCAATTCGATCGATTGACGATATAATTGAATTAAATGAAAATTACCATGACCCCGCTGAGTGCATTCTTAACGTCCGGCTTACCACCCATGTGGTTCTTGAACAATCTTGACACATCCTCGATCTTCGCGTTGGCGGCCAAGTTCTTTGCGTTGTCAGTCAAATTCTTGAACATCATCTGTAACGCAACGGGAGAAGGTCGTTTTGTAAATTTTAATATTAAAAAATAATGTTTAACAAAATTTATAACGTACACTCTTATCTGTCATCGGTGGCAGGACCACTGTCTTCTCTAAGATTCTCATGACTATCTTCCACAACTCTTTGAGCAGTCTCTTGAGAACAGTTTTCTCACAGGACTGTGCATACAAAGATAAACTGCCGTCTAGTAGATCCATCAATGGCCTCAAAACCTCATCAGCCTCTACGGCCACGGCATTCCTCTGTGCTGGCTGCGTCAGTGTGACCTGACCACCGCCCTTAATGGCAAGAAGAAGATCGCCCAGTTCACGTACTGATGCTGTTATCCTTGGCTCAAGACTGCAAGCAAACAACATCGCCAGATCATCAAGAGCTCCATTGAGCTGCTGTTGCAACTCCTTGAGGATGTTTGCTGCGTCTTCCTGAAGCTTCTCGCCACCCATCGACTCAAACATCTTCTCCAACTGGACTCTCAGTTGTTGGATATTGTTCATGAGAATGCACGCCTAGAAATAAATTAAAAGGTTCTGTACCCAACCGCAACCAGAGTCACGTGACTGAAGTGTATAAAGAAAGAGTATACTCACGATACGTTCCTCCTTTAGATGACTAGGAAATTCTTTCTTCACAATGTCAGCGTAAGCCAACAGAACTTTTACTATCGTTTTGGCAAACCTCTTCATATACCTCTTCCAAATTTCAGGATCTGGACATTCGAGTTTGGATACGACATCAAAACATTGCGTCAGCTGAGTGAAGACGTCAACCACCGAACAACTGAAGAGGGCGTGTTCGCTGCTCTTTTGGAACTACGCAAAGAAAGATTCACAAAAGTTACGTAAGAGCAAACTTTGGAGAATTTATTTGATGTGGATATAAGATTTAAGCATGTCTAATTACCCCGTCTTTCTTGTCCCTGTTGAAGGCGCCGTGCAGATACTCCAGAGAAACGTCATCGTTCTCGTTAAGCCATTGCATGACGAAGGGCTCGAACCAAGCTGGATACTCAGGAACAGCACCCTTATACGGCGGCACGTCTGCCACATATTTAGCGTGTAACCACTTGACCTTGAAGTGTAGATTCATATAGGCCGAGGACTTGCAGAGCCTGTGTTGTTCGTGTTCCTCGAGGGCGTACTTCATGTCCACAGCGAACAGGCTCCACATAGTGGCTGCCGAGTGTTGACCGATGTTCAGCTCTTGCGGGAACTGGTTCAGAACGGGTGCATAACTGTTTCTATCCTCTTCTATAACAGAGACTATTAAGGCGATGAGCTTGTGCCAAAAGTCTAACGAGTCCAGCCTGGGACCGTGATCTTCGGAGTCTCTTTTGGCTTCGTTAGGGTCGACCTGGAATTCTCGGTTGTAGAGGTCGTAGCAATTCTCAAAGAGGAACTGATAGGTCGACCTCAGGCATGCTTTCACGCAGTCCTTCACAACGGTACTGGCTCTCGGTGGACTTGACAGTTCCTGGACTTTCATCCTGAAGAAGGTGATACTCGTCAATAGGTCAACGGTGCTCTTGAGATCCATCAGCTTCTCTTGGCTCGATGCCGGGAAATTGTTACGGTACATGGACAGGTCGATTCTCAGTGAATTATGTAACTGGTCCAGCAGCTTGACAAACTTCTCCTTCTGCAAAAAAAAATGCAATGGTTCACACGAGCGTTCCCACGTATCCACTTAATAAAATGACACTGCTCCCAGGACACGTATCGAAGTGTATCACGTTTCTGCAATGTATGTAACTAGCCATTGGGGATCCGCGATGCAAAGTTTAACCGGATATATCTGGCCTAGCCGAAGTCACGTGCGCAGTGGAAGCTTGGGAGAGATGGTTGCGCGTTTCAGTTCCAGTACCGTTATCGAAAGATATAGCCTAGGTGTACGTATGAGGTGGTACAAAAAGTGTCGATGGGAGTTCAGGAGAAGAGAAATAAGAAAACGAGACTACGTAGACGGCAGAGAAAAATATTGGTTATAGATTTGTATACGCGAGAATGGAAGAAAAATATAAATGAAACGGAAACGAAATAGAATTTGCGTTTTACATGACAAATCGACCGTGCATGTCCGAGGTGGAGGACGTCGTCAGTGCGGATGGAAGGTCATAAAAAAAAAAAGAAAATAAAATATGAATAGTCCAGGATGAATTTGAGGGGAAAGCGTCCTGTGAACCTGAAGTAATTCCACGTACGCGCTTTATAAATGATAGCGTTAGGTCCGAAATGCCTATATAATAAATATAGCTAAAACTTCAACCTCTGTTCCTTTCCACTCAAACTTTTTTATCCTACGTATATGAACCCTCTGCAGACGTTAGTTTGGACTTTTGAAAATTTAAATTTCACACCATAATCCATTATCACGTTCCCTTATGAATATTTAACTTCTCTATCGTAGGAACCTAACATCTCGTGAAAGACTTGTTTTATGCAAAAGAAAAAAAAAAGAAACTTCAGAAGGCAGAACGAAGAAACACTAGAACTTCGAAGGGACGAGAGATACCCTCTCACTAAAAGTCCTTCCCCTTTCAAGGTCGAAGAAAATTTTTCAGATACGCATCACTCCTTATTCTTCCTGGCAGCATTTGTCGTTCTTCCAAGGAAGTCTGTTAATAAAAAAGAATAGGATGAAAAAATAAGAAAAGAATTCGACCTAGCCCTCCCTCTTCCAGATCAGAAATTCTTTCTTGGCACGTGCCACAGCATGTCGTCCTTGACTAGAAATTTCTACAGTTACATGAAAAACATATAAGCCACTTTGAAGAAAGCTGGCACAATATTTGATATCCAGGTAAACACGCCTCTTGTCAAAAAGATCTTTAAAATCCATACGAATGGATTTCATGGCTCGGATGCAAAGGTTAGAAGCAAAATAACGATACCGTTGCGTCCCAACCAGATCAAGTGCCACTTATTGGACGATTTGTCGAATCGGACATGTTTCTGTTTCCCTACGCTACGGATTACATATGGATCTACTTTTTGTATCACTCCATATTGGTTTCCTAACAAAACGTTACCAGACACGTAGAAGCCCCTAGATGTCGCTCTGGCTGGTTACCTCAATACCAACCGAGGAAATTGATGATACCCAGGATGCATCTGCAGCCCCGTAACGTACCGGAGTAATAGATGGATATCCAGCGTCAGGGCAAATTGCCGAGACATTTCTCAGGGTGGAAACACTACTCACCCCGAAGTTACTGGCGGCAAATCTGTCGCTGGCGGAAACAGCCGAACTGGCCGTCGTGTGAGCATAATAGGCATTTATATTAGCCAGGAGGGTCGACATTACGGCTGGTACTCCCGGACACAGGTACTTCGTCGACAGGCAGTGAAAGTGTCTAAAAAAAAAAAAAAATAGGCAGGATAGAGATTGATAAAATTACCCAGCAAGTATCGCGCGTGTGCAATCCCGTCACTTTTTCATAATATTTAATGACAATGATCAAAAGAGTACATCAGTCACAAGAAACCATTTGCAGCTGATAGCTAAATAGTAGTCCAGTATACGTATACTCTGATGGAGCTTGTAAGTACGCCAAGAGATGACGTGCAAAGTTCATTGTAACGGAGTTCATCACAATGGGGACCAGCTGAGTCCTACTTACGTCATAGCTTGATAGATGCTCTCGATCCCGTAACGCATCGCAAACTCATCAACGAGCTCCTCTCCAGGAGGATCGAAGTAAACCTTCCAAGCGTCATCGCCCTTGGCTTGAGGTAGCGTGACCATACCGCCATTCTCTTCGCACAAACTGTGAAAGAGGTTCTCGTGGAGGCAGGTGTACTGAACGTGATACGGTGCGACCTTCTCTTCGCCCTTGATCTCCACGCTGATGTGTAACCGGATGGCACCGGACACTGCGCTCTTGTCGGTTCTCTTTTCCAGGTTGTACCAGACGTCCATCTCACCGCTCAGGGTCCTGACCTCGATTATCGTCTGCCCAAGGAAGTCATCGCTCTCGCGCGTCAGCTTCTGGCGCAGCTTCGACTTCAGATCATTGTCCTCGTCCCAGACTCGCACCTTGATCCGATCCGAGGAGTTGTGACACTCGCTGGAAAGAAATTTCAAATTTAAAAAACAAAATCTTCGATTTTACAAAATATAATTTTACAAAATGGTATATGGATCTTTGAACTTTGACAAAATTTCAATCTACCGATCATCACTTACAAGTAAAACTTCTCGTGCCAGACTGGATTCAATTCTTGGGGCATCGTTCTCGTACGCTTCTTCACCTTGCCGACCTGGACCGTCACGTAGGGATCCGACGTTCCGCTTTTATCCTTGGCGATGAGTCCTTGGGCGCAGATCACTGGGGGAATGAATTATTAATCAGGACTTCCGCACATATTTTTCTTCTCGTAATTCTAGTGACCCCTGGGGGGTCATTTTGGAATAACTCAGTGGATTCTCAAACTTTTTTGTAAAATATACTAGGGAGACCTCGATGCTACAAGCTGAAGATCCGTCACGTCGATAATTCCCAAATGAGATTGTCAATTTCGAGGAATGGCCTAATGTAATTACGAGATCGGAATGAATTGAACTCGAGAGGAAAAAAAAAGAGAGAGAGGGAGATTAATGAGATAACACTTTTCTTCGTAGCGATCGACCCTATTACCCCAGAGTATTTTGGGGGATTCAAAGTTACGAATTAGTGAAAATCAAATAAACGGGAAAGTCCCGACACCCTTGGAGCTTCCAAATCTTTGTTAGAGTTTAGAGGGGGAAAAAAGAAACTTTGCCAATCAAGGTTAATTTTTTAATAAATTGTAAAAAGATGCTCATTGTTACTAAACAAGCTTTAATCAGACGTTGAACTGATTGGAATATTTTTTTTTTTCGATTTCTCTCATTCGATCAAGTCATGTAGTCATTCACGGTCGGTAACGTCATTTTTATTCATATATGTATTTTTTCTTCTTTCCAGCAAAACGCACTCACGCATTCATCCAGGGAACACGTAAGACACATAAGAGTACATATATGTCATGCAAGGAGTGACGCCATCATCGAGCGCCGCGACGTCGATACCAAGAAAGACGTGAATTGTGGGTAGAAGCCATTTTTAAAGCGTGCGTATAAGCTCGCCGTGATGATACTGTGCGTGCGATTGACGAACAAACACACAACACACATGCCCATGCCACAAACTTCTTGGATCCTTGGATGGATCTACATGATGAAGATCCAGGTCGACCTGTTCCATTTTCGTATCTCAACTCTCGAGATTCCCTTTCGACATCCCCAAAGTGCGTATCGTGTGTTGTGCGTGTATATGTACTTGATATGACATATCAACATATAAATGATATATCGAATGAGAAAAAGAATATTTCAACGAATCGATAACTGATTATTTATTTCCACCACCCGCTCCGTTCATTCGAAGTACCAGAAAGTCCTGATCTCCTCCGCTCTTGAAAATTGTTTTGTGAAAACGATTTCCAAGGTATTGATTTGCACTTGGTTTCACGCTAGCTCATTTCCGTATGGGTTTATCATCTTTCTAGACACCCACGTACATAACTCGTGAAAGTTACGGCGAATCGGATTTTTTTTATCGTTGTTGATGGACTTTATAAGGTTTTGTGAAAAAAAATTTTGTGATCAGTTATTTAATATTTTATTTTTGTTAAGATGATTCTTCTTCCTTCTCTCGTGCTACCTAACCTGGCCTCCTATGATCCCGTACGACGACCTCTGTCTCCTACTTTTCCTTGTTACAATATCCAACGGAAATATCAGCACCCTTTTTCAGGTACACGGTTATCGATTTTGTCGACCTTTTCAGTCGAGACAGAGTTAAAAATTTGTTTGTGTCTTTAATTTTATCTGAACTCGGAATTATCTATGCTGTCTGTACTGCGTAGTTCAATGCACGTGCATTATTCTAGCGTCATGAATGGCTCCCTTTGTTCTCGAGTGAATTAATAGATGCGGCTACGGTCGGTCGGACAAAATATTTTAGCCGGTAATTCAGGACGATATCCCTTATGGTAACGAAAATCTCTGCTGATCAACGGAATAGAAAATATTTATTTTAACGTTTCATAGATTTGCTGGTTAGGCGTGGCTGGGATGACTTGACGGCAGCCATTACCGTTATAACGAAAACTATGCTACTCCGGTAGGTAACGCTCGAAAGCAACAAAGATACGAGTCGCGTCGGGCTTTTCCGTGAAAAGCCGGGATTACTGCAGCTGACTCTTCCGGCAGAGCTATTTTAATTTGCGTTCAGTGAATCAAGAGATTTGATTACTGGGGCGGAAGCGGAAGTGGCGCCAACTGTTACTGTGCCGGTGCAATCCTATCTACTCCCTTTATTATAACCCTTTTTACCTGGGTAACCTGAATCTGCATGCATCAAATATTTTACTTGGTTCGTATATTGAAGGTCTCGCTACATTCTTCGTTTGGGGTTACCTTTAACTTTTTTACCGTGGGTAATTTGAAAGTTGGAATATAACATTTTTCTGTGCACGCTCTCATAGGTCCATGGATTGGTATATGTGTACACTAGCGAGCTCTAGCGGGCTTCTTGTTTATAGTGCAATGACATTGATTTACAATGGTGTTTTGGAGGATCACTTTTGCTCCCGGCTACACGAGAAATGAGCTGATGCCAAGTGCCGTCATTCCGGCGGACTAAGGATTAGGAGTGGTGGACTTTTGACTAGGGCTGTCCAAGTAGGTTTTCTATTCGAGCGGACGAGAATTATGAGGGACGACCAATTCCAGGCAAGGTTGGCCAAACTGTGGGTTGTTTTAAATAGTGATTCTTGGTTAACACTGTTTCTCGAGGGCGTCGCTCAATTTATGTCCGTTTATCGACCTTGTTTGCGTGGCTACTGTATTTTTACTTTCCTTCTTGTTTGTTCTTGTTTCCTTTTTGTATGTTTTTTTGTGGTCCGATGTTGCAGTGAATCGATTCTTTAGGTGGGATTTGGATTATCGATGTTGTTTTGTTAGTTTGTTAAATTGACAAATGTTTTTGAAAAATTTTTTTCTGCTTATTTTTATTATGGAAAACATGGATTAACGCCGTTACGAGATTGAGCGTATTAGGCGGTTATTTTTTAAAAAATTTGAATTTCATCTTTCACGGTTGGTTAAACTTCTACACTTTATTGAACCGTTGTTGCTGCCTGAAGACCTGCGTGGTCGATAGATTTAGCAGGTAGCAATTTTGTAAAAAAAAAGGCCTTTTTTTTGGAGATAGTTCTGTGAGGAAATCGCACGTGCTCTCTTTTCTCCTTTACCTTTTTTGCCGTCTTTGGAAATTGCAATTTCGCAAGAACTGTGGCTCTGCAAATTTTATTTCCCGCACTACGGTAGATCCCGTCGACGTGGATTCTCTTGTTTGACTTTGCCGTTATAGTCTCGCAGGTTCTACCCTCGATAATTCGGGGCTTAAGCCACGAGCGCAAACTTCACCAGTTTGCGAATTTCGACCAAAGTTACTTAAATACGATTTAATTCTAATCTCAAGAATCCATAAGATTTGAATAGACTCAAAACCACATTCTATCTTTTTTTTCTGCGTATGGACGCATCTGGTCGAACCCCTGAGTCAAAGAGTCGCAGATCTCATTTAATCCTACAAATTAAATGTTAACCTAAATCCTTGTTATCTAAAGAAATTTAATTTTCGAAGTAATTTAATTATTTCTCACGTTACCTTCATCCATTTTCCTCTACTTATATTCACCATGTAACAAAACGCAGGTCGAACTGCACGGAGCCGTAAACCTCACGCGATAACTAGTTTCTAAAATTTTCTTCTAGGTACGTAAATGCACGCAACGTTGAAGCTGACCTCACTGAGCTAAAATCCCATGGATTTATAAGATGAGAACGTTCCTTGTGCAAGAAACCTTGAATTCCATTCTTCACGCTCCCTGTCTCCTATGTACTTCATAAATTTTCAATTAACTACTCGAAATATTTCTACCACATCAATTAAAAACTCGCAAAAGTCGACCAGACCCGCCGGATTACATTCTGAAAATGGCACAGTCCACGTTTTCTGCATAACATAAGAGTCCTTAAGGGTAAAACGTAGTAATTAAACACGAAAGTAGCACCGTGGGACTGGAGTATTAGAAACTAGAAAGAGTCTAGACAATTACATCCACAGTGCCCATAAAAGACAGTTAATAGCATAAACAATGTTTTTGTATACTAGTGGCGTACAATGCAATATCCCGACCATAGTAGCCAGAATACAAAGACCTAATCGTGAATGCTGATCTTGTGCAACCCACTGCTGATACAAGACTTTGTCAAACCAACCTACAAAAAAAAAAGAAGAAACTAACCTGCCTTTCGTCCTCGTGCAAAACATCAAATCCAGCAAAGTATCGAGAAAAAAAATGACTGGCACAAAACTTCAAATGACTTACTGGTTAAATTTCCACTTTCCGCGGTACTGACAATTGAAATCATCCCAATGGAGTTTATTATCAAAAGCCATGCGTATCATTGGCATGACGATTACGAAGCGATTATATTATACCTAATCGCTTCAATTTCAGTCGTGAAAGCCGATATGGACATGGTACGGCAGCGAACGTAACGTTCCGTAGTAATCGGGGTGAAAACATCATAATAGGCTTATTGTTAGCCGAAGGAACGAATGGAGGGACACGAGGGTGGTAAAAGGTAGACATGAATACGTATGAGAATAACCCAAGGAAGGTAAACGAAGCATAGAAACGGACTGATGGTTGACGGGTGATAGGAAAGTTGCGAAGCTGGCAGCGAGTGGCGCCGCACTTGGCTGTGCGTTGAACTATCGATCCATAGACGCATTCACATAGAGAAAAGCCAAGAGAGCCGTAGCCGCGCTATGACCGTTTACGAAAGCTCGTTGCCATTTAGCATCGCTCGGACTATTCCCGACGTTATTAGCGCCTCTTACGGTATATTTCAGACGCACTTCCATGTAAACTACTCGGTCGTAGAATGTTAAAATCGATGCCGCCATTCTATGGTCCGCTGTGAATGGCGAACCACTGTGTCGGCGACATATAAACTCCAGTGAGTACTCCAGCCATACTCGTTTAAAAGTCGTGCACGTACGTTCCACCTAACTTGGCCTAATGCACAGCTCTACTTCAGTAAGAGCCAGGACCGACTGGTATGGGAATATCTACTTATTCATAGTACGTGACTAAAAGATAAATCCAAGAATAAATAGATACGGTTATGTCTGGCAGTATAGAATTATTTAGTTGCTGCTGGTTAAAGTTATGCCCGAGGTTAATAATACACTGTGACGGATATGTGCATTGTTCTCTGAATATGGTTGAAAATTATACTGCAAAGTCTCGAGTGCATATTGACGGAGCAGATGGTGAGTTTGATATATCTATATACAGTATAATGCACGTATAACGAAGAATTATTAGCTTCTATCGATTAAAGTGGTCGATATGACAATGATATTCCAGATCCGTGATATGGGAGGCTGTGTTCAATGTAGGATGGATCCAGTATGCGTGTTTCTCTGTGCCGGAGTGTTGTTATCGGAATTTAATCAGTCGATCGAGTCGAACGATAATCCAATGAATGATGAGAGAGTGTGAACGCGATGAGGCTCAGTGAACCACTCGAAAGATTGATTTTGAAACTAGATAGTGTACTGAAAGTGTGAAGGGGCTTTCGAAAGATCTAAAAATCAGGAATAGGTCACCTGTAATGGCGATCTTGCAGGACCACTTGCTGGTACCCTCAAGGACGATCTTTTCAGCCTGTTCGAGGCTGTCTATGTGTGTATCCGGGTCGACTGAAAATGTTGTGCTGAAAAGAACAATGACCTTGTCATCGGGAATTATCCACGCTACTTACTACCTCTTTCGATAGACGATCGAATCGCTGCTCGATGTGTTGACGAACGTCCGGATGAGTCATCCAATCAGCACACACCTAGACCGTTAGTTACCTACGAATTTTTTTAAGCCCTCTCTTAAATACTCTGTTTCACCTTTCTCAGTGATATTCGCTTTCGTTATTGCCTGTCGGCATCCTAAAGATTATCCGATCGAGGGTGGAACAGTGTCGTCATTAAGACGTTATCGATCTTCCTTCGCCCACGAATTGGACGATTCTATTAATGAATGGCCACCTGTTAGGCGCAGAAACCGAATTAACGTCGGTACCGATTACTGGTTTGGACGGCGTAAGAAAACTTGTTGCACAGGCCCCGTGGCTCCTCGCCAACTTGACTTCGTGTTCCGTCCGAGAGAATAATCGTCGAGAGGTCGAGGCGTCGCTTTGAGGTTAGGGTAGAATAAGAAAATGCTGCGAATATTAATCGTCTTAATTGTAATTCCTTGTTTTCTTTCTCCCGAAGAACGAAGGTAATATTACCCGGTAGAAATTAGCCGTTCAAACTGAAATTCGTCGGATAGGAAAATTAATTGCTTCAACGAACATCCGACTACTGCCACGTTTGCCTCGAACTTTCTTACAAGCATTAATTATACTCTTTGTCAATACTACCGTCGCAGGAGCCATCTCGCACTTTGCCATCTAGAATTTATCGTCTGAACTTACTTAACGTACAGATTTTTTCCCTGGATGTACCACGCAATGTATATCTAAAGCTAGTACACCACGTTCGAGAAAGAATGAAAATCAACTGAATCGTGGATATAAAGGGTATCGTACAAAATGGATACGTTACACTTTTTCTTTGTATTCCCCTTGCGAAATCGGAATTCCCAACGTACAACTTTTGAATGTTACCTACTTCGGAAGGTCACGTACGTCTTCACTCTGTCACGAGCTACAGGTGTACGTTGCAAGCTGTCAAAAGAAGGTAGATTTGAGTGAAATAAAAATGAGGTTAAAAATCCTTCTAAAAAATATAAAAAGTAGAATACCACGAATATCTCGATACAACAATGGCGTCGATGCGATTTAAAAAATATATCACGATTGGCTCCACCTACGATTACTTTTACAGGTAACCATCCTGTGCTCGACCTTCGTCCGATCACGGAGTCATGGACTGCGGAGTGCCCTGTCGATCTCTCAAAATTCGAATCGTCAAGATTTCACAACGCTCGGGACCTTGGGCTTGTTCTCTTAGATCCTTTCACTCGCCACGATGAGCGACGGCCGTTTGCGGATGCGGCATAAAGATTATTTCCTCCTCAAAAATTCTCAGGTTTTGTCCATTGACAAATTCGACGACGTCGGACTATGCATTACAGGTGGTTTACGTCGAGGTGGCTGACGGCCAAGAAGACCGGGTTTGTATTTGAACAATGGCGGCGTGGAGGGCGTAAGCCACAACAAGTTGCCGTGTGACCTTAATGGACTCTCGATTGAACTCCTGTCGGGTAGGATACGCGATAGCCTACGGAGGGTGCTTACCCCCTCTGGGCTGTTCTCCACACCCTTCTAGTCACTCGGAACATCCACCCACCCCTCTCCCTTAGACTATAATCGGTGCTTGTAAAGCTCACCCTTTCCGTACGATTATTCCAATTGAATCCACCCTTAAAACTGAACGACCTCACGGCGTGCACCCTTATGATTATTTTCATCCCTCCCTCTGTCCTCGATCCTGCTAGCCCTTACTCCGCCACGAAATTACCCCGTGTAGTTAAGCTTGACTGCCCCACTTGACTGGCTGCTTAATCGAAGAATTATTTCGAGCGAATCAGACGGAACGCATGCTGCTGACTTTAAACCCCAAGGCTCTCAGATCTTCGGGGTCAAATGATTGACGATCCTCGACCTCTCGACGAATTCCTTAAGACTCGCGGCAAATTATGTAAGCTTTATGGATATCTCTCGATTTTCATCCCTTATGCTAAATCCTTAAAAACAAAGTCACGTTAAAATATAAAAATCGTGACCAAATGAAAAAAAAAAAAAATACACAAAAACTCATATAAATCATGAAAAATCGAAACTTCGAAATATGAACATACTCAACTATTCATATCAAAATTGCTATTTCCCTTTTCAATAAAAAAAAAAAAAAATACCAATTAAGTTTATCTAAAAATTTCTCTAAATTCGTCACCGCAAGCAGATACCGATATTTAACCACCGATCAACACATTAATAATTACCTAAGGATACACAAAAGATCGATCCGTAATTAAACCTAGATCTATAATATCCACATATTCTTTTTTTACAACAAAAAAAATCATCGCCATTACGATTCTGCGCGAATACCTAAAAACAGCCAAACAAAAGGTTATCGTACATTCAGCGCAATACACGATTAATATATTAATATAGTGTATTATACGTATATACAGGGTGATTCGGGAATATCGCACAAACTCGAATTAAATTTTCATGGTTTTGAAACTACCCCCTTCGGGTGGTACAATTTTCTTGAATCACCCTGTGCACCTATATTATATGTACACAACACTCAGCAGCTTTAGCATATACAATCCACAAGTCAGGGCGCATAACAGCGCGTTAGGACATATTACGCATAGGCGCAGACACAGTGAACGACGACGAAGGCAGCGACTCGTTTTACGACACAACGTCTTAATGGGTTCAGGACAGAAGAGCACAGCGAGTGTCCACAAACCTGTAATAGCGATCTTGGCCGACCATTTGCTGGTACCGTCCAGGACGGATTGCTTCACTGCAGTCATGTGTCCAACGTGCGCCGTTTTGTCTACTCCGAACACGGACCTAAGCTCCGATTCAGATAATTCGCACGGGCTGTGACTCATTCGCTCGCCTCCTCCGTATTCAGTGACACCGAAATAATTGAACCCGATTACCGGTAATCGAACGATCGATACCGTGACGTTAAAAGATCGGATGGACGATCGTCGTATATTAAATTTTTGGTATTAATAAAAAATCTGTTAGAACGTTCAATTCCTTTGATCAAGCGTACGTATCACTTGGCTGCTTGCTAATTGGATGACGTCACGGTATCGGAGATTAATATCGATTACAGGAGACTGACTTGAAATTTACTCAACCGAAAAGTTAGCCTAACGTCGACGTCGGACTTTACGGAGAAGGCGAGATACTTTTGATGAATATTAATATTTTTAATTTTTTTATAATCATTAATGGCTGCCTCATTTTCACTGTGGGAAAATTTTTTTTAAAAATATATTTACGACGTCATTGCCACAATTTTACAAGATGGACTTACTTTTTGAACGCGTTGATTTTTCATTTTTCTCTTTTTTTTTTTGATAATACGGATTTTTGACCTGAATTCTTGATTTTGGGATTAGATCGGGATTAACGATCGATCATTTTGATCGATTGTAATTGGGGGGGGTTGTGAAGCTTCTTTGCTGGGGTTATACAAAAATAGTGATAGGGAAAGTAAATTATTGGTCGAAACCAACTTCGAGCCGATCGATTGGGTTCGATTAACCTCGTGAAGGATGCGAGCAATTAATTAAGCCTGATTCTCATCGGCGAATGCTTCATGGGGGTTGGGGGCTTTATCAATTTGGCTTTACGTGACGTCATTGGTATTTATGTCGATAAAGATTTATAATGAGCTCGATCCAATTGGACCTAAGCTAATTGAAATCATAGTGGAGCCCCTATCTAGTACGAGCCGACCAGTTCGTGACACCTTGGGCTAATATCAATTTGATCGCGTGTTATCGGACCCGATTAACCTACCCCGCAACGTTTGCTTTTCCTTTAGTCCGGTGGTATTATCAAAATTTGAAAGTGACTCTTATCTCGGCATTACACTGTATATGTTAATTATTATGATTTTTAATAATTTTTTTTATTCGTAAAAAATTAGTCCTCTCAATTCCAGCCTGTTAGGACATAAGACGTTGATCGATGTTAAGAATGAAATTCGAGACAGGGGACTCCTTTATCTTCAATCTCGTAAGAGGATGACCCCCGATAAAATATTTTATTCGTAAGTTATCTTTATCATGCTATATAATGCTATAAAGAATATCCGTTATCGTAGCGCTAGCAGTTGGTGTCACGGGAGACCTTTTTATAATTATTATCCTGTGTTAATGGTAGCTTTGCTGGAGGCTTAATTTTTCTTTTCCTTTAACGTTACAAATTGCGGTAACCACGAAGGCATTGGGCGTGTTTTCGCGCAGGCGAATCGATGACGCGACTTCAGGACGATTTTCTGCCTTTGTTCTATCGACAATATGAAAAATTATATTCACTCTTTCAAAGTGCAACGTATCGAATGCATTTTCGATAGTATTTCAACAGCGTCAAAGGTCAAAGTTTACAATGGATTTAATTCACCTTGTTGAATTGTACGAAGACTAACCTAATCATTGAACGTTTGGACCAAGAGTCGACTATACACTGTATACCTAATTTTATTTATATACGTATTATCGAAGATCAAAATCATTGATTAAAAATTTGAAAAAAAAAACAACCACGTGTACCTCAATTATTATTATTATCAAAAGTCGAGTAGGTATTATAAATGGAAAAAAAAAAAAATTACGTTCAAAAGCAAGTTTCACCACTGACAAACATTTTGGCAATATCTCTGATGACTTTTGTGTGGCAATGACGTTTGTTTTGACTCCAGTGATTTCAAACCTAAAAGTTACGTGTTTACGGTTTCACACCGGAAACCAAGAAAGTGGAGAAGGAAGTAGTCGACTTACCGGATGAGCTCGAAGATTTCCGGCTTCTCCCGTTCCCTCTGCTTCATTCTATCCTTCATGGCGGTGATTATGCTGTTCGCCTTATCTTCGGCTCCGTGCTTCGAGCTCTTCTCAGCGGCCCCTTCGAACGAGAACGGAAACGAAAACATAAGACAGCGCAGCGACGGTAAGAGTTACATCAGCAAGGAATCAAGAGAGTTTCCGTTATCAGGTATCATCGCACATATAACTATCTTACCAAGAGCTTCCGGTTCGAGAGGACAATTATTAGAAGCACAGTGACGATCCTTGAGGTCGGTATAATTTTTGGGGACAATATCCCTATTATAAGCTCTTTAACAGTCGTTCGCGTAATTCCGCAATATTACGTAATTTCAAGTAAACAAATCGTTATCTGATCTCGTCCGTGTCCTTGACGTTAAAAAACCAATGAAAACTCTCGAAATCGTTATCTTTCGTTCCACGCCTCCTTTCTACCCTAGATCTTTCGGTTCTCACGGCTGCGACCCAGGACGAAAATTCGATTAGGCGAAGAAATTTTTCTAGCACTCCGTTCGCGCCACGGCGCTCTTCGTGAAATTTCTGGCGACGTCGACTCAGCCAATGCGTCTTTATTACCGGAATGACTGTGACCCGGGTTACGTAAGTCTCTTGGCTGTTGAAACGGTACGAGTGTATTTGCGTCTCGTACTTCGTAATTTAGAATTTTACGTAGCATTCGAGGAGTTCTAATTTTCCGGCGAAACACCGGAAAGGACTAGGACGAAAGTCGGTTGCTTGAAATGCGGCTTTAACCGGGTCGGATATTACGCGTAGCCGTAGTTCAAATGCACGAGTGTAGGCCGTTTTGCTCTTTTTGACTTATCGTTGGGTGACGTATAAGGGGGCGCTAATTAGACGCTTCGACTTTTATTTTTAATTTGATAACATTTTTTTATCTTATTCTCGCTTATTGTTATGATTGTCATTGAACTTCAAGCTCCGATCGATACAATGGAAATTTCATTTTATCCAAGTCGTCCAGTCTTGTCCTTCACGAAGTGCGAATCGACGATCGCTCGTTTTGAAAGACCGGAAGTGGTCGGAGCAACCTGCTCTCAGTCAGCTGACTATTGGAGTATTTCGAGTTTCACGTGGAGCTAAATTAACGCGGAGTTCGAAATTGCGTCAACCGACAATTGCTTTGTATTATCCGAACCGTTGTTCTCTAATGAAATAGGAAATTAATCGATTTAACCGATAACCAATTTCGTCATTGGTGTCAGACTGGATGATCAGCCTCGAGACGCTGGACCATTGACATATACGACAGCATGGAGTACGCGATCCCTAATTCGAATCCTTTGAAAAAGTGTCAGCTCAGATAGGCAAAGAGGAAATGAGGTGGCAGTCAGTCGTTCTCCTTTTCTAATTCTCCTATTGGCTACTTTATACTTTCGTACTAAGGCTACTGATAGAGAGGCAGAGCATGGCTGCCAACAGTCGCTATTTTTTTCTTTCGGTCAACCATTTTCCTGTCTCTATGCCTACTTCATACTGTACGTAGATGCGTTGGACGATTCACTGTATTGTCCAGATTGCAATTTCAGGTGCCATTTTAGGTGCTCTCGAACGTTCTAGAAAGAATCTTTTCATTTAATTTTAACGAACAGAAGAAAGTATCGAGCATCTTCAATTTACTGATCTCAGCGCTTTTTACTTTTTTTTTTAAATTTAATTCTACAAAACTGTTAAAGGTCGAAGTTCATTTCTATCGGTATTACGACTTATACCTCCAAGCTGCTGGCCTATAATCAAGGAATTTCCCTGGTGCACGAGTTGTATATGTTTTTCAATGAAATTTGTATCAGACATACTATATATACGGCTGCATAAATAATTTCAATATCCTCCGATAACACAATACTGCACGATACTCTGATAGACAAGACTTTTTTTGAAAAGGTTATCAATTTTCAAAGTGATTATATTCCCCAGTCGTAGTTATCCCGTAGCGTAGTCCCACTGAAAAGTCACAGCTTTAACAAAACACGAACAAGCTTTCCATATACGTACGTTCCATATACATATACGTGAATCGTCAATTTTCATGAAAAAGACTTGAAAAAAAAAAAATGATTACAGTATGACTCAGCGACAAAGTCACGTGGGAAAAACAACGGGAACCGGAGTGCGTTTTAAATAACTGGTTTTAAAATACAAATATTCCTACAAACAATGCAGAGCACAATCCGAACCATATGCGCCGTAAATACGTATATCCACATATGTATTAAAGTGAATATAAACAAGAAGTAGCGATAAAGTCAAAGTAAATACTGAAAATAGTTTCAATTCTTTGTGCAGCCTATCTCGTCGTTTTTCCTACGGAGATACAATATTTGTCGATGCCATATTGACCCATTCTCCTGCAAGAGACTAGTAGAAGATAGGTATCTTCCAACGTACCAATATACCAGCATCATATAGTGCGTAATGGACCTATCATAAAACAACCCTCCATCGATCCTCCATCGATCGCCCATCGATCGCCCATCGATCCTCCATCGACCAGCCATATCTCAAAAGCATAAAATATTTAAAAGCGTCTAGTGCACTTACGTTGCAAACAGTCCGCGTTGAGAAGGTCCTTGCACTTTTCGTGACACTTGACGCCACACTCCATGCACCGAACTCCCTGCCGCGCTATACCCCAGAGCAGCCCCTCGCACTCGTAGCAGTAAGTCGGCGAAGTGGCAGTCCAGGTGACGAAATTGTGCGGCGTGGTCGAGGAAATGGGATAGATCATCGCCTGGAGTGTCTTCTTGTAGACGTGCATCTTCTGCGAGCAGCGCGATGCAACGTGTGAGAATGCATTTTTTTTTTAAATATCAACAGAAGCCATTTTCATCCGAAATTTTTTCTTTCACTACACTCTCCGGCCCTCTACCGGTTATTGACGTATATAATCGCAGTGGATGTGTGCCGCTTGACGGATAAATATCTATATACATGTATACTATTTTATATACACATTATGAGCATATGCAAAGTACATCATACGTATATACATATCGAGTGCAGTTTTAGATACGACAAACTCAAGTGATCCAGTGCATTTCTGGTGCATCTCTATATTGTGAATTTCTTCACTTTCTACAGTCGAATTGATTTTATCTTTACCTCGGGGAACAAGTGTGGTATATAACTATTTTAAGACTTCCAATCGACTGGAATATATTTGGAGCTGCAATTTATTACTGGTGTACCAACCGATGTGTGAGGTTTACGTGTGGACAGGCGTTCTGTGCACATATGCTGTACTTTCTCTAAGGTGGAATATTTCCCTGGGGATCCTTCCTGATATGGTATCAACATCGTACACGCGAATTCTTTGTGTGCCAATATTGCTGTGTATGCTCGTGACGGTGTATGCGATTTTATATGAGTTTGTATAAACAACGTTTGTATAATAATCCAGATTTTTATGGGATTCGTGGAATTTAATGGCTTTGTTTTGCGGGATGCTGAATTTTATGAAAGAACTTGGAAAAATATTCTTCCTTTGTTTGTATGGTCAGAGGTCATATCTTTTCTTGAAAACTTTCACATATATATGGGGCATTCCGCGTCAACTGAGACAGAGCTGTACCCAAAAATTCTTTTGACCTAAACATTTTTTTAAATATGGAAAATTTAGCATTTTTTATGTACTTTCGATTACCGAGTGGCACTTTTTCAAATTTCGGCCC
>JARQTC010000891.1:106638-148130 GCA_030142495.1 Cephus runcator
CCCCCCCCCCCCCCCCCCCCCCCCCCCCCCCGTAATAGCCTGGACAAAGAAATTTGCCATAAGACACGACCGGAAGACCAACAAGGTCGTATCTTATGCATTTGCCGTCGCAAAAAAAATTAATTTTTCCAAAAGGGTAAACCGGAAGTGTCGAAGATCAAAAAAAAATGTTCATCTCATTCGTATAAACGGAAATTAATTTTTCCTGTAAATCTGAATTTTGATTGGTTCAGCAGGTTTTTTTTTTTTTTTGGAATTTTGGATACATTCACGACGGCGCACACACAGATGCACATATACACACATATATACATTCTTTCGTTTTGCGATGGCTACTGCATAAGACGGTCACCCACACGTTACGTGTGGCTGCTCCTTAAATGGTAAATCGTGATGGGCGGCTAACCGGACGTCGTAGACGGTCCAGGTAAATAGATGACGGATAACACAGGTAATAATAGGTAATCATGTACCTACCAGCTCGGAGACCAGGGGTATAGACTTGCGACGTGGCCGAATATCCGGCATGCTGTCGATGTTGCTGTAGAAGGGATTGTCGCCGGGATGCCTGAAATCGAAACGATCTTGATTAGCCCATCGTTAATTAATCCATCAAAGCACGTAGACACGTCTCGTAGGTAATTTGAGTGATAAGTCGAAATTAACAGAGACACTACGTAACCCACCGTTCAATTTAAGCAGTCTCAATTTTAGATTGACCCTAAGCATAATTTCAAAAAAAATGGACAAATTCGATATAAATGTTTAAAAAAAAAAAAAAGAAAAATTTAAAAAAAATTTCAAAATTTCTCAACTTCGTTCTAGAGTTTAAAAATGTTTTTTTTTTTCACAGTTTTTAAATATGACCAATTCAAGCCACAATTTGACTTTGTTAACGTCGTTAATTACGAGAGACACTGAAACTAGCTTTAAAGCTTTTGCACCCCACTGAAATTTGCAAATTTCCAATTTGAAACTTTTTTTTTTTTCTTATCGACCGAAAGTCGGATGATGGATTGTCTTCGGAGCTAATTTTTTTCACTGTATCACTATCCTCCCGCCGGTTGCACCGAGGGTTCAAAGCCCAAGCTTTCAGACGGGACCGACTGAGAAACGGTTAAAGCAACGTCCAATTAGTCGCATGGTACCTTGGTGTCGTGTCGGGACGAAATATACGCGGCTAATGGTGCTAGATGGTTGCAGATATCAGAACGGACTTGAAGTGGCCCACTCTTTCACCCCATTTCCTTCCCGTGACCCATTCCCATCAACCCCCGTACTACCTCGGCACTCCAGGATCTCCCTATCGTGAGACCACCCCCTAGGTCACCCTTAGTCACCCTCGGCCATCTTTAGCCAGCTTGAGCCACCCTCCACAAGTGAACCCTCTCACCGAGTCACCCTACTAGGACTCTTATCGTCAATTTCGATTGGCACCCTCAAAAGCCACCCCTGCAGACTCGATTCGGCCGTTTGTTTACCGAACCCACCGAGCTTTTAAGTCGAAACTTACCCCCACGGAATGACAAGATCCCGATTTTATTTTTTATTCTTAGACTTTAAATATACGGATCGATTACTTCTCCTCCGGCAACCCCCTCTCGCGCAACCCACCCTTATTCATTTCTCGAGTGTACTCGCACCTCGAGAGCTACCACGATCCAAGTACCTTCTCGAAGAGTATGTACTTGGCTATACTAATATCTGTCGGTATTTTAATTTTTTTTTATTGTTTACACCCTTAATGCCCCAAGACGGTTGTAATTTTTTTTTTTTAAATATAATTTCTCGTCCCACGAATCTTCAAGACGACTACCCGACGAGTCACCTGAAGACCAACCTTAATCTTCGTGACGATTCGTCGTTTATCGCTCCGTGGAGAGAGGAGATTGTCATGGGAACTAGGTCGGTTATCATCCTGTGTGACAGGACCTTCATCTTAATCGCCTCCAAAACGCTACTTCGCTCCTACACGCCAACTCCACGTCACGAGCAATCCTACCAAACCCTAGGGAACCCTTCCGCTCTTTTAGTACAAGATTTTTCCGCAGAGCCAGGAGGGGAGCGAATATAGGGAGAATGGACGTTTTCGTCGCGCTTTGCTCCACGTCCTAATCACGAAGACAGATGCTGTGTTTTCTTCATCATAGCGTTCTCATGGACCTGTCAGTTTCTCAGCATTCGTCTCATCTACCAAAGACGCGAGCGCGGTCAGGTGACGTTGCGAAATGATGGAAAAATCAATTGTACCAGAACACTGATATATACGTATATACAGAAACGCACAGTTAAGATAGGAGGAGTCATGGCTTTATTTTTTGAGGTTTTTTGGTAAGAAAAAAAAAAAAATTTTTCTTCAGTCTGAAAATATTTTTTTTATCGAAAATAAAAGCAGCAATTTTGATTTTCTAATTAAACTAGGAATTAACTTCTTTGAAGTTCGGAATAGAAAAATATTTTTTTCTCCCTTCCAGAAAAGGGTTGACGTTGGCGTCATTTCGTATGAAATTTTAATAAAATTTTTACCGAAAAAAATTCATAAATAATATATAATCGAACTTCCAGATTCATAATTAGAAACTCGATCTATTATATTTCAAGAGATCGTTTCTTTATCGTTGTAATATAAATAAATAATTTTGTATCTAGAAATCATCTCGCGGCAAAAGCAAATCGGTGTATGGTATAAAGGCGCGTATTCACTTAGCGAACAAACGAAAGGCGAACGAAGAGTAGCGAATGAACTCGGCTGAATATTCGTTCGGAGTTTTAATAGAATTCAATTTATTGTCTGCTGTCGACAGTGGTATTTATTTTTGAATGTTTTCTCGAACCTTAATTGAATTCTACTTATCAAAGAACTTCATTGTCAAAAGTTCGTTGGATTACCTTATCAAAGATAAACCAATCGAATATCCCTCGCATTCGTTTACCTCTACACACTAATAAAATGAGTTCGTCTCTACTTTTTGGTCGCTCGGTGAATACGCACCTTTAGACTATAATATTTGGATACCATACAAAAATAGTCAATTTTGATTACGTGCGCGTTGATAACGCACTGATACGTTGTCATTCAGTTTTTATCCATTTTTACCGTAAGAAACTAACAAACGAATATGAACGTAAAGGAGTGTGAACTCACCCATTGGCTCGTCCTCCAGATTCGCCTCCAGCTCCGCTGGGATTCTAACAAACAAAAAAACAAGTTTATTAAAAACAAGCTAGTAACAATGAACAAAAATGAAAAATACAGCTCGTGTCCAAACAACGCAGTACAGTCTTAAGAAAGTGTGCAGCCGCGAAAGCCCGATATCATGAGTGTGAAATATTACGTTAAAAAAAAAAATAGAAGCAATCAAGAGACTTTTCGGTACAAAAAAATTGGGAAACTTTCCAAAAAAAAATTTTATTCAATTTTATCTCAAATCCCGCTTTAATAATTTTGATAATTTTCCAACCGAGATATTACCCAGATTTCACGGCCGCACACGCACAATGTTTTGCCTCGATCGAATAGTATTAGCATGAAACAGAAACGAGTGTCAGGGCGACGGCTTCGCTTTGGTCGACTTATTTCGTCCTGGGAAGAAAGGCGTTAACGTCACTTTTCAATGTTGCGATTTATTCACACGTCCTCATCGTGTCCCTAGTTACATTGCTAGGTGGACATGCGACCTTATTTTTCCCTTTTTCAAACTTCTCAGACACTTATTCTTCCTTGCTATCATCGGTCCGATACAAATGACTCGCGATACAGCAATTTACACTTACTAGTCGTCATTTCGTCGCTGTATCCTTTACGTAAGGTAAATACGTGTCCGGGTCAGATCCCGCTTATGCCTTTTCTAGTTCGTGCTCGCGATAAAATTTTTTTTTACCGTGGCGCCACCTGGCGGCCGAACGGCAAATTAGTCTTTCCGACTTTCTCTCCACCACCATTTTTATCGCTGACACGAATACGGACGTTCCGCGTCTGCTTATCAATCGACGCTTTTCACTTGGTCCTTTCGTCACTGCATGCTCAACATTTCTCTTCCGGTTTTTACGACGTCGCCACGGGCGTCCCCCTACGTCAGGCGTCGGCTTCCCCTTGGCTTCTAGGCGATTCGGCTCGTCTGCCCTCTCTCGTGAAGTGGTTGCGAGAGTGTATAACAGCCCGTATAAATATAATATGTATAATACTCGTAATCTGATACGATAGAGTGTTATATAATAATATAATATAAACTTATAGATAGCGTAACAAGTATTAGAGTTAGACCCACGGGTAGGTATCTCTTTTTTTTTTTTTCTTTGTTTCTCTGTTAAACAGTCTTGCGGAAGGATTATTCCTGCTCGAAGCTCAACGCTGGAGTGATGCTTTTAACAGTTCTACGTGTATCTGCCTTAACCACTGAGTGGGCGCTTTCGAAAACGTCTTTCTCGGCGAAGGGAAAGTGGGAATTTTTAATTCCTTTTCTTTTTCACATCTTTCTTGTTTTTTTTTTTTTCCTATTCATTTCCATTACATTGTTCCGTAAACAGGTACAAAAGCCACTTGATATATCGAACGACGACAACATCGGATGCCCTGATTCTTGAATTGTTCCGGTGACATTCTTTTACCCTTTTTTTTTTTTTTTCAATTTCCTTAAAGGTGTACTTCCAATTATCGAATCGATCAGTCAGGCGTACATTAGTTAGCCAAGATCACGAAGCATTCTGTATATGTCATGTACGTTTTGTAACGCGGGATTTTGGAATTTGAATTATCGGGACGATAGTCTGATTATTCAAAATTTTGAATTTTAGATAATCAAATTTTGATATTTTCCCGATTCTTTTTTTTTTTTTTTCCAATCGCGTCCAGCATCAACCAAGACGTTTTCGAAGGCAGGGTGGAGTAACTTAATATATCTATAGGTATATAGGTGGTACAGCATCGCTTTGCGACTACATTTCATAAGCGATACATGACAACGAAACATCATTTATCCAATTATCTATTAGGCCCTTAATAACGAACTACCGTTTACGTGAATACTAGCTTAATCCTTTTTTTTTTTTAATTTTTTCTCCACTAAACTCTATATCGAAAGCCTTAATAATCTTCGCTGTTCTACATCGATCGATGATTTCGTTAATGATATGACACTTAATGAGACAAGATGACGATAATGATATGGAAGAGTGATAAGGGATCCGCAGCGTCGAGACTTCGTATTCGTAGCAACTTTCCAAAATAAAAAATCTTCATCCTCGTTAATTTAAAAAAAAAAAAAAAAAAATTATCTGCCTTCATTAAAATAATTAAGACATTCGTCCCGAGTTAGATATGTTAATTTTACAAGGCTTATAATCATTTATCACAACCTGAATGTAGGTACGATAGCGAAGAACGTCGATAACGAAGCAACAGTCTGACGCAAAAGTATGGCGAGTGAACCGCATGAAAAATCGTAAATCGCAAAGCGCCAATTATTTATTAATATTTCGAACACGCATTGTGGATATTAGCATCACGTTGTCATATGGAACGTGCGACGTTTCTACTGTAGTATATTCGATAAACAAATACAACGTGCATATAGTACCAGGCATACATATCCCATGTACCATCTATATCCACACGTCAGTATTATTCGCCAATTTCACCCTTGGATTAAAAATGCAAAATTACTCAAATTTGAAAAAGCAGCTTTTTCTGCCACGAAGAAGAATTCTCGACGGTGGACCTATTCTATGATATAACATTTAACGTGCACTTAGTTTACCTATACTGCACGTTCAATATGGATGACCTATGAACCGAATGTTAGTCACACAAGTAAACACGCCTACCTGTCCTGCTGAGTCTACAGGCTACATATATGCATAATGCATATATACTAATTGTAGGACTACATATATGTATATACTGATCGTAGACTCGAGCCGATTAGAAATTACGTGCCTATTGTTAAAATGTGTTTTTCACTTGAAAATAATTTGATGAATTGTTTGATTAAACAATTTTGTCATTTAATTCCTTAATGGATATTTAATTATAAATAAATAAATAAATAAATTTTTGTTTGAGAAATTTTAAAAATTTCATTTTTTTTTCATAAGCTCGGACAAGCGCACGCGTTTACCATGACAATTTCGCAGGTCTTTTTAATGATCCGTGTTATGTTTATGGATTATAGGAAAAAGTAGCCGATTTGCGTGTTTACTATGCGTGTATACGTGGTGCGTGATATCGAATTGGGAATTGCGGATATTCTGACTGTTGGTTCAGATTCCAACGTTCCCAATGTCTACGGATGATATGTTGAGCCATATATGTAATAATAACAGTGTGCGTGTTATTACGGTGTAGCGCCTGTAAATCCACGCAGCATCCAAACCTTAATCCTACCTTTCTCAAATAATCCCCCCCCCCCCCCCCCCCCACGCGTCTCACGTGTCCTCCTCTCCACCCTCGCAGTCACGAATCCACGTGAAATTTGAAAATCCCGCCTCATCTCGACCTGTCCCCGTTCCGGTTATTACATCACCATCACTTTGGAGCTTCGCATTGTACGAAAGAGAATAATTAATTTTGAATCCCTCGTAATTTTCAATCAGCATTTTTCATCATCTAAAATAAGTTTCAGGCATATTATTTTTTTCGAAAATTTTACTAAATGAGTTATTGACGTTGACATTTTTTTCTTTCAAATTTATTTTGAAAATGCCGAACTTCGGCTAGAACCGTCTTGCTATTATATATATATGTATATATTCCTTTGACAAGGGTTCATAAGGAACATCTTAAGGGGTTGTTAGGGGGTTCATACGAATTTCAATTTACCCTCGTTTTAATTCAGGATCAAATATGCATTTTCCGTGACGTGCGAACTTTTTAATTAATAATCAAAGTTTTTAATTAATACTTTTCCACGCTCCACTTTCTCTTCGGATAAAGGAACTCGATACAATTTTAACTCGTAGAATCCTCAAATTTCTCAAGAGATTCGCTCGATCGCGAATTCCGAGTGTTTCCCTTCGTTAATAATAAGACGCGCAACATTTTCCGGATCAATCCAGAACGGATTTCTCCCTGAGAATAATTTTCAACGGACAAATCTCCGAAGTGATTGCGAGTAATCGATATTGATTAAAAACAAAGTTTTCAAAGAAAATAATATCCAGACCCAATCAGTTACACGATATATACGTGACCAGTAACTTTTGAAATAACAGTACATAAGAACCCTCCACGTAACTAAAGACTCAAACTTTTCACGTAGGAACGAAATGGGATTGAGTTTTGGATTTAAATCCAAGGTAAATTCTGCGACCGCCTTTACGACCCGATGCGGGAGAGTCTGTTGCTTTTATGAGTGTCAGGCTTTATCCCTCCGTCTCACAACCCTCCCCCTCTACCCCCACTCATCCTTACGTCACTCATTTCACAAGAAGCCCCAAGAAATCCAAAGCCACGAAATCGTTAAAGTAGGCACCCGTTCTTCAAAATTTTTTTTCATTAAAAATCCGAAAATTTCCAAAATTTATAAAAAAAAACGTTAATATCTATCCGGAGAGACGGACGCGAGAATGAAAAAGAGAACACGCGTTATTTTTTTAACGACCTTCGAAAAATTTTCAAATTAATCGAAAAATCCCGCGAGATACGTAATCCTCGAACAGGGACTCTGCTCATTCAATTATGTATTGTTCCTATAGATATTAATTGACACTGAATCTAACGCATAGGTACGTGTTGCACACACGAATCATACGTGTGGGTGCGGTGTGTGTGTGAAATGTGGAAAAAGAAATTACGATTTCGTCCGCATTAAAAATTCAAGAAAATCCATTAGCGATGGTCTAAAGAAAAAAAATTTCAAGACGTTACATATATATATATGTAGGTTACATACAGAAAAACAATTACTGGAGCAACGGTTGGTATTTGACAAAAAAAAAAAAACCTGTAATAACAGCGACAAAAATTTTCTTAAAATTTACCATTGTTATTATAAATTATCCCAACTTCGTTTTATCAACCTCGCCAGAGTCCTCATTAGACACTTTTTTCTTTTTCAAATACCAACCGTTGCTCTGGCAATGGCAACTATACATTTTTTCTCCGTGGTACGAGAAACCGATAAATACGTATTCCTAATTCCGGTACATCAGTCGCGTCTCTTTTTGCGTAAATGTGTACGTTGTCATTATTGTAAATCGAAAGGTGTATTTCTTACGTAGCTTGGTGCGCATAGTTTGTTATTCATAGGTATATTAGGTGTGCGAGAAGTTGGTTCGTATAAAAGTGAGAAACAGTCATTGGTCTCGTGTTTTCTTTCTTCGGCCTTTTTTCCTATTCCCTCTATCTCGCTTCATCTCCTTGCAGTTCTTTTTCCTTGTTATTCTCATTGGCTAGCTCGTTATCGCTCTCTCTCTCTCTCTTTCGTTCCGCCAGTTCGTACGACTGGTTATACGTCCGTCTGCCTACTCGTATCGACAATCTCACCGACCGTGTTTCCATTTAAGATGAACGGTGAAGCTAATTGATTTATGGGAGCTCACGGATTTCACCTGTATATCGAGATGCCAATATTTTTATTCGCCAGCCATACGGTAACTGGGGTTAACTCCGTAATCGCGACGTTCCGGCACGGTCGATTAGGGGTCGTAAGGAAAATTTGGACAAAGAGCAAAAATACGTAATACGATGCATTTTTAACGCGACTGCATACAAGCGGGTAATTGTTATGCTGATTCTTGCCGGCATCTGGCGAAAGTTTAGGGGTGGTTTTCAGAGATTGCGAAATGGGCTAAACTGAAGTTGTATGTGTTCGTCGTGAAAATTCGTGGGCTGGACCCACTCGTTAATTAATACGGCGTTCGTGAAAATGCTGGAAAAGGACGGAACGCGGTTCAACTGTTCTCCGCGGGTCGGAGGTCAGAGATCAGAGATAGCTAAGGGTACAGTCATTCGCGAATGGCGACGTATATCTGGTCTATTTATATGTAACCTCTTTCAATCCTCTTTAAAGGGTGAATTATAATTGCGCGAATGTGGGATAATAATTTTGACGTCACGGGCGATCAGAAAGACAAGTAGGAAGAGGGTTGGGCAAGAAATTAATTAGTAAATTATCAATTAAACCGCCCTTAAGATTAATGAGCTTGCAGATTGTCATTAAGAGAATTTTCAGAATAATTTTTCATTTTTTCAACAATGTCTAGTGTCTCTTTTTCTTTTTTATTTAGGAAAATTCAAATCTTAATTGCCTTTTTTTTTAATATTTCGAAATCGTGTCACCACTGCCATTCGCGTGAGGAAAGTGACTTTCTGGAATGTTCGATTGTATTCGATATGTCGCCGACACGACTTGGCGGTGAGTTTGGGTGAAAGACGTTGAAAAATGTAAAATGAAGAAAACGCAACAATCGACGAGCGATCGAGGGTGAAAAGTGAAGATTGTGGTAAAATTCGATGCTGGAATCGGAATGGCGTTGGAGGAGGAAGGAAAATATGAAAATCTATATATCGAAATCCGTGAGTCTCCCTGTTGACAGATCCTCCATTTTGTTGCTTCGCTATATATATATATATATAGCGAAAAAAGGGATTCATCTCGACAAGAACGTCGCTTCAACCGTTAAGGATCGTCTCGATTCACTTTTTCTCATCTTTATGGCCACCACCGGGTTAACCAAAAGATATTTGAATTTCCCGCGTTTCCACGGCTCGTCATCTAACGATTTACGCTCCTAGATTAATATTCCTAAACATCGATTAATCATTACGCACGACAAACAATCGGCCTCGTCTAATCGCGATTACACGGTATACTTAAAAGCTTGACGTTTTTTTTTTTTCCACGACCTATATAAACCGTTTCAAAAGCACACGGCCAAAAGTAACAATTGAAAGCTCCTATATATTTCCGCCGCATAAATATGCATTTCAAACTGATCCGATGTGACTCCTGCGCAATATCGTGTACAGATACAAGAGAGTAACCCTTAAATACGCAAAAGATCCTATTCTCGCGAATGATCGCATTACCACGGAAGTGTAGATTCCTACTATTTTTTTTTCTGGAAAATATAAGAAAAAAAATAAAAATAAAAAGATTAGCCCGAGGGAAGAACTGCATTCCGGTACCTCGAAGGAATACAAAGGAGTGACGGTACCATTATTATTATTATTATCATTATCATTATTATCATTGGTCGGCCCCATGTAATATGCATAAAAAAAAAAGAAAAATTAAAAAAAAAAATTAGTATTGTCCACGTAATACTGAGTGGCGAAGTGTAAGTCATAGAAAATGGCCGAACACGAACGTAATTATGATTAAAGACCTCTCTCTTTAACGTAGACGTCTAAAAATCTTACTGGCTTAATGGTTGCACCATTGGCGTCGCGACGCTCTTTATTTGTACCTGATGGTTATGATCACATAATATGCATCTAGATACACCAGACGTATCGATATCTTTGTAATTTTTCTCAATAACGAAATCCTGACCTTTAGATACGAAGGGTTCGAGCAATCAGTTCAAAGGTCAGGGAAACGGTTATCAGCGGTTGGGTCGATTTCACAAGTAATTCGATGTGCACAAGTAACGATGCCTGTACGACTCCGACGTGTCATGCGAGAGTCACGTGTTCGTCCTGACATCCTAAGAACGTCCTGCCAGACGAGTAGGAACTCTGGCTGGAAATTCCGATCTAAACGAATCGCTAGGATCTAAGTCTCTAAAGGTAAAGGAGTCTTCATCCTGACTCTCGACCCGATATTTCAGGAATAAGTGATCGGATGGGTTTAAACTGTATGGGGAAAGCCTTAGGGCCGGTGTTCATTGCGCGGCGAGCTTACTTAATTCCTAGCGGTATTTGCGGCTAGGCCGTCGTCACTGTCGGCTTTAATTAATTCCGGCATTAGGTAAAAGGGCTCTTTCCATGAAGAAGCCTGGCGTCTTGGCGAGGCTGAAAGAGCGACCGCGCAGGGATCGGCCGCCATTTCTAAACTACCTTAAAGCATATACGTCGTGGCATGAAGCACCGCTTGCCGGCTCTGCGTTACCTATTTATATCACTTGGAACGTATCTCGGTATCTGTTCAGTGTGCGTGCTGTGTGGATCGACTGTTTTCGCATTAGTCCGACGTCGATTAGAGGCTCTTAGAAATATTGCTTAGCCAAGCGTTTATCGTTTTTACTTAAATTGACTAGTATCATTCTTAACCCCTTTATGCGTATACGTTATATATAGTTGGGTGGTAGGCCATCCGAGGATTGCGCAACGGCCTACGACGGTGACCCTTTATTGACTCTGTGGATCCATATTATGTAACACCTTGATTCCTGGTAGCCAGTACGTTCGAGCGAAGCTGGGCCTCGTTTTCATCTTCGTGGATCTTGGTCAGGATTGCGTTTGGGGTTCTTCTCACATTGGCAGGGCTTGGTTAAGTCAGGTAGGTGACGTAGGCCGGGACTGCGAAGGTCCCATGTGAGGTCGGAGCAGAGTTCAAGGGTAACGAGGACGATGAGGAGTGAAATGTTGGGTAATGAAAGTAGATAAGAAAGGTTAGGGACGAGGTAGGATGAAAGGGCGCAAGGTTGTAAGATGGGTTAGGTACGGTATCAGTTAAATATTGGCCCAACCGAACCTCGAACAGACTCTACCAAGGTTTTCCCGTCCTCACTTGATCATGATACTCACTGCCGTGGGTCCCTGGGTGATCGTGGCGTCCTTGGCCTCTTCAACCTCCTTCAGCTTTTCTTCGGCCTTGCGTTCCTTCAAGGCTTTCAGAAGCTTCCATTTAGATCCTGGCGGTCCAGGGCTGACCTGACCCTCCTTCAGGGTAGCGTCCGAGCTACCGCACGAGGAGGAGTCTATCTTGATCTTCGGTAGGCTCAGCGTCGCTGTGGTTCCGGTCTCAGCACTTTCGGCCCCTTCGCGTTCTCCTTCAATCACAGTGCTTTCAGAGTCCCAGCCACCTGGGATGCTCACTGAGACTTCGCTAGCTGCTACACTTACGCTACCTTCGCGAGAAAGTGAATCCGAGCCAGGAGGCACGCGATCCTGCCTCAAGGTCGAGCCGCTCGAGCTTCTTCGTGAACGCTCTTCGTTCGCCAGCTCCTCTTCCTCTTCCTCACCTTCGTCTTCGTCCATCGACTGCCTTGGACTGTCGGGACCTGAGGTCTCACCTGAGGAACCTTCCTCCATAGGGGCCGGAAGTCTCTCCTCCTTTCTTGCTTCTTCCTCGTGGGCCCAGGTGTGATAGTCAGTCACTCTTGCAAAAACTGTCTCCACGCTCTCGGCTGTCTTCCGCTTTGGTATTGGTTTCTCATCACGGAATACTTCGCGGCCTCCTCTGGTGTCCTTGACCGTGCCATTGATCCTGGTTCCTTTGCTGATCTCCTTCTCGACGACCTCGTCCCTTGGCCTGGCCTTGAGCCGAAGTTCCCGTAACACAAAGGACATGCGTTCCTTGACGTCCTCGTCCGGTTCGTAAGGTTCAGTCTCTTCGGGTTCCTCGACCAGGACGACACCCATCTCAATTTCCATTTGGGACTGCCTTTCCAGCTCCTCCAATTTCCTGAGCTCGTAACAGTACCACTCGTCCTCGGAATCTATGGAGTCTTCCGTACTTTGTCTTCTGGAAGAAACTCTCGAGGTACTTCTGTATGAATGAGTACTGCGATTGTCCTCGTCCGGATCCCCCCGACCACCCCAAGGAATCTCCAGGGACTGCTGGTGTCTTGGTAAGAACCTGCTAGCTGGCCCATGACCTCGGAGACTCGAGGCGGAAGGACTTCCTTCCGATGGCGGAGCCTCCTCCGAGACACTAGTCACCAGTTCCGGTAACTTGGCGCTACCAGATTTCTCACTTTTCTCCGAGACAGCGTCTTCCGGATATTCGTAGGCGGCTTCCTGCGAAGGTGCGCCACTTATCCCACCGTCGTCGGACTTCCGGTCGACGGTGGACTCCTCGTTGGATGCTTGTTCATCCGTCACGGTGGACGATTGACGTTGACGATATTTTCCCAGAGCTCGGGAAACGGCAAACTCCATACTGGCACCGCCCATCAACGTCACCGGCGGAAGTTTCGGAGCCTTCTCGTTGGGAGCCTCGTCGGAACTTCCGGCCGATCTCTTGATGTCGCCAACGGTGGCAAAGATTGACGAGCCACCGGATCCCGAGCCAGTACTTTTTCCGGAAGCTTCTTCTTCGGTCGCAGGAACGCAGTCTGAGAATTCTTGCTCGCTTCCGTCAAGCTTTCGTTCCTTAGTAACGTCCTGCGCGACTTGCTGCTGTAACTGTTCTTGGTGCTGCTGTATTTGTTGTTGCAGTGTTTGCTGTTGCTGTTGAAGACTTTGTTGTTGCTTCTGAAGAAACTCTTTGTATTCTTGCTGTTGCTGCTGCTGCACGAAATTTTTCTGTTGCTGAATGAGTTTGATTTGTTGCTGTTGCAGTTGTTGCTGCTGCTGCATATGCTGTTGCTGCTGTAGCTGTTGCTGATGCAGTTGCTGCTGCTGACCCTGTTGATTTTGTTGTTGCTGCTGCTGCTGCTGCTGTAATATCGGACCCGCTTGCTGACCCTTTCGCCTGGTGCTCGTTTTGACTTTGGCAAAGAACGGAGGCTCTTGATTGGCATCGGACATAACGCTATCCTCGTCTTCGGAGAGTCCGCTCTGCCTCCCACTGCTCCATTCAGTTTCTGATTGCTCAGGATCAGAGAGCGACTGGGATTGGTGGCTCCTGCGTTTGGCTTTCTGCAAAATTCCAGAAACAGTCGACACCAAAGTATGCTTCTTCTTCTTACGCGCGGCTTGTCCTCGTCCTCGACCTCGTGGCTCTTGCGACCTCTGTTGCTCCTGCGAGGTGTCCAGATCTTCCCTTCGGACCCCACCTGGCAACGATTGACTTCGATGCCGTTTGCTCAGATGAAGATCCGGAAGCCAGTTGCTCATGGAATTCATAGCATTTTTCAATGACGCACCTCGCCTGACCTTCTTAGTCATTTTGCTTTCTTCGTGGTCCTTGATATCAGCAGCGATGCTGATGTACCCCGACTGGGACACGATAACACCGGAAGTGTCGTAATACTCTCCCTGCTGATGTTGTGTCTGGTCACTTTGAACTTTACCGCCCTCCTGATCCTGAATGTACTGATGTTCGCGCTGCCACTGTCTTTGATAACCATCAGCCAACTGCGCACTCTCCGAATGAGTAAGTCTTTGACTGTAGGGCTGATAGGACTGCTGATACCCTTGGGGATACTGATTAGCATAAGTATGGTACTGTTGAGCTTGATAGGAGGGCGGCTGTGGATATCTTCTGTCCGTATACGGACTCTGGGCGTAACTTCCGTCGGACGTCAAGGATCTTATACTAGAGGACGTAGAGTCGTGGGGTATCTGACCTTCCATCGAGTTCAACCAGGAACTCTCGTTGGCCTCCGTTCGCGGTAGATTAGCACTCGTGGGATAATACGAGAGAGCATCGGTAATGTTACCGGTAGGAAACATCGTGCGATACATGGCCGTTTTGTAACCTTCGTGATTCGACATCCCTTCCCCGTAGGTCCTGGATGATCCTTTCTTCCCATGTGGTTCTGCATACTGTAGCCCATAATTATCCTGATAGCCCGAGTACGGCTCCATGGAGTCAGGCATGTATCCCGTGCAGCTGGCGCGCCATCCGTAAGAGCCTGTTACGCTGGTGTAGATACACGTGACAGCTTGTTGCCGATTGCTACCAGCAACAGAGTATATAGCCGGTTGCTCGGGGCGATAGGAGAAGTCGACTGTTCCAGGGGGTACGCTGTCGTACGTGTGGGACAGTCCCTGCTGAAGGCTCTGCTGTCGTCCTCTTTTCTTCGGACTGGAACAGGACGACACGCTGGGTGCTGGGGGTGGAACGAAGCCGAACTCGTCTTTGTTAGGTGGCGACTTCACGAGCACTGCACCGGGCAGGTGATTCCCAGTGGCGGCGAAGGAATGCGTCGTCGCCATAGCAGAGGTCGCGAAGGCATCCCTACCTTCTGGAGTGTCGTAGAGTGGTTCCTGAGTAAGGACTGTCGCAGCCTCTGGTAAGGGCGGTATCGGACTGGCCGACATCAGTGGCTGGGTTGTGGGTGCTAGAGCAGTGCGGGTATGATCCACCGAGTAGGAAGTGAGCAATTTGCTGATCGAACTTTTCGGCGAGCCTGGAGACTTGTCTAGGCTACTCCAGCCGCTCATGGAGGACAGACCCGAGTCAGACTTGGCGGCTACGATAGCGGCGCCTTTGCTCGTGTGCTTCGGTGAAATGCGTGGGGACGATTTTGGCGAGTGCGGCGTTCTCGGACTTAGTCTACCCTGTTCTAGAAGCTTCTCGGCGTTCCTGAGGAATCCAGGACTCTGCGAGCGTTTGCTTTCAGGCAGTTCACGCTGATCGGCGCTCGGCATCAGGAAATTGTCTCCCGTGTCCTGAGGAGCTGGCGGCGGTGGCGAACTCGGAGATGGACTTGGCGGGGTCCTGCTCTCGGCGAAATCCAAATTTAACCTCGCTCCGCTACCCAGGTACCCATCCTGTCGTGTCCGGAGGCTCTGAACACTGTGGACACTCTGGACGCTACCAGCTGACAAGGTCGGTGACGAAATCTTTTCCGTAGTCGCATTGTAAATAGTTGGCGAAGCGCAGGTAACCGCAGCAAAACTTTCAGCCATGAGGTCGGTCAGTTCCTTGTTCTCTGCGTAACCCTTAGCGAAGTTACCCACGTCGATCGGAAGCTGTATAACCTGCTCGGGACTCTTCTCCAACAGAGCCGAAGTGTATCCCAGTCGTGGTGGCGTATAGGTCGTCGCAGAATGAGAATCCAGACCCGTTCTGGTTCCTAAGGTTAATCTAGGAGAAATCGATCTCGTGGTATAGTCACCGTCCGTCGCCAATCCACTATCAGTACTAACTCTCGAAACGGACCTACCCGTCGAACTAGGACTCTTTGAATACGTCCAACTGTCCACGTCGGTCTCGGCATAGATCTTTCTCAGCTGCTCATCGATGCTGGTCGCCTCTTCGGCCAACTTCGCTTCAGCCTCCGATGCATACTGTCTCTTTGGCGACTCCATTAGACGCGATTGCAACTCTATCAGATTCTGCGAGTCCTGCTGGAGCTGCGACGTCAGCCTATCCAGTTCGTGAAGCTTCTCCAGCGCCACTTGATCGATAGAACTCAATCTGGACAACTGAGCCAGGTCTTGCTCGCTGATGCAAGGAGTATTTCCACGGTAGCTCTTATAATCCGCAGCACTGAACACTTCACCCTGATCTTCATCCTCGTCATCCTCCTTCTCCCGTTTCTCCTCATCAGCCTCATGCTTACTGCCCTCATCGTTCTCATCAAGTTTCTCCTTCGAGGATGCTTTCTCGAAGCTCAAATCTTCTTTCTTCCCATTAGCGTCCTCAGTCTCCTCGGCCTCCTCCCATATCATACCCAACTGCGAAGTCGGCCTGGACGTTTCCCCGCAGATCAGATCTTCCCTGTAGGCGTTATTCAAGCTCCTGTAAAAAGCTTCATCCGGCGTGTTAGCCTCTTCCTCGAGAGTCTCAAGGGTGCTCTCCCTCTCGACGTTTCGAACGTTCCTGTGCATATCCGTCACGGCGGCAGCCGCAGTCGAGCTGTCCTGAGTGAGTCCGTGCATCCTGGCCAATTCCTGCTGAGCTAGTTTCTCCCTGAGAACGCTAGTTTCCTCGACGCCTATTGCGGCTCCAAGACTCTCAGCGATAGCGTCCAGCTCGCCGACCGACGTCTGCTGACCGATCAAAGCTTCCCTAACGTTACCGGCAGCATCCCCTGGACCACCGGTAGGACCACCACCACCACCACCACCACCACCACCTCCACCGCCACCAGCGTAAAACTCAATCAGCTGACTTATTACCGTTTGCTGCTCGTAGAGCAAACCTTCCAATTTCTCAAGCCTCTCCCACATCTTAATATATTCCTGACTGAGCAAATCCAATGCGCGCCAAGCATACTTCAGCTCCGTCTCGAGGATGTTTAGCCGCGTTCCAAGCCGCTCCATGTAATCACTGATAATGTAATCGATGTTGCCATCCCCGCTGACCCCGTAGCCGGGCAAGGCCGGCGAGTGCGAGCCGGGGCTCCCGCCACCCACTTTCCCCGACTCCATCACCAGGACCCAACTCTAGACTATCTGCCACACGGTCAACGCCATCCTGCTCCTCGTCTTCCTTGCCTCCCTCCTGCCATCCATAGTCCTTCGTCCTCTCCTGGACCAGAGCTTGTCTTTGTCCTTGTCCTTTCACTAACTTCACGATCACATCTTTCACACCTTCTCACTCACTTTCACTATCTACTGTCTTCACCGGGACACCTCAAGGTTCGCTCCTTCACAAGGACCTCGAACCACCCGGTCTCATCTTCATCCAGATCATCCACCCGAATTATCTCCACCAGAATTATCTGCAAATTACGAATACACATGCCTCGTAGAATATCTAACCCAATAACCTTAGGGTCATTCCTTTCGACACGAGTTTCCACCGACTGACGTGCATATATGTCAAAACGGATTTAATCTTTTGGGGGATTAATTAATTACGTCACAGAAAAGCTTTGATACTTTTTTTTTAAATAGTGGGGAGTGACACTCGTATATTAATGGGGACACTTTCTCTCCTCTCTCTCTCTTTCTCTCAAGGAGAGAGAAAGAGTGAGAGAGGATATGGAAAACGTCATATATTTTTGAGAAACGTAACCAGAGCAAGATGATCAAAGGAAGAGGCTGAGCTTTATGAGAGATCATTATTTTTCAATTATCTTCATCCCATCTATTTAAATGTAAACAGATGTTTGACTTTGGTACTTAATGAGGACTCGTTCCGGGTCTGATTATCCAAGCTGGATTGTTACTGGTATCGATCAAGAGTGTCGAGGAGATCTTTATTGATTTCGATAAATTAATGTCTTATTTTATTGATCTCGATCAGCTTCTCATGATACCCCGTTAATTCGAGCTCAAGACTTTTGAATCTTTGGTCGCGTAGTGTCGTAAGGTGTCTGGAATGGTTTCTCAAATAAATGATAATTTTGATAATTTTCAAAATCGAAAAAACAATCAAATTGATTCCATGTGCAACGAGTAAAAGGAAAGAAAATTGATTGGACAATTATCGGTTGTTTTTTGAAAATATTTTGAATCTCAAGACATTTTATCAGTCGTTCACTCTATTTCTGCATTGATTCCTCGTTCTAATGTGAAAGTGAGAAAGGTGAAGAAAAAAAATTGAAAATTCTAAAACTAAGATGGAACCAGGTGTATTTCTGATTACGTAATTTCCTCCATTTTTACAATTAGACATTCCCACATACGTAATACCCATGTGCATATTCCAAAATGCTTTACATAAAAGAAAAGCGTGAAAATTGCATAATTTTTTTTTTTTTTAAATAACGCTTACATTCGCATAGGGAGACGAAAATTATCGTTTTTAATGCATAAGCGTCGTCAGGCAGCCCTATGTGAATGTGGTAAATACTCGATATTAGTAAACTTTTGCATAGTCTATTTTTTTATTTTAAAATATGAAACCCTCGAAAAACCGTATGCAGAATTTTTTCATTTCTCCCCCCTTCATCCCCTACCCACGTACCACTCACTCTTCACGATTTATTCATTCGTTCCTGTACCAAAGCAAAGCCTGCAAGGCTCTTCAGGAAAATGTGGATATTTTTTTTCGCTCCACCAAGCTATCTACATCGTTTACGTTATGGCAACCTCTTATCTGCACCCTTCCACTTAATCAAACGACGACAGAACCCAAGGAGAAGGAACGTTGCTTTTACGGAGGGTATAACCCACTTTCAAAATGGCCATCAGCCGCGATACCTACGTCTGTCTGTAATGATAGTCGCATGAGATGAGTATTTTTGGAAAATATCAGTCAATGACGCAACGAGCTGTTATCCCCTTGCCAACAGCGTTATCGACAACCCTTTTTGGGGTGAGGGAGGTGATCCGACATTTTTTTTTTTTTTTTTTTTTTTTTTTTTTTTTTTTTTTTTTTTTTTAAGATAATCCTCGAATTCATATCGACGATCGGCGAATGACACTGTAATTCCGTGTTATAGGGGGTGTTGATTTTACACTGAGGAGAAAGAAAAGAAAAAAGAATTGGGAGGACATTCGCTCGTTACAGATATTTAATTTTGCGGCCGATTGCGAACCAGTCTGAAAATATTTATCCAGCACTGATAATGAACGTCGAACTTTATACTGCATGGATGTGCAATCTGTGCCTGTGCATAATTGCATAATTGCGTGGATCAATTTCGACATCGGGTGGAATCGCGAATTTAACGCATGCGCGGGAATCGAATCTGTGATATGGGATATCGATAATTCATACAGCACGAAAATTCTATAGCAGCGTACGAAACACGATTGTTACCTATGCTTGGTATTAACTGAAATATCCTTGCAGCATCTTCATCCTGATAAATGATTCGGAGCGTTTATCGATAATCCGCGATTATATCTCGATAAGTAATTGTTGTTCACACACGTATCATCCGCGTAATGCGATTCACGTGGTTTTTGGTATATTTTCATATTTTTTATTTGAAAACAAGTGTAAAAATATTTGATGCAATTTTTGGGAAATGTATTTTTTGAGATATTTTTCACATTTTTTTTTTAGGCGTAACCAGGTCTTTTACGCTGGTGAAACTTTTCTTCACCGAGTACAGGGTCTGTATGGAAAATCCCAATGGGTCAATAGAGGCCTGACAAGGTCGGCGCCAGGCGCTTATATAAGAAATTTCTTTTAAGGGCAGACAAATCCAATTTTTTTGTTGATTTTCAAAATTATTTTTTTTTCCAATTTTATTCCTTTATTTTTTTATAGGCCAAAATTGTGCGATCAAATTTCAATTTCAATTTCAAAACGGATCGAGGAACGATATGTCGGAGCTGCTTGGTCGATCGATACATCGAAAAGTAGTAATGCAAAAGGGTTAAGAGCAACAGCGCATGCTAATCCAGAGAATTATCCACGCTGTTTACCTTGAAAGTATTTAATAAAATTAGTCTTGAAGATAATTGTTTTAAGGGCAATTCTAATTCGATTCGATTGCAGGGAAGCCCAAGATGTGTCAGGTCGACCTTGATTTCAGCTTAGGGAGTTATTTTCGCAGGTTTTTTTACAAAATAAAAAATCAAACTAAAGGATGAAAAGACAAACAACGTAAGATATAGGTACTAAACAATTCTAGGGATGACGTGAAAGTTCATCCCATTTAGAAAAAAAAAAAAAAAAAGAATTACCCACCACGTAATCGGCCAAGTAGGATTGCATTGTATGGAAAGTTCGAAGTTTACGAACGAAACCGGAGAGAGGGCGTCTTTCGCGCGTCTTAAATTAAAATTTTCAATTTCAAGCCTTCCGAAAGTTTCGACAAATTTAACCCGCGCTGTTGTATCCGATGAAAAGTGAGAGAAACGACGGAGACCGTGACTCGTAGACATTTCATTATTGTGCAAGTGAAGACGAAAATAAAAGAAAAAAAAAAAAAAGAAATTACAGAAAAAACAACAAGTTTGCTACGCGAATCAAATTGCTGGAAGGTAAAAATCGGGAAAACAGTCAGCCGGATAATTGGCCATCGTAAAAACAATACTAGCAGTCCAGTGGTCGATTAATCGAACATGCTTCGATACGGCGTTGACCTGGTTTCTCATTCACGCCAATATATTTCCAAGCGTCCAGCAAATTTTAGCAAGCGACTCTTTCACAAAATCTTCTGCCCCGGATGAAAATTTCAAAAAATTTTAAGGGTACCTACGATTCGACTCGCCTCGGGAGATTAAACTTTCTTTTTTTTTATTACAGCATATATTTTACAAAGAACGACCGGACGAGAATTCCAAACTGTTGGATACCGTATTTCCAGTAAAAAAAAATATCCCTTACTTAGTACATAACAACCCTCTACGAGAATCCAAGTGAACAATAAGTGCAAAGACTGAGAATTTTGGCAGTTATTTTCGAAATATAAACATGCATATTGGAAATGACAGCCGAATAGAGAAGATAAATGACGACAGTAGGGGGAGTCAGAATTAAGGGAGACGATAGGTGATCGATATAAGGGTATTATATGTAACATAAATAATTAATTCAGTCAGGATAACATGGCAGAATTTAGAAACATTAGTTTACCCTTCTTCAGAACATTTATTGGAATCGACAAAATCACCCTCTGCCAGATCCAAGCCAGTTAGGGTAGATTGGCCTAGAGCGCTTTCCTTTGCTCAACGATATATCTTTCTATTTATTTGACTTTAAGAGACACGTGCTACGTCATCGGCCATGTTAAGTAACCCCAATGGGTTAGGGATGTGCTTGCATGCGCCCATGTAGATTTTGTAAATTTGTATAGGAACATTGAAGTTCCTTATAGGATTCCATATACGGTTAAGGGTTAATAAATATTTGAGAATTCAGTCCGCGTAGTGCGTTATCTTTTCGGTTTCAGAAAATAAAATTTTGTTATTTAAAAAAAATATATAGCACAAGAATACGTGTACTTAGATACGTGCGTATCCTGAAGTTGGTGTAGCAACGTCAAAAGCTACCCTTGGTAACTGAACGAAGTTTCACCACGACCCGCGGATTATAAAAGGGACGAAGAGTGGATAGATGAATGGATAGGAGGGGATGTAAGGAGAGATTGGAGCGGGTGGTGGGGGTGAAAGGGGGGGGGGGGGGGGTGAGAATAATGTACGAAGGAGAAAGATGAAAGTGGGGGATGGTGTGTAAATAAGAGAGAGAGCTATAGCTATGAAAGAGGAGCTCAGGGCAAAGGGGGTGGTTAAGCCCAGCAGGGGTTGAACACAATGCACGAACGTAGGTTGGTAGGTCGGTAGGCTGGTAGGTTTGTAGGTTGGTATCTCAGCGAGCAATAAGCCAGTTGTTGGCATATTGTCGCAGCTGCTTTCTAGCGCGTTGATGTCATTTATATTTTTATTTCGAAGATAAAGTCAAGCGACAGGTAGGTATTTTTGGCGTTAGCAAAGAAGTTGGGAGAAAAATAAAAAGGAAATTTTTTTTATTTAAATTTCGTAGGGTGGTATCTTTGCATAGTAAATCTGTTATTGGCACGGTGTCGCACCTGATTTCTTGTGAGTAGAAGTAGATTTTGAAAAATAATTCTTTAAGAGTTATTTCGTTTGGCAAGATAGCAGGTGCGACTGTTACGCCTACAGACAAAATAATTTTGGTTTGAATTTAAGAAATTTAAAAAATAAGTAAAATAAAATCCTTCAAATATAATTTGAACTGTATCCTTGGATCTTTATATTGAAAATTTATTTCAAAATTATCTCATCGTTTTATCATGTTTCCGTGGCAAGAAAAAAATAAATTTATGGTACTCCGATAGAAATTTTGAGTGATTTCAGGTTGAGAAAATTTTCAAAAATTCGAAAATATCACGTCCTGACTACTTTGACACAAAGACTCGATTTTTCAAAAAAGTTCTTCAGCATTTCGCATAAAGCTTTTGTTGTATCTTCCAGACTTTTCCCAGGAGTTGTTACGACTTAAGGTACGGACCAAACGAAGAGAAAGGTCGATCGAGAGCTAAAGAAAAAAGAAAAATAAATAAAACACAGAGACAAAAGAATATAGTTTAAAAGGAAAAATGGTTTGAAATCAAGAGAAACAAAAAAATATATTACATTCAAATTCTAGCCAACGATAATATTTACTTTGCCAACCCACTTTCCGCCTTTATAAATTCACATCTCAAAGGAAAGCGTCTGAAAAGACCATTGTTACATAACGATACCATCATACCGCCTTAATAACGTCTCAATCGGGACGTTCAAAGGACATCGAACGAATAAATACTTTTTGACAATTAAACGTATAATAAGGCAAAATATAAAAACCAAGAAACGTCCGTCCAAAAAAGATTTCCTGGCATCGACGAGTTTAATTAGCCAAAAAAATTCCACGTACTAATCACAGACACGAGTAGAAATAAAATTACCTATTAAACCGTACTAAGGTAACTTTTCGAGAAAAAAAAAAAAAAAAACTCATTATTCCACACACGTCACACGATCCCAGTAGCTTTCTCCAGCCGTCTACAAAAGTACAGTGATCTTTTTTTAAGATCATCCCCCTTTGGCCAGCAGAAGTCCCACCCACGTCCCAGTCGACATGTCAGTCTCGTTAGAGGCTGCGCTGGTACACTCTCATTAGGAAGTAATTACCAAGCAAAAAAAAAAAAGAAAAATAAAGATAAAGAAAAATATGAGAAAATTTTCTTGACTATACGAATGAAGTCACTTTTTTTTTTCGTTTTTGTGGTAGCACTGTATTTCGACGCCATTCGAATGTTGGATCCTCCCCTTGACCGAGCCCCTTTTCAACCCTACCGGATGGTATCCTTACACAATAGAAAGACAGATCGAAAATTCTTGGTAGTTGAAATGGTTATTAACACTGAAACCTTGAGAGAGACAGAGAACGCTATATCATTTAAGCAAAATGTTTGGAGCCGAGCAGACGCGTCGTTCAGTGATTTGCCTGATTAAGGGGTTAGGTTTCATTTACACCGAGCGAAATATTACACGGAAGGTATACAAGGGTGGCTGGTTGAAATGATGAAAGTGGGGCGTTTACCTAGAGGAATTGCAGAGTCGGAGACTTTATGCAATCTTCTTATGCGTATATTCATATAATATATGGATATATGCACAGTCGCGTACATGAAGTTCCTAGCAAGGTATGCGCCGAGGATAGAACGCGCGCTTTGCTATCCTTTATTCCCTACTGAATCGTTTTCTGAAAATATTGTACCACTGGAAATCGCTACGTCTCACAGATACTCTTTCTGCTTACACTGTACTCGCGGACCGTCGGGCTGCTTGGCGAGAGCGCGGAACGCATATGGAAACGACTCAAGATATTGTCACGTAGCTTTGGGGGGTCTTTTGGTTTATTACAGGATTCGTAAATTATGCGCTGCGTTCTTCTGTGGAAGAATGATGGTGAAAAATATGTGGAAACGGATATTTATTAAATATTGAAAATCTTTTTTAAACCATTACCGAACAGCATATATGTTCAGAATTTCATAAATAGTAATTGGATATTAAAAAGAAAAATTTTGTAAAATAAAAATATTTGAAAAATCAATTCATACAATGCAATGAAAAATAAAGAACGGACAGAGTGCATAAACAATGGCTGAAGATACGAAGAAAATTTTTGAAAAATTCCTAAATATTTTGTAACGAATTGACAAAGAAAATTATAAAAACCACTTTGCTACGTGATTTCTCCTGGGTTTCATAGAAAGCATAATAAAAATAATTTTTCACCTCGTTGTACCGTCGATACCAAAAACCCTTACGGCTATTAATTATTACCTCACCGTGAAATCATTGGAGAATTCGCACGAGATCCAATGCCGATATCCTTTACCCGTGGGATTTGTCAATAATTCAAAGTAGTTTTTGAATCATAGCTCATCGCTCTTTAAATTGTGAAACGGGGCCACTTAACCTCCGACCATCACGATCGATATGTGCCTCTGCCACTAAGTTAATATTTATCCAAGTCATCGCAAATGGATAGACTAAAATTACGACTATCCCCGAACAAGGAGGGGAATTTTTTTTTTCAAAATCCACCATAAGACGCGATAAAGCCCGTGATATTTTAGTTCAAGTTTGAGAGGCCATCACCATACGCCTTGAACCATAAAAGAGTCCCCTGAATTAGAAACCCAACCATGCTCAGTAATCCCTACGACACCCTAAAAAATTTTCCCTCCCCAGATTCTTCATCTCTTACGACGTCATATCCTGTACGAGGGCGTTATGCTAAGCAATGCGGAGAGTCAAACGGTGTCGCAATCCTGATACGTCAAACGAGGTCCACGTGTCGGTTAGCAAGTGTCTACATAAAGGAGTCACTTCCGGTCTCGTGCACGCAGGACTTTGCCTCTCTTTAGTTTGCGCTTCGGGCAAGACCCAAGCTCTTTAAACTTTGGTACACGTGTCCCTATTTCCATTGGTCAGATCCGGAGACCCAAGGTATACGGTCAAGTGCGTCTTGCGAGTCCTACTGGCGACCACGTGCAAAAGTTAATAGGACTTTGGTTTCCCATTAGTAAAACTGCCTGACCATATATCGAGTATATGTTTTCTTTGTTGTGTATATATATGTATTTTTTTTCTCTTGGAGGCCTACACGCCGTCAAACATAGAACGTTAGGTCCCGGCTTCGGGACCCGGCTTTTACTCGCTGGGATCAATATTCGGCAACCCTCCAAAACTGTGACCACCTCTCCCTTCCCTCCCCCCTCCCTCCTTCACTCTCTCTCTCTCTCTCTCTCTCTCTCTCTCTCTCTCTCTCTCTCTCTCTCTCTCTCGTACTCCCTCGGGCATCTCTCTCACTCACTCCCACTCGTTCCCCATTTACCCAATTTTCTCTCTCTATTCCTTCTCACGTCCTTCTCTGCTTTTCCTTCAATCCCCTCTCTCTGTCTCACTCTTCCGGTTCTCAACCTTCGTCCAGGTGTCCCTCCTCTCTTTCACTCTCCAGTTCCTACCAGGGTCGACTTCATTCTTCATTCGTACATAGGCAAAAGGGCACAAACGCTTGGTAAGTCGCTATAGATTTTCATTCATCCCTTAGTCCACGACGTGTAACACTTTGATCGTACAGGGGGATGATCTTTTACGTGCCAGTTATTATTATTATTATTCCAGACAGGACAATGCCTCCTTTTATTTCCCACCCCAGTTCCGTTACTCGAAAAAAAAAATATATATATATATTTTCCCATTAAGCTTAGTTGGAAAGGAAGCTTTACCCGTGATCCTGGAGGAGAGGGCGTGCCGTTCCGTATCGACGGGATTGAGTTTTACCTCGAAATTGAAAAAATTGCTGAATTCTCGATACAACCCCTGGGAATCGATTGACGCTGTTGGCGTTCGATGAATTTGTCACGTTTAATTTACTCGTTGACACCCGGTATACCAATTCCACACTGTTACTCAGAATGACCTCTGACCCCCTCTTTTATTAATCACTCTTTACATTCATCTCTCATTATTTATTATCGTCACGAGATGTCGCTGCGATTCGCTTAACGCAGACACTCCTGGTACTCTCCGGCAACCGGTGACGTCTTTTAAAATTAAAACCGGCCAGTGTTAACCCCTTTTACTTAAAATTCTCTCGTCATCGCTTCATCTAATTACCCTACCACCCTCTCATTTCTCAAGGAAACCCCTTGACGCTTAACCTCCGCCCCCCCCCACCCCTCCGAGCACGGGTGGCCTTTCTTTTTAATTTTCCGAATTTCCAGAGATTACTCGATAACGGGGTCGTAAGGATGCAAATGAGGCAGGATCAGCGGATTGATGGGTAGCGCTTTAGGGGTCTTGAGAAGTTGAAGGTTTGAGGTCGGTGTATCCCCCTACGGGAAGAGAATCAGGGATTTCATTGTCAGGATCGGAAACACGGGAGGGGGACCAGATGTATCTAACAATGCACCTGCCCCTATTTCCATGAATATATATTCGGGTGTCATTAAAAGGCTCGCAGGAACGTTTACGTCTGTGCCCACTGGAAGCGCGAGGGATTGATACAGTTTAAGGGTTGGTTATATCGATCGCGTGAGAAAAATCGTTTCCATATGCTACCGTGTCTAACCGCTGTGCGACTCCCGAAGGTAATCGCTTCGCGTGGATATCCGTCGTAATACGCGTCACCTTACGGACGCCTCGTAAAAACGACGTCTTAACGGCGACGACGTGAATCCGTCAGGGAGGATGATAATACTTTAACCGAGTATTAAGGATGGCGGTAAAAAAATTTTGCGGGGCAAGAAAATTTTTGAAAATCATTGAAAAAAAAAAAATATCTTTACAGCTAAGGGATGCTGTATTCAGGGAGAGAATTTAAGGGATGACGAGGGGGCGAGGGGTGGTTGCGGTATCTTTATTAAATATTTTCCAGCATACTTGCTGGACATATTAAACTTTCAACCCCTTACCCCCTCCCCCCCCCCCCACCGTTCTTATCTAGGGGTTGGTTTATAGCTATTCCATCATTTTTCACTAAGCCCTTCGTGAGGAGAGGAAAAATAGGGTGAAAAAGATGCTGAAGTAAGACTGATTGGCTAAAGGACACTGGGGGGTAAGGACCACCCTCTCCCCCCTTCAACCCCCTGGGATTGAAAGACGCGCTTTATTTAGCCATTGGGAAATCGAATTTACGCGGCTGGTTTTCGGACGGGAAATGGTGGGCTGCATCCGCCCTTCAATCACCATCGGCACAATTAGTCAGCGTCCCCGGGGCCAAGGGGGCAGGATGATGGTTAGTCGTGTTGGTGGAGGGAAGGCGGTCCGATTCCACGTTCCCATTTCCCAGAAGGTCTGCCGAGGTCTGCCAATCGTATTGGGCCTTCCAGTCGGGGTTCAGCGAAGGAGTAGACCTCAATTAGAAAAGGAAGCCGCGTCATCCGATAGCAGAGACTGTCTATCACGTCATTTCCTTCGTGCGTTGAAAAGGTGGATGAAAAAAAAAAGGATAGGGATGGGGTAATTTATTAGTGAAGAATTATTGGGCAAAATTTACAAAAATATATAGAATATATATCTATGCGCATGGACAATTGGATCGCGATTTTGACAGTTTGGAATAATTTTTCTTTTTTTTCATAGATTTTCTGGTTATGAAAATAATTTAAAAAACAATCTCGTAGTACCGTTTGACAAATATCTTTAATACAAAGATAATGACGTTTGCGTAATAGTAAGAAAGAAAATGTAATTGGGATAATTTCTGAATAATAATGCACTAAAATAGTCATACGTGACGGTACGATAAGGAATGATAAAAATTTGAATTTTCCTTATCAAATGATCAATTTCGATCAGACGTATATTGCGATTTCAATGAGGCAAATCCCAGGATTATAATGTACGATCTACGAAACGTATACGGGTAATAGAGTCGCGAAGTTATTGTTATCTAATCTATTGAAATTTTTTGAATTTAAAAATCTTCCATACGAACGATATCGAAGATCCGCAAGAATTTTTCAATAAAAGTAGTAAAACATTTTTCCCATGCGTGCAGCAAATCAGATAAATTTGATGTTGCTTAAACTTGAATTTCCGAAAGTCAGAAAAATTATTTTTGATTCAAAAAAAGAAAGACAAATCGTGAAACAGAATTAAAATTTTTTCTCTCCTGACTTATAGACCCTTTAGCAATCCTCTTTTTTATTTTCTCAATCTCTCCGTTTTTTCTTCCAAATTTTTTTTCTGTCCCGCGATATACCAAGAGTTTACGAATAATCCGGGAACCGGTTCAAATTCTGCAGTATTATGGCACGTCAAGGAAAACTCCCTAAAAGTTAGAAGGGTTTCGTCAAAATTGCTGGCTTTTCTGGGCAAATGAAAATCCCGACCCAGACTGAAGTCCTGTTCGATATAGAAGTTAGCCATGGGCTGTTACCCATTCTGCCATCCCTTATCTCCCTTACGTTCTTTCCTCAAATACGAATCCCAACCCTATCATTTTTTTTTGTTCACGTCTCAGAAACCAATACCATTTTCTTGCATTCCAAATTTTGGCCACGAAGGCTTATGATTGGTATTGAGTAAAGTGGATTGACGACGTTACGCTATGTCCTTACACTGTTGCGTGACGTCATTTTCCAAATCAAATCAAACCCCATTAACATATACTCATTTTGACTTATTTACTCTTAATGCTGCAAGTGATATGTGATCAGCGAATTTTCTAATTCGTAAAAATAAAACTTTTCGTGAATTTACACATATTTCGCAGTTTATGGAAATATTTTAAATTGCAATAAGGGTGAGAAAGGTGAATAAACTAGCGTCGGGCGAGAGTGGCGTCTCTTATTAAGTTTTTAATTTTTCTATTAAAAGAAAAAAAAAGAGTGAGTGCAAAATTAAGATTAAAATGTTAAATTATAATTTCACTGGACCATATAGCAAATATTATATATACGTATTCAAGCAATATAAATTACAGTGAGATATATCAAAGATCTTATCAAAATTATAATTTTTGTAATTAAGCAAAATTAAAAGTGGCTCCATTCTCTACTATGTTATCGATATCCATGATTACGTAACTTTATAATGAAACATGCTATTCCTAGTATTACCGTATAACGTAATTTCGAGAGCGATAAGTGGTGTAAATATCAAAGTGTCATTAAATCAACCGTTAACCCTAGAAAGCCACACCTTATTATTACTCCCGAGAATAGCACTCCGGGGTCTGGCAGACCCCTTTTTTTTTTAATCATCCCTTATTTTATCAATTAATAATATTTTATCGTATCCAAGTACCCTACACGTGACAAAGAAATGTATTTATAAAATTGCTTGTTTTTTTTTTTTGAAAAAAAAAAATCCGTTCAAAAAAAAGTGAAAAAGATCAAAATCAAGGTGGGGTCCACGGGACCCCAGTATGATATTCCAGTTAATGAGCGATTTAAAAAAAATCTGACGTTATCAATGAAGTGGATCTCAGTAGCTTATCGCGAAAAATTAGAATTAAATTAGACGTGAACACTTCCGAAAGTACAAATCGACTGAAATGTTTATAAAGCGTTAAGGGGTATTATAGTGATACAGGTAAAAAAAAAGCCCCAAGAGATTGCCCTACCTTTCGCACCGGATACAAAGGTCGCAATATCCGGCGTGGGTCTTGCAGACCCGCCTTGACGCCTGAGGGTTAAAGTAAATTTACGAACCATGTAAGATTTGAAGATTTCGAATTAATTATTAGAAAAACTTGAGAGGGTCATTAGGGAGTCGGCGAATGAAAAATATTGCATTTCTGAGTATACCTCGTTATTAATTATTAGGCGGTCGTTTATGAAAAACACGTGTTTGATAAACGTCAAAAAGTTTTTGAATGAACCCTTACGGGTTTTATAAATTTGACACTACAAGCATCGCTGGGATGAAATATTATTATTGCGTTATTATACCTTATACTCTTGTCCTGCACGCTACGCCCTATTATCCAGCCAAAAGGCATCCGAAGAATATAGCTTTAACATAGGAATCAAATGGGAGCGATAACTTCAAGTGGGACGTTTGAGTTAAATAACCCGGTATAGTACTATATCAATATTTTTAACAGCTGTTAACAGTCGAAAATTTATTAGCAGTGTATAGTATACTGCATAGTATACGTAGACAGTTGATTGAGAGTGTACTATAGATATAGCACGTGCTCCAAATGATATCGAAACATTGTTTGACAAGCTGTTATTATATTTACTTGAATAATATATGTAAATTAGGTGGACAAATGACTGGCTACAATAACAGACCCGTAAGACATCGCGTGTTGAAGAAACAGAGAAGAGAAACAATATATATACATATATACACACACAGAGAAAGAGAGAGAGAGAGAGAGAGAGAGAGGATGGAAAAAAGAAAGCAGAAAAACAGTTAATAAGATAGATACGAAAAAGCAATGCTTTTAAGTAAATTTTGCTGAGTAAAAATTCAGTGAATTAAGCCGGGAATGATCGCGCTATTTTGTTCTCCATTTAAAAAGCATTGAGTTTAAGTGTTTCGGGCAACCCACGCACCTACTCCCGTATTAAATAATTTATTTGCAATTTTTCTTTCAAATAAATGTAAGAGGTAAAGAAAAAATAGAAAAATCGTTTTAACTTGCGTAACTCAAATTTTTAAAATTTATTAAAAAAATATATATTTTTTACAAAATTATTATCTTCATTGTACGTTTAATAATCCATAAGTACTTTACGTAATTCCGTCAAGTGTTCATGACAAAGTGCAGCATGAGTAAGAAAAATAAAATCATACGTTAAAAGTGTCATGCAGCTAAATGGAATTGCAATGAATTTTTTCGAAGTAATATAATTCAAACACAAGCAGTATATCCACAATACATGTTATACGGCCGGCATAAAGTGACGTAACATTGAGAAAATGCTCTGAAATTATGGTATTGTTGTACGGAATGACGATAATGACGTATGCTTTTAGAGTTGCATTATATGTATATGTATATATATATATATATATATATATATCGCTAGCAATTTTCGAAAGAGAGAGAGAAAGTTGGGAGAGGGGAGTTGAAGAGGGGAATAATGATCATACGCATAAACATAAATAAAGATAAGAGAAAGTTCAGAGAAACGAAAAAGGAACCTTCGATATCCACGTGTTTTATTTTTATCCATAGGTATTTCGGAAAGTGGCGACTCTGTATCCAGTTTGAAATTTTTGTACCGAAACACTTGTATCACGAAACACGAACTCAGAAATCACTTTTGCTGTCGTCCTGTGCTGACGGCACGGATGGAAAATCCCTATGGCGAATATTTTTCCTCGTGAAACACAATACGGTACACTTTAAAGCAAGCTTAGCTTATGTGAGCGAAATCCATCCTCTTTTGTAACACGAACGCAAAACGCACGGATGCGATGCACTTTGACTGGTAGAATAAAAGCTACCCTCATCAGCGATCCGAATGAAACGAGCTTTTAAAAGCAAGCTTCTTTTTTTGTGGTACTTCAAATTTTTAATTTATAAAAATTTTTGAAAATTTTCAAAATCTCCACGTTTTATAGAACCGCTCGTCGTTGATGCATGATTTTATTTCACGAGATTCGAGAACACGTATTTATATAATTTTTAGTACTTCGAAACGAAATATGAAAAAAAAAAAATTTCATATGCCTGTTAATTTGATAGATACGCTCGCTGCTGATTTCTACTTTCATTTAATCGGATTTAGGAACGCGCTACTACTATAACGGCTATGAGGGTCTTTTTGTGATTCATGCTTACGGTTTTCCTTTTAGTCATTTCCCCTCATTTTTATTAACAATTAATTTCGTAACTTCTTTTTATTATTCTTCGTTATACAGAATAAAATGCAAGAGTATATACAGCGCTTAAAAACGGTTTAATAACGCGATATAACGTGATCGTCATACCAATAATTTTCCCCAACCACCGGCACATCAGCCTTGACGCAATTTTAAAGATTCCCGCTAATCCATAACGATTTCAAAAAAATTTTACATCCTTCGAACCACAGTCGTGATTGTCGTTCCGGAATAATACGATTTATCGGTAAGCATTTCAATTTCGTTTTCCCTTCGACTTTCTTTCATTTTCTCGTACACCGATAAATGAATTTCGAATAAAAAGCTCCGCGTAAATGGCGTCGCTTATACGTTCGAATGGTGCACTTAATTTGAGACCGAACTCGTGCCAGTTGACGAAGAGCCGATTGGCTATTGAGTGAACACGACGAACGTCCAGCGACAGAGAATTTTGGATTCTATGTAAACGGACACGACAATCGGGATGGAAATCACGTGAACACAGACCTAATTATACACGTGAACCAGGAAGCGATCCCTGACTTCCGGCGAGGAATCAATGATTTATGTAAATGCTGTGCCATTTATGATGTCCTCTACGGACTTCGAAATCGCTGTATAACCTAACCTAGAAAACAACCCCAATTAATTTCCGTTCAGCCGGTCCAGATCCCGTGAGAAAATTTCGTTGAGAACAGAGAACGCGGATAAATTTACCAGAGCATAGTCGTTCTGGTATTACAGTATAGCAGGGGAGGCAATAGTAGTTCCCGTGGCTATAGGTATAGTAGCGATATCACTATACAGTAATGATAATAGAGATAACAGTAAAGATTGTAGACTCTATGCGAGTGTCTGATCCAGCACGAGTACTTTCTACTTTCCAGTACTGCTACTATCCGCTCACTGTGATAACACATAGTACGTGCTATAGTTGCATATGCTTTAACATGTCGAGTGCCACGTCAGTCATCGGTGACTGACACTGAACTTTTCGTTCAGACCGCGTCAGTCGCCGATTACACTGACAGTGTAAAATTATACAAAACTAAAAAATTCACATTTTTTTTTTACATAATTACCTAAAATTTATTTAAAATTTACTAAATTTTTATTTATTACAGGATTGTATCAATAATGTATTTCGCATTGCTACACCGCAATACCAGCGCATTTCTAAGCAGCGCGCGTGGGCTGACGGGAATTTCCATATAAATTCGCGTGGCACTCAACGTGTTAACTATATTATATATACAGTGATTATCAAAAGTATTCAGGCAATAATTTATTTCGATGAGTATTAACCAATAGTGAAAAAGATTTTTTTTTAATATCTTGGTTTTTTTCGTACAGTTGTAAAAAACATGGAAAAAAATCATGATCCATTTATTATTATGACAAAATGCATAAAGAACGGTACACGATTTTCGTTTAAAAATCAATTTCAACGTTTCGACACGTACACAATTCTGAATCGATACTTCATATAATGAAAAAAAAATTTCTCGACTATTATTCCTTTCTAAGTTTTAAGCGTCAAAAGAAAAATAAAAAATATTAAGGTGTCCGAATAACTTTTTTTTAGGACACCCTGTATATACAGTAGAAAGTGTATACCATTAGGTTCATTTGAGCAACCGATGCTTCCAAGGTCCTTGCTATAAGATTCGATTAACTCGATTCTCTGGAGGCTTCAAAGGGACGGACGTTTCGTCAAGAAGCAATACCCCCCCCCTATTGTTCAGTTAAATTGGTCAGAAACCGGCAGCACTTTGGACCCTCGGTGTCCAGATCGTCCAGTCGTTCGTCTTCCTCGAGAAACGTCAATCGATCCCTTTCGGCTTTCAAGATTCCCTTGTTTACCGAGACACTGGCTATAGTTTACCAACATGGCTAAAAACATCCTCGGTAACCGCGTATACAGACAGTTACCAACATACCTTTCCCATCACGTCGGTGTGACAGTATGAAATGCGAAACTACCACTCGAACCCACCCTTAGCAAAGGGGGATGATGGTGTAGGAAGAAAAACATTTTCCTATCAATATTTATCGTCAGGTTCGATTGTCGCAAAGCCAATTCAATGTCGAGGGGAAAATAAATATTTTTTTTAATACATTATCCTCCGCAGCAAAGGGGTAGTTCGTCGTTAATTTACACGGTATAGCTTAATAGCTACATTACCACGCTACAATACGTCATGAATATCTGTGTCGATTAACTTTCTTATTCGATCATACGAAATTCACCCTTATTTCTGTTACAACCCCTTTACGACCTGTTTCGCGCGAGCGGGTGATGTCCAGCAGAGTCGCAGAAACTTTTCTTTTTTTTTTTTCTTAATGGTCCAGACTTGTTGAAAGGTCAGCTAATCGGGCCGGCAGGGCGATGGGCAGCAGCAGAAATTTCATAGGTTATACAGGGTGGGTCGCAGGTTCTACTTTTGATAGGGGTTGGAGGCCCTATCAAGTGCAGGCGGCTCGATCAATCGAGAGTGTCACTCGAGATCCCGAGTCCTCGACTCACCGACACAAACAGCACGTATGACCTGCTTTTTCGTTCATGCGTTCTAACGCGACATTCCCATGCCATTCTTGGGGTAGTTTTACTGCGTCGCCTTTTTTTTTTTTTTTTTCAGGGGTTGGCAATTTATTACGTGCAATAATAACGCGCATACGATTCGGTGCGGGAGATGGGATAATAAATTTCATCGTAATTTGATCATTATTACATTGATTTTCGCACAGCTTGAAATACCGTGGGTTTATCGAAGGGATTGAAAAAAAAAAAATTTTTTTTTCTAATAAAACGTCAAAACAATATATTGCGAATAGACAGTGGAAATTAAAAGTGTTCGGCGAAGGTTATTCAAAAGGGAGGGTTGCACCTGATACCACTGATACTTATATCGAAGCTGATGCTCTCCCTAGGGGTTGCTCTGTCATCCGTGCTCATGTACGACGAATGTTCTATATAAACATAAGTAAAGAGTAGCGGACAGGAATTGAAGAGGGGAAAAAAAAAATGCAAATTTTTTTCAAAGCCTTCATGGCCTCTGACACGACAAGGGTTGTTTTTGGAAATACATTGAATTTCGATATGGAACAAATAGCCAGATATAATGTCTGGAAAATAAGTTCGAATAAAGCACGTGCTGTCGTTTCTAGACTACGTGAGAATAATACAAATTATCAATTTCTTTTGACCCCTTGTCAGTCCTTATCAACGTGAAAAAAAAGAGAATTTTTGAAAAATCCGCCGACACTTTCTTTACCTTTGTTCCCCTAGTTACATCTTCAAAACCCTTGTCGAGTGAACCCACCGTGACGTTGTAAAACCTCTAACAACCTCAGAGAGACGGGAAAGGGAGAAGGGTGACTGAGCCCGCATTAAATTTGTCCATCCTGCGAGAGGAAGTTTATTGGCCGTAAAAAAAAAAAAAAAAAATTTACAAAAATGTAAACCAGGAGACCACTTTTCTCCGCCAGGAGAGTCAACGTACGTTTGTCAACAGCACGACGGAGAGTGTCGCGAATATCTCACAATCCCTTCTGAGTACACGAAGAAAAATTCTTCGAGAATCCCGCGTACGTTTGGGACCTCGAGAAAAAAATGACGGAAATTAAAAAAAAAAAAAAAAAAGCTTGCCTAAGGCTACGTGGGGATTTTCTCTGTGAGTTTACTTGGTAACGGTTGTTCCTAGTGTGTCTTCATCTCTTCAACCCCGCAGCCAAACACTCTCCTCCCTCTCACTCACTCACTCTCTCTCTCTCTCTCCACCATTTTTCTCTTACTTCTCTTATCTCTCTTCAACAATCTTCCCCTGCACGACCTCCATCTCTCTTCGCTACCCCACCCTCACCACCCCTCCGGCCACAACTTCCGCCCCTAGTCATTACTCCTTTGCACCAGCGTCAGTTCTCTTTCAAAACGCGACGGAGACTCATAACCTATTTGTTTAGGGGAAAAAAAAAAGAAAATCCAGAATCCGGCGACCCAGTTGCTTCCTTCTTCACGACTAGTCTGCTGTTTCGTTCGTTCGGCTTAATTAAACCAGTTTACGCGAAACCTTGACGAACTTCCGTACGCTATCTGCGAACTAGCTTGTGTCTGTAATTGGATTCCATGAGGCGCGACTGTGAATGAACTCCTGCTTTTCGTCTCGTTTGCGAAATACTCATTGCGGATTGAATGAGTTGTCTTAACGTTGACTCTGCGTGAAAACTATATGAAAATTTAGAGTTGCAGGAAGAATGAATTGTTTTCATTGATCATGCGTATTTATGGAATTTAGTGAATTTCTTTTTTTTTTTTTTTTTTTAAAACGACTTTATTGAACACAAGGAAAAGACAGACGTCTTCCGGGGGGTTCGAGGCAAACTCGTGTATTCGAGTCTTTGGCGATTCGTCAAGTTCAACTACGGAATTACGTAAAAACAGAGTTTTTATTAGAAAAAGGTCTAGAATAACAAAAACCTTGCAACTACAGAATTTTATTATTCTCACGTATAAAAAAAAAAAAAAATTGTATCGTTTTACTATTATTTTGCTTGCAATAGCAGAACAATTTATGACTGTCGTTAATGAAAAAAATAGATATACTTTTGTATATATATATATACATTACAACCATTTAATACCAAACACGATTTATAGTGTATATTAATATCAGTATACAACTGATTACGAGGTATACATATAAAATACCATTTACGATTTCTAAAAAAAAAAAAAAAAAAAAAAAAAAAACAAGACAAATTATCTTCTGGTACAGAAGCATCGACATCGAGCATTGTGCAAAAAAAGTTATAAATAATATACGTAACTGTTTCCGCGTAAAATATATTCATTGCAAATGTTAAATTTAAACGTTTCTCGTCGAGGGACGAATTCGTCGTACTTTACGATCACACGGAATTACCGCGACCTCCTTTACCCGATTACGTGGTAAGAAGATTTGCAAGAAAAAAAAAAAAAAAAAAAAAAGAAAAAGAATTTACATAATAACATCAAGAGAATATTGCTGGAACATAATAAAAACGAAGATTAAAAATTTTAATATATTTTTCACGCAACCCTTTATCCGATATTACATGCACGCCATTGGCACTGAATAACAATCATAATAACGAAGCAATGTCGAGCTGTCACAATTCACACGAATAAGCAATTATCCGTAAATTCATACACGTAATTCGCGCAGAAAGAATATCCGTGGAGTTATTCAGAAATTGCCAAAAAAAAAAAAAAAAAATTTTTTACATTCTCTTTTCATCGCGACACAGTAATTCATTTAATTAGCGAACGTCCCAAATTTTTTTTTATTTCCACCTTTTCAGTGCATTTTGAAACACGCTGTATCCACGCGCGTCGAAAAGGGTCATAGGTGAAAAATTTGACAGGGTACAATTCTTTTCCATGAAAATTACCCAAGAATTACGTACGAGCGTCGTGTCTAATTGAAATGTACACAGGGACGGACGCGACGCGCCGAGTATATAGAAATTCACCGGGTATATTAAAAACACGCATGGCACCGTTATTAAAGACAGATATTATTTATCTCCGATGGCCTCGACGTCAAGATGAAAATAGGATAAGGTACGTGATCCACATACGTGTATCATCACGTGACGCCGCAGTCGGAACAATAATAGAAGCAACTTTTTCGCAGGCGACGACCGTCATTTCACGCACCGAGTATTCCCGTGCAACTTTGTCGTTTGTTCTCGCGTGCATCACGCGCCCATCGCTGCACACGATAAGGTATATATGTAAGTCGAGGTTGCACGTAACGCCAGAAAAGTATGAAAATATACAAAGAAAACTGGCGACGGTATGAAAATCCAGGGCCGTTGGGTTATGAGCAAATTTTACGCTGTCCCGAGAAAAGAAAAATGTCTCTCGCGAGATAAGGAGAAAAGAAAATTTTACGGTTTACCTTTAAGGAAGACACTTGGCCGTCGGTACGAGACTCGGGGATGTCAATTACGTAGAAATAGCCAGCTAAAGCCACGTGCACGCGGGTGAACGTTTGATTCTGAGCAATTTGAATTCGCGAAATTCTCCGTGGACTCGGCTCTGTCCAATTATAGGTCGGTACTGCATATTTCCAGGGAGACCAATGAGACCAATTGCAGCTGTGCTGGGCATGCACAGACAGTATGCTTCGTAGGATAACGGGACGGGAAAACGAAGTTGACAAAGACCCGAGCGTTTTGGGAAAATACTTGAGGGTTGAAAAAGGATAGTGGAAGGAAAAAGGCTTCGCTAATGGTCGGACGAGGGTAGATGGGGAAAAAGGAAAAAGTTATTTTAGAGTGACGGTTCTTGGGAACTTATGGATGAAGGCAAATTTGTAGAAGACAAGTGTTTTGGTGTTTTTCTAGTAATACAGTAATAACGAAGCTTTTCAAGATAATGATGATAATTGATAGTTTTATTATAGAAATTTAAGTTTCTGTTAACGAATTATCAATGAAGGCTGATTATCAAAAATAATTTTTTTTTTTAAATTATTAATTTTTACTTTAGATCCTACAGGTCAGAATCGATTAATGGGCAGATCGAATGATTTTAACAGATAATAAAGACACGTGATAACAATCAAGGATCATGAAGAAGATGAAAGAACTGTAAATGACAATTATCAGATAACTATAAATATACAGTTGATAAAAGAATTTCGAAAGCTGTAAGCGTGATAAGAGTGATAAGCGTATATATAATATGTATGTATACGAGGGTGAAATAAAAATAATTAACGAAAATGACGAAAGTACTCCTCTCAGTGGTAATTATCATTTTTTCAAGAAGAAAAAAGAAATTGAGCTCAAAATTTCTCGCAAATCCGTGACTCGGGACTGTTTTATTATCTAATCTCGACAAACGTCAAAATTCTTAGTTCGGACTGAGAACTTTGTAAGGTTAGAAGCATTCACAGTTGAAGGATCAGCCTTCTGAGGCGAACCTCAAAGTCGAAGAACATGCCAAAAACAAAAAAATAAAAAATAAAAAAAACTACCCTTTCATTGAAAGTGGCTCTAGACTTCGTTCTACCTCGACGGTATTTGAACTTTAACCTTTTAAAAACACAAGACACACTTAACGTGTAACATTAGCTAAGAGCGTTGCTTCCTCCAAGAATAACAGGTAGTTATCGGTATCGTAAAAGTTAGTAAAGATAGTACTGGCAAGTAAATGACGTAGGGCGTCGTCTCCACCGGCGTCGGCTTCGTTCCGGTATATTTCCATTTGTCGTCTTTCACCATGAGAAAAGCCCCGCGGCTCTGTTACAATATCGAAAAATAAAAACGATCCTAGGCTTTCTATACTATCTTAAATATATATATATATACATACATACATAAAAATATATTATATAATATATATATATATATATATACAAGTACATAGGTTACATACAGGGACAAGTAATCCAACGTGCCCTGGCTACACGAATTTCTCTTGCGAACTTAAAATATGACGATTTTTTGTCTCCCTACTGTACCTAAGCTGAGAGCAGTGCTGGCAACGTAAAAAAAAAAAAAAAAACGGCCACATAAGAGCAAAAAAAAAGAATCTACGTGAAAGCGGTTTTCCACCTCTTTGTATAGAAATAGCCTTTGCCTCGGCGCGCTCTTCGATTACGACGTTTTTTGGCATTTTTCGAAAATATACAGCAAAGGGGTGTGCGAGGGGATACGGATCAGATAAGAGTCTACGGAGCAAAGCTGACCTTTTGTTCTTCCTTTACGACGGCGTCAAAGTCTTGTCCGATTAATTGGTCCGAGGACCTTCAAGCGGCCGGGCTGAACGGGGATGACAGAAATATTACGGTAAAAGCATCTCGTATCCAGTGAGAATTTACTGGTGAACTGCAGGGAGCCAAAGAAGAGATTTATGCGGCAGAATCAGGACGATTTATCGTTAGCTAACAGGTCGCTTCGAAGGGTTGCCATTTCCCCGATCAATTCCTCCCTAACCTGCTTCCTTGACGGGCGGTTAAGATATACCGATGTATCTATATAATATTATACACGCAATGTATAATAACATACGACCATGTTATTTCTCACAAGAAGAACCGTTGATCAGAGTCAAGTCCACCGGATGCGTCGTAATCCAGTCTTTTATTTTTCTTCTCCTCCTGAAATTTCGTCCTCTCCATTCCGATCTGTTTTACAACTCGAATCGTCGATATATATCGATTTCGCCCGTAGCCCCGAATCACTAAATTCCCTCGCGATCGTTTGGCTCCTGTGAATTTCCTCGTAGGCGCCTAGAGACGCCAATGGCAATTGGTTGCCGCAGGAATCTCGGGTTTAACGTCTTCCCTATACTGATTTATCGTTTGGGTATTCGATGGGCTACTTGGCTAATCGATCTTACCAGTTGTACGTACTAGGTTCTTAGTGACTTTTACTACTGTTTACCATCGAATGCGTTTAGTTACTAGGGAGCAAAGACAAAAATAGGCAGAAAAGATATTCCTGTAGTTTGTTCCTCTTTTACACGGAGATTCTTTACGGGCAGGTTTTAAAAAAAAAATTTAAATCATCGAAACGTCGTTACGCTTAGGCATCTAGAAGAATATCGAAATTTTCATAAGGTTGGGTGAAACTGACGGGGAAAAAATCGTCACGATTAACTTTCACGTTTTGGATAAACGTGACTTTAGACAAGCGACTCGGTTCGTTCGCTTCGTTCGCTTTGTGCCAGTTGGATTTAATGCTGACCAGAACGCCTATACCGCGTTCGATATTTTCGTGCGAAAATCCCAGAGGCGAAGGTTGGCTGAAAATACAATTAAAAGAAAAAACGCAAAATGGAAGCTCCTCGTTACAGCCGCTGGCGCTTTGGCAAGAATAACGACCGCACCGATAATCCAATAAACAAAGTGAAATAAAATGTCAACGGGATTAGCCGACCGAAGATATCCCCTGTAGGGGTCCCGTGTGGAGCCTTGGCAAATTTTATTATAAAAAAAAAAAAAAAAAAAAACAGACATTTAATCCCCTTCGCACTGCGAATAACTCGCGCGTTACTTGGCTACGAAGGTATAATTGAGGGGTGAAATTTTTTTTTAATTATGCCATTCACCAGAAACGGCTATCGTGAGTGGGGTCGCGAAAAAGGTCCTTTAGGATTTCCTCGGTAACAACAGTCTGTGAAAATGGACGTTATCTTACCCGGTACGGTGGGCTATGGTAATTTCTGATGTTATGCTAATCCCATTATGCAATCTATATATGAAGTAGGGTCCTAAGTAACTCCCTTTAAGAACGGATACAATCATCGGATACAAAGCGTCTTACGCTTTAGTTACATTATACTCGAGGTAGACGCTGGAGACATTTCAGACGAGGATTCCTATACGTTCTGTATTATATATATATATTGTGACGTATTTTTCACGCGATCGAACCTCACCGGAAAATATGAGGATGACCGGTGCACAACTTACGCGATTCCTTCGCGTGTCCAGGCGACCCAGGGGCTAACCAAATTTACTCTCGGAATACCTAGGGTATTGTTGGGCGCCAGGTTCCA
>JARQTC010000891.1:148230-205109 GCA_030142495.1 Cephus runcator
TGGCCTTTTAGGCCCGTATCGCGTTTCGGCGTGATTTTCCGCCGAGGACAAGACGGGTGAAATCCACCACGTCACAATATATATATATATGGGTGTGTATTTAATATTGCGTGTCTTACTGCAGTGCTGCATTATAATATACCAAGAAACAAGAAACTATAAATCGTTTCTATTCGCGCCGTTCTCGAGTAATGTATTTCAATTGTTTGAGGAGGAAACGAAGTGTTGTGAAATGAAAAGAAATCGTAAACTCGCGTAGGCGACGGAAGTCGATTTCTGAATTCGCAAATGGATTAAGGCGAAGCGTCGCGCGGAGACGCGTAACGGAAGCTAAATAAATTCGTTTGGTAACATAATAAACTGATGTTTTACATATATATATATATATATACACACACGTCAGTAATACCGGGAAAGTAAATGGAATAAAATAAAGACAACGGGACAGGAGAATGGTGGGAGTTGTATTGGCGAAGCGGGTGACTCGCTGGTAATTCTTGCGAATTAATCACTGGAAAATTGTCTCCGCGCAACAGTAAGTGATTGATAATGGAAAAAAGAATTAATTAAAAGGCTCGAACCTGGTAAAATTAACCATCGCTCGACTATCGAGTTAGTCACGCGTATAATAAGGTATGTATATGTGTATATATATTTTTTGTAGTTGTTTAATTAACGGAAATATATCGAATACGAAATAACGTTGTTCTCGTTATTACTTTTTTTTTAATCATTTTTTATCCTCACTGATAATAACTACCTGATAAAAAAGCTTTTGAACGTATGCTAGGTCTCTTAACGAACAACAAGCTTATATAATGAGCGATGAGCAGAGTCGTAGGAATTTTTCTTTTTTTTTTTTTTTTCACAATTAACGAGCAGTCGAGGCATCGAGCAACTGTCAAATTTGCAAAAAAAAAAAAGTGACTTAGTTTATGATTTTTCGAGTAACGAAGTAAACGTCAAAATTGATTAAAAAAAAAATATTAAAAAAAATTCACTCACGAATTTCAACGTAACGGATATAAAAATTTACCGACGGGTCTTGCGTTGCTTCGAATTTCGAAAAATTACTCAAATCGAATTAAAACGAAGATATTCGTCGCGATGCGTCGCCAGCTGTTTTCATCTGTAAGAGGTAAAAAAAAGCGATGTAATACGTGTTATTAACGCCAGACGGAGATCGAGATGAATATTTGCGAGTGTAAATTGGACGAGAAGATGCTGTGGCGTTTTGGCGGATGTGAAAATAAAAAAAAAAATAAAAAAAAAAAGATCCTTGGAAAAATTGTTACACCCCTTCCCGGAAGTGAAGGGCGTTTCGCGGGATTTATTACGTGACCGAAACTGTGCGTGGGTCATACAACTTTTCCATTCTTTGCAACGTACATGGATCATCCCTAGCTATAGGATTACAGACGAACATAATCTCCGTAACGTTTCTTCGCAAGAGTCCGTGATGCTCGTGCCGGATTAAGCGGACGTTGAGAATTTCTTACTCTTCCTAATATTTTTCCCCTTTTTTTTTCCTCTCTCTACCCCGTTCGATCTACCCTGATCCCTCTTAACCGCCAACTGCTACTTTCTTCGTCTTGCGTTAGCCGCGCAGATAAAGCAAACAGTAACTCCATTAGGTTCGGGTGTGGCGAGCATGGGGCGAGGCGTTTCCCTGGTGTAAAGGCCCGTTCACAACGCTATACTACGATACGTCGCTGCATCGTAGTAACAGATTGTACCAACGGCCACCGCAAGCTCTCCTATGCGTGCGACGTTATTGCGCAATCCTCCAGGCTTTTACGCAGGAGCAACAAAGCGCCCAGGCTGGTAGATTTGCATGACAGGGAACTTTGGCAACTCGTGCGAAAATGCTAAAGCGACGTCTGCACGAAGCAGTGGTGTAGAACCGCAGTAAAGAATTTTCAAACTATCTTGCGACAAAGTGACCGGGGCGAGAGAGGTTGGAATTTTGTATTTTCCAGAAAAATAAAAAAAAAAATTTTTTTTCGTACTTTGACAATTTTGGAATTTTTCCATTTTCCTTAATCCGAATTTTCATGCATCCCCAAACATTCTCTGTGTATATGAAATTGGTGAAATTGAATTTATTGTACGTCATAATCATAATAGTCCTCATACGAGGAAAACGAGATTGCTTCCTCATTCCCCGAGTTTCTTTTTTTGTCATTTTTCAATAAATTTCTCAGCAATTCGAACAAGGAAATTGGCCATTCAGAGTCTACGTGTTGCTCATGACCCTTATTGAAATGATTCGCAAAGTGGAAGAGAGAGTTGACGAGAGGTGCCTGAAGAGTGAAAGAGGCTGGGATGATATTCGACACAGCATCTTCCGTATACGTATTGCTTTGATCTTTTAAACTCCCTGGTACGCTGTACTATTGTCTAGAGAGAAAAAAAGAGAACCGTCCTAAATGAAGCGACCGCCTGTCCGGTCACACACGCTTCAACCCTCAGGCTCCGTCTTCGCTTCAACAGACCCAAAAAAAAAAGTTCGAAAAATTCACAACAGATTATCGCAACGCAATTGATTTCGCAGTTGATCACTTTTGCCACCCGAAACTGAACAATCGATTTCAATATTCAAGCACAGAGGCCGGGGAAGTCCCGACGGGAAGACCGTGTCATTGACTCATTTCGAACCAGGTCGAGGACTCGGATGAGAAAGAGTGTCTATGATTTCAAACAGCATGCGCCCTAATGGGGAACTCTTTGCTGAATATTTTCAAGCGGGCCGTAGACCTGAAAGAGCTACCCAGATGACGACGTCACGCACAGATGCGAGCTGAGTGGCATTAAAAAAAAAATATCAATTCATTGTCAAGTCTGTCGAACGAACGATAACATCGACGTAGGAAGAAAGAAGAAAGATTGAAAAAGAAAAAGATAAAGAAATAATTCAAGAGAGACCAAGAGATCGGTTCTCCTGAACTCCGAGCTTTGGTCTCTAGGACGATAAGAGTCAATGACTCGGACCACGGATCGATTGGAAATATTTAGAGCCAGGTCAGAGTCGCGGGTTCGGATCTCCTAGCGCCGCTAGACTTTCTTTTATCAAGGTAACTGCATAACGATCTAATCAAATTTTTTTTTTCCAAATTTCATATACCGCTTTTGAACGTTAAAATTGTCAAAAGTATATAAAAAGCCAGTCGATTGAGTCCCGGTTGTAAAGTTTTTGGAAACTACAGTAAACTACGGCAAAACCATTATAATCCCTGCCACCCCCCCTTGACCTTTGACACGGTAGCATATACTTACGGTATAATCCAAAAGCGATTGACAATATCCGAAATTAAATTTCACGAATAAGATTTATTCATTTTTCGTCTATACCCATAACCTCGTTTTATCCGACAGGAAACTCAATCGCCCCCTATTACCACCCTCGCCACCCTTCATCGAGTACGGATATCCACTTCCCCAAGGAAATTTTGAAAATACGAAAAAAAAAAAAAAATCGTTCCCTCCACTTTAAGGTAATTGAGTGACTTTAATATCTGCGATTAATCGCTCAAAAAAAAAAAAAAAAAAAAATACCCCAAATTCAGCCCCGATCACAGGGACGTCCCTGGGAACGCAGATGTGAGTTATGCGTCGAGGGACAAATGGGTTTAACGCGTACCGTAAGGGTGGGTTCACACTTGTGTACGTGACTACGTTCAACCTTCGCCGCGATGGGAAATTTGTGCCTCGCAGTCGCAAAATTGCTATTCGCAACCGATCATCGACTCGAGACCGATATACTCCTGTAAACCGGCAACAGAGATACACGCCGTTACCTACAATATCAAGATACACTGCGAAATGATCACGAATGTCAACAAGTGTCTTGGCACTGGCTCGTATTCAACTTCGTCTATTCGTGGTTCCATGCCAATCGGCCAGCTGGGAGAAAGGTAGAACACTGAAGGAACGAAGATCGAAAAGAAGCAGGGAAGGTTAAACCGTATCCGAAGGGTCGTCGAAATAATAATGATATTACGGACGCAGAAAAGCATCCAATGGAAGCAAGCCCTAATTAATTCAAATAATATACATTAAAAAAATAAATAGCAATAAATTAAATAATATACATTCGATCTTTTTTTTTTAAAGTGACCTAAAAGAATCCACCCCCGCCCCTAAACAGGCACCCCGTCCTTCCGTCCTTTCTATCGTTTCTTTATTCGACGTCTGCGACTACACTTCCGGTATGACAATTGTGACCCCTCGGCTATCGAAAGGATCGATGAGACACGCAATGTGCGCGTCAAATTTCAATGAGTAGTCCTGACCTTATTTTCGTCGTAAAAAAAGAAAGAGTCCAGAATTACGTTCTGTGATATCGATGTAAAGTCAGACAAAAATTAAAGCTTCGTTTGACATTTTACATTCGCGCGGTGGAAACTCGTTCGATCGGTAAGATTTTGGACGTCTGCTTACCTCTTGATCGGCTGGCGTTAATTGAATAGCTTGTAGCGGGATACCCGAGCGACTCTTAAGATCGAATTACTGATAAATCCTAAAATCGAGATTTTATCCCTAGCGTCGATTAGGCCGATTCACTCTTCGTTGTCGATTTTCGGCAATGCCGGCAGATCTACTTTAGCTACAGTAAACATCTATAATAGTCGAACGTTAAAACTTGAACGAGTTGATTAATGATAATTGACAGTTATTGATTGGTCATCAAATATATAGATGTATATGGATATACGAATGTATGTAGATTTAAATATATATATATATATATATATCAATATTAATATTTGACTGCCGATCTCTTCGGCAAAAATTTTATAGCGATCTTAGCCGTAGCTACTGTCAGATATAATAAATGTAAAGTAACGTAGATTTTTATCGATTCAACGTGTAATTCGTAGCAAAGACTCGTGAAGGATCGTAGAATTTTAAAGCCTCTCGTAAATTTCGGCTCTAAAGGCGTCTCGATCGATTCCCAAGGATTAAACCTCCCTCGCTTTTTAATCCATCGATTTAATTCTTTCCTTCTCGGGTTACTTTCTCTCCGGCTATCTCGCGGGGCTTTGTATCCCATGACACGATATATCTGAGAAAAATTATTTCCCGATTTGTCATCGGGCTTATCAGCACAGCACCGATTACGTCACGCAACCAGTCAAGATCATCGAACGAGCCAACCCAGCCGATCTTCCACGTCGGTTCTCGATCATCAGATCGAAACACTGAAAAAACGACACGGCGCACTCGTGCAACCTCACAAACAGACACTGACACAGCACAAGACACAGAATCACCAATTTAATAAAATGCCCCAATAAAACGATTCCGGGTTCACGTAATCCGACAACGATCATTACCGATCACCATAGTCACGTGCCGAATATTAATTTCGTGTTTTTCCCTCCGGCCGCTTTTAAAACATCGAAATCCGATCGACCCGAGGTAAAATAAATTTTACGTTACAAGGACTCAACACCTAGGCCAAAAGCTATCGGACGAACATTTAGGCGATTCTTAGGCGACACGAACAACCTCAGAAGCACCGACGCGACTTCTTGTCACTGCTATCTTATTTCTATCTTATTCCTTCTCCCGATTTTCGCTCTCACTCACTGATCGTTTTCCCACTGAACACTCACTGCAAAACCGGGTAGCGCCGTTCCGTGAACTCGACTCCGTAGGAATTGCGCTTGGGGTAAGACTCGGTAGGATTTCCCGAATGAAATTTTAGTCGAGACCTCTCGACGGCACTCTTCGGCGATTTCCGGTCCTTCCCACCAAACTTACGGCTCTCCCGTGTCTCCTGAACAAAGGAGGATTCGACTTTTTTGGACATTTCGCGTGACTACAGAAGAATAGGGCGACCCGTACTGGGGCCGTAGGCCGTGTAGCACGGCTCCTGCTACTGCCGGCTGGCACAACGTGCACCTTCACTACTAACGGAGGGAGGGTCGCTCCCTCCCATGGCTCAACATCCCCTCCCCGCCCTACCGTATCTCTAACCACCCCCTCCCACGGCAGAGGGCTGTGTTTCTCTTCGCCCTCTACCACCGCCGCACCCTACGGTCTCGCCCCCCACCCATCCGCCAACCATCCAACCCCTAGGTTCGACTCCTTAACCGTTACCCCCACCTGAAGAGCTCCTACTCGCTGCGCATGCGCACTACTTTGACAGGGATGGCTCGCGCCTTTCTTGGTACCCCGATGCTTTCTCGCGGCAAAATGCATTATTCACAAGCCCCAACGCAAACTGCATTAACTTTCGCCTTCTTCCCTTTTTAGTTCGAGGCTTCCATTGCTGCTTGGACCTACTCGTAGGTACAGGTACCAACCATGCAGCTTGCGTCGATCGATTACGTGTGATTGTCTGGACTTTTTATGTAGACCCGGTTTTTTTTTTCTTTTTTTTCAACGTCAGGTAGCAGACGCACGAAGCGGAGGGTATGGATACGTGGGACTGGGTCTCCATAGGCGGTTCTTCAGCTTGCGGTCCGTAAGCTTTTGACACCACGTGGCCTGATATGTTTGCCGTTGGCTATGGGAGTTTCTCGTGAAATTAATTTTCCTGAAAAACAATGTTTTTCAGGGATAATATAAAAATTCTATGGGTTCCTCGAGCTATGACGAAGGGAAATCCACCCACGTGGGAGCGTTTCTTGCCCGGGGCTACAAGTAAACATTCATTCGAACCTGACTTCCTAGGCTATCAATTCGATTGACCGTTTACAATGCGCGCTTTACCGGGCTGCCTTCTGCCGCTGCTCCGAATCGTCGCAACTTGTGCGCACGGGTGCTCGGGCTGACTGAAAATCGTCTGGGAATGAATTTCGAGGGTAAGCGCGTGCTTTTGGAATTTCGGGCCTTGGATATGCCTGAAACTCGTCGAGTGACGAAACGTTGTCGGGCGGCCACGCGCCGTCCACACACCAACCACTCCATATTGATTTTCCGGCTTGGTTCCTACGTTTCGCCGAACCGCTTCTAGTCCTTGCTGTTTCTTGGTAGTGTACAGGGCTAAGGGAGAAGAGGAGCTACAGGGACAGACTTGCTGGAATGAAGATAGATCAGTTTTTTATAATAAAGACAGAACGAATTGCATCCGATATAACATTCTGTCGTCCAGGTATACATCGGAGTAGCAAGCAAATAGCGTGTAGAAAGGATATTTGTCGAGGAACACAAATATCTCGTATGTATATACATTATACATATATTCTCCTTTTGAAACGTCATTTCACGTGTGGTAAAATTATTATTAAATACTGTCAAAATTAACTTGTTTTTTCGTCCAAAAATTTCGAAATCAAGTCAATCTCCAAGTGATTGCACCTGACAATTTGTTTGGCCTCTAGAAGAAAACGAGTGAAGGCTAATACAAAAATTGGGAAAATTGACTTCTCACGATCTCGATAACAAATAATATGATTCGATAAACTTGTATTATTTTTCATTGATTAAATATCAAAAGCCAATGCTTCACTCGTTCCAGCGAAAACTATTGGATACCCTGTACTTGACGTATCCGGTAAACGTGGGCGTATTATTACCAAAATTTTCCTTCGTGTTCCAAACCAACAAGTTTTTCACTTTTCTTCAATAGAAATACTTGACAATTATTTTGACTTAGAAAATTATTTCAAAAATTCAAAATTACACTTGTCCGTACAAATAATTACGTACAAACATATTTCTCATTGTTTTACTTTTACCAGCGTCCACACGATATCCACGATAGCGTTTTGTGCAAATATTCGAAATTTTGTAATAAAAAAAAAAAAAAGTCAACATAACTTTTCAACTGTTAATAAAACTAAGAAAAACGTTTCAGCAACGACAATGCATTTGATCGTTATACTTTCATCAATCAAGAAAATTCATATGCTGCGTGTCACGGGTCAGTTCACAGTCCGCGGCTCTCTTCTGTTTCTACGAAATTCTTGGCAGATATTCGATATCGCCAGATGGCGTTTGATATCTTGCAAAATAAATCCAACGGACAATGTTATTTCAAAGCAGAGAAGATACTACTCAATTTTTCATTGCATTTCTTCAACCCCCTCCGTCCCAACGCGATAGCCCTGGATCGATGAAATCCGATACCGATTTTCTATCAAGCAATCGATACTGCATTATACCAAAGATCTTGATTGTCTTTAATCAAATAAATAAATAATGCAAATTTACCGTAATAAATTTCGTAATCATTTTTTTCCCCCCCTCAACCTATATCAAAGCACAGTGCAGTGAGTCCCAAGGGTCTTACCATCTCCTCTATTAACCCTGTACGGCATCAAGCTCTCCTGCTATCTGCCACACCCTCTTTTCTCTCGATTAAATGAAGCTCGAGGGTCGATCCAATTAAAACTCCTATGCCTTCTAAGGTTCTGGATGACCCGACAAAATACACGTGGAACGGTCAAGCATTTTGGACGATAATGATTATACTACCACGGTTATCAAATATTTGAGATTGATGATTGTCGTCGGGGGTTAATGCGGAATCGGAAAATCCAGCTATAAAATTTTGAAAAATTTTTTACGTGCGATTGGCTCGTTCACCCGGTCATCGGCCACGTACCCGTAATCCTTAGCGTGTGCTTTGACTGTAGCAAAATCTAGTGTATCATAACACAACTTACGATATCACTGATCCATGGCCGATGACTGGACCATCCACCTTATGCGGATAATTTTTTTAATTGTAAAATAAGGTAATAACGAATGACCTTACAGTGGATTCTCGCCCAGCTTATCTTCGCCCAATTCACATGGGTAAGTGGAGGGGCATGGTTTCGTTTTCTTTTTTCAGGGCAACGAGAGGGAAGAAAACGTCGTGCCAATTTCTCGTGTCTGATTAGGTTTTTTTTTTTGTATAGCTTACGTGTCACTGTATTAGGTAGACTGGGTTAGGTTTCACTGTACCGATATTTTCGAAATTTATTTTTTAACGATAAAGACAAATACGACTAAAGATAAATAATGAATATATGACGATTGTAGCTTACTTGTTTTTTTTTTGTCAACATATTAAATGGACGTTTAATATTATATTACGTAATACAGTAGTTAATGCGTAGCTGCTGTAATATATTTGTCGATACACTGGCCGTAATTTTTTTTTTATTCATTTTACCGGCTTTTCGCAAAGACGGCGTCGCCCGTTATTAATCTCAAGAATTTAATGTACCCGGAGATTCCAGCATGGTAATATTTGGCTCGAGACAAGCTAAACTTTCCGTCAGGCTGGCGGTGGGAGGAATAAATTTGAGGTAAAATAATAACGATCGTTACTGCAATCCCTTCAATAGTCAGAAATCAAATATCCAGGATAAATTTCCGAGTTTCGGGAAAGTCTTCAAAATTGCGATTCGCTAAGAAATTGCGAGATTCGTTGGTTTCCCATTAATTGCCATCAAGAGCATCCATTAAGATGAAAGCCGATTAAAGTTAAGTGTTCATTCCACACTGACTACCTAATTGAGTGATCAGTAGGGATTTTTATAATCGTCATTGAGACCATCACAGTACCTTCGTCTCGGATGGTCCAAAGTAAAGGGTTATTCAAAAATTGAAAAACTTTGCAAGATTATTACAAAAAAGTAACAATGAAATAAAAAAAAAAATTGAATTACAATTGCAATTAAATGAAGAGTCGAAAGAAAATTTAATTAAATTTAATAAAACAAAAAAAAATATTTAAATGCCAAATTCTTAAGAATAATATATCACTCGTACTAGATTTTCCCAACTTTTGATAATTAAAAAAAAAATTAAAAAAAAAATTCATTCACCCCGCACAATTCCCATTATTTTTTCATCACGTATTTAATCGAATCGCGCTTCAAAGGAATAACGTCAAAACAGTTACCAGTAGGTATCAACCAAAGATTGCAATGTACAATCTTTTTCTTCTTTACCGACCGAACTTTCATTTATCGGTAATTTCATTTTTTACCCGAAAAACGTTTATATACTTTTACGCCATGTGTTTATCTATTTCATGAATAACTGCTCTTTATTCAGATTCCACAGTGTTACGCAACCGAAAAGAAAACGCATCCCCTACAATGCACAGCTGTTGACTCCGTTCCAGCTAATACTAACACGAACAGAATATATGAGGTATTCAACGAGTGACCACCATTTCCTCTCAACGTCTACTTAACAAGCCCTTTTACTACCCTTTAAGTTCAGATTCGAACCTCAGCCGATTTCAAGGTCCACCGAAGACTCCGATGGGTTTTGCTTCCCTCTGTGGCTCCATTGCCAATGCAATTCCTCTTTGACCCCTGCAATTTAGAAATGCTGCGAACTTCAACTTTTGACACAGCCCATAATCAATGAAACGTTAACCAAAGGCAAAGAGAAAAATCAAAATTTCATATCACCCCCTCCCCCCTCGAGCCGTTCACTTTCGCCTAAATTCCTTTTTTTTTTTTATAAATTTTTTCTACATTCGGTCGTTCGACTAATCATCAAAGTAAAATAATATCATTAAGATCTACCAGAAATTCCAAACTGTATAAACCATGAATATTCCATCATCAATTTTGAGCCTATTCAATTCTCCTTTGTATTTTTCCTTTCCACAATGCCCTTCTATTCCCAACGTCCTAAGCAAAAATTTTACATTGAAATTTCTTAGACCCAAAATTTCACCTGGAGTCTATATGGGTCCGGTTGAGACCCTGAACAGACCCTGAACGAAATATGACATTTCAACAAAACTCGGTTCAATCTACGAATACTCTAAGCTATTTCTAAGGTCCCATATAGTTCCATATTCGTTATCAAAGTCAGTGTAACGTATTGAATTGCGTATTGTCGTAGAAACGCGTCTTCTGGTTTGTAATTGTACTTACAATTAGTCAAAGTACGAAGTGGAACATGGAATATGACTATGAATGGAAATCTATTGTAGTACGTGGACTCTCGGAATTCCCCACGTCACAATATCTATACACGTATACAGTGTTTTGCTAAGCTGAGCTTGTACTTGTCCTCTTCGCAGTTCGAGGAATCGCGCACGCTGTTGTCAGTCATGAAAACCACAGACGTCGCCAAACACATACCTTTTTTTTTTTTTGTTCCAAGAAAATACTGCAATATCAATCGTCTTTGTTCCTTTTTACGAGAGAGTCGCAAAGCACAGGTGATCAAAGCTTGGAACAAGCTTGACTCGCCTGACGGTATATTTTGCCCAAGCAAAAGTGCGAACGAGACAGAACGCACGATTCTTTTCGAAATACAAAGTGGAAACGTTCAACAGACACGATTCTTTGTTCGACTGTATAATCGAAACTGCTCAGTTTTTACGTTAGGCTTCACTTTTTACATTGATAAATCATATGGGATATTGTTATGAAGTTATTATATTGATACGTTTCATAGAGTTTCCTATTGTCGTCGTATGTATACGTTATGCGGCATGAAATGCGCTTGTTTTTTTTCCCCCCATACAAAATGAGAAGGGGGGAAGGTAAAAGAGCGGCAAAAAAATCGGACAAATTTATCATAATAAAATTTCAAAAGCAATTTTTTAAGTCGAGATGCACTTTTTTTTTTAAAACGAAACCACGCTTCGCGCGATTTTACAAAATTTCCATGACGCGTTGTAAAAGATGTTCACGCGATACCACTATATTGCGGTGACGGCCGGCGAGGCGATAGAAAAACAAGCTAAACGTTAATGGCATTCCGGGGGGTTTTCGCATGGCACAAAGTAAAATTGCGCGCCGATAAAAATGAAGGAGAAAAATCTGCGAATCCAGAGCATAAAATTTGAGAAAACTTCTAGCAATTTTCCTCCTCAAACTTATTCCAGTCTCTCTTTATCCAACGTCCTTCGTCCCATTCTCCCCCCATAGCGCCCGATCTTTTATCACGACTAACCTAAAATTCAAAAACTCCCCGACGTAAGCCAGCTAAAAGTAAGTTTCTGACTGATATCCATATCTGCTTAATATATGCGGGACTTATAGAACCAAGGAATAAGGGAAACGCCAAAAAAAAAAAAGTGAATAGATCCCAATACTCCTAAAAAAAAAAAAAAAAAAACCAGATCTCTTTTCCACTCTGAAAGTTCGAAACCCTCGCGCAAACAGCATTTAAATATACCTCATTCGCAAGAAACTATCGACTTGGCGAACCCACGCTGGTGGTCCTTTCGCATTTTTTTGAACTAAATAAAAAAAAGTTGTACCCCAGTCCTCGTACTACTTCATAATGGCAACAACGAGGTCACTGTGTAATAGTCGAATAGCCGAGAAGAAGAGACGAGGCTGAAGTTGCTTTGCAGCTGAATTCACATACAACCCGCTAACTCGGGTAACCGCAGTGCTGAAAGCGACATGAGCTAAATTCCAAGCAATCTCCATAATAACGCCTACAGTGCCAACTGCTCGAAATCACTGTTATTCGTCCCATAAGAAAGTCATTAAGGTAGAAGTCAGCAGTGATTGCCTTCGCTTTCTATCGACTGACCAAGTCCATTTAGAAGGACTAAAAGCACAGGGAACACGGAAGGACCCGGCCACGTGTCGCCGGACGTTCGATCGATGAATTTTTGATCGGATTCAATTGATTTTCGATTAGGTCGTACATCGAAATAGTAATTTCCAATAAAGTGGAGCGCCTCGGCAATCCGTGAAAATAAAAAAATCAAAAGTGAAATGATGTGGGAGAGATTTTTCAAAAAGGTCAAAAAGGTAAGGTATTAAAAAAGAAATTTTTTTTTTTCTACTTCTCACTCATCCTTCTTTCCTTTCGCCTTCTCTCTCTCTTTCCCCTACGTACCGCGCTTCTACGTCCTCTTCGTCCATTTTCACACACCACTTTCCGGTTTTCAAAATTCTTCGCTTTTTAGTAGCTCTTTTTGCCAGTCGCTCTCGTTCCGACTCTTCTCGTTCATTTTTCTCTCCTCTCTTTTTATCTATTTTTTTTTTTACTTCCTCTCCAGGTTTCACGTATTCCTCCTTTCTCCTCCACTCCCTGGTCCTTCCTTAAAATTCCTGTCCTCCGTCTCTGTACTTCCACTTTCTTCTTCCGTTCTACTTTTTAACGTCGTTTTCTCCCCCTCCACCCTTTCACACTGAGAAGAGCTCTGATTAATTTTCTCACGAATGTACGCTTCGGTGAGTCCGTTCGTTCGAACAAAAGCACCACAATGCAGTCGCTCGTAATCGACCGCGAATACACGAGAGTATCAGTCTGGTATCTCAAAAAAAAAAGAAAAAAAAATTTCGCAAAATTTTCTAAAATCATTTTTAAAGCATACCCCCATCTTCTTTGTCTTCCGACTTTAACAATGTTAAGTTCGTCAAGCACAGATATATCTTGCCGCATACCCAGCTTCGTGACCTAGGTCAACAGCAGTCAAAGAAGTATATTACCAAATAAGCCTAACCCCTAAAAGCCACAAGTAGAGTGTAAAAACACTCGCAGTCAATTACCTCGTGTTTTCCTAATTACCCCAAAGAGCCCACAGCTTGATTACTTAATTAACGTAGCCAGCGAATTCCGAAAATCGAAGACCTCCACTAAGATTGGTACAGCAAGTAAAATATTATTCGTCCCGAGGGTATCGAGCATAGCGTCAAGTACTGGAGGAAGGGAACGGAGGAATCGGACCGAGAGAGCAAACCAAACAAGAATCCTTTGGTGTGCCGTTCATTTGCGGGCATCCCTCATTCCGTATTACGGGGTTAACGTCTACAGCCGGGTCAATCGGGAAAGGTCACCGTGTCTTGGCGGCCGGCCAGAATTGCCAATGCGCGACGAATTACGTGTAAACACGCGCAAGTACGAATAGTTATCGTTAGTCAGGAATAATATGGCTGCAAAGCTAATACGCGAATGCGGATAGAGGATGCGGATATGTCGGTACGAGAATACAGAATCCTTTGGTGGTTGGATGCTTTTCGATAGGGTTTTACCAGGGGTACCAGGGGTGCAAATACTCCGAGTGGGGTCAAACGGGATAGTTTGAAGTCGGCAAAGTTTTGGAGTCGATCAGGATTGTAAAAAAAAAAAAAGGAGGGAGAGCCCCCTTCAGGTGGTATAAGGGTGCAACGAGACTGACAGGAGAAAGCACTTAGAGGCCCCCCCCCCCCCCCTCCCCGAAAGAAGAGTATTTGGTTCACGGAACGGAGCGAGAGGGAAGAGGGGAAGTCCAGGGGAGAGGAGAGGGATTCACGTCAAAAGAGATACACTCGAATGCGCGAAACATACAGGAAAGAGCATACCTGCTGCCCTCTGGGAACAGTCTAGCCGCTTGACGTTATCTTGTCAGCCCCATAAAATCCGCTCGTCTCGCACTTTTCTCTGACGCTTTTTGCCGACGCTTATATATATACACTTTCGGTCTGACGTATAGAGCTCGATTAACCCCTTGCTTTTCCGAAACTTTACTCGTTTCAGACTCGTAACTCGATCTTTGGGTATCGAGTAGACCTGGGTCACTATCAAACGATGGGGAATCGAAATTACTCGGGTAAAATGATTTGTTCGGGAATGATATACGGGGAGTATAGGTAAAAATGGGTTTTAACTTGTTTAATGTAATTACGGGTTGAGGTGGATTGCTTTATTTAAAAAGTTGAAATATTCACGGGAATGGCGTACGAACTTCAGGATTTTATTGATTTATGTAAAAGTTTAGTTGTATAAATTGAAAAAATAAAATGACATAAATATAGATATTTGACAATAATTTTCATTGAATAATATAGAATAGTTGGGAAAGGTTAATAAACTCAGATCGTTACTCGAATTACATTATAACTGAGTGCTGTAATAATAATGAAATATAATTAATTATATAATGAATAATTAATTAAGCCACGGAGCTTAGAAAGTTCTGTAAGTGTCTATATATATATATATATATATATATATATATATCCTTTTCCTCCATACAAAGACTTAATAAAGAGGCAAAATTTCTGTATAACACCGTAGCGAAAGTAGAACATCCTTATTTCCCTTCGGATGGCTAAAAGGTATCACGTGAATTAACTCATCAGCCGGATGGAAGTTCTCGAAGTTTCTAGAATCTTTTTAAAGCGCATCCTATCAAAACAGTATAGCGGTATGTAAATTCAATGAGATTACATCGATTCGATCGCACCTTAGAAAATGGTGGTTTCAATCGTATCGTTCGTTTCGTTCGAATTACTATCGATTAGTGGCTGGGTCGAGGGTGCGCACAATGCCCGAGAATATTTCGGTATCACCCGTTAGATGAAATATTCACGGGAACGCAGACGCTTTGCCATTTTGCACGTTCAATTCTAAATGAGAGATAAAATCCTCGAGGGAAAGGAGTTGGAAAATTTTTGCCCCGGTAATACCCGATCTAAACCATATTTAATGATGCCCCCTATATTTAATGTTGGTTTTAAGAGGGAAAAAAAAAAAAAATTCATTATCAGGGCATTTAAGACCTTCGAATATTTTCGCGCAATCGGTACTTCATTGGTTTATGAATAAAAAAAAATTTCAAAAATTTTCATTTCTACCGGCTATCACGAATTAATTCGAACCCATTAAAATTCCCATTGCGAAATATTGGATTCCGCTGATCTCATAAATTTCACGTTAATTACCTAACAGGTATCGCGATTGGCACGATGACAAACAGCCGTTTACACGTGGGCAAAAAAAAAAAGGTATCGCGAAATTAATCATCTGCTCGAAAAATGAGACTTTGCCAAGGAAAGGGCGTCGGTACACTGTTAACGAACTTGAGGGAAACCCCGGTAATTATCCAAGTCTATGCTCGCTGCGGCGGGTGTGCGCTAATAATTAACCCAGGAAAGGTAGAGAAACTGCAGATAAATTGCGAAAAAAAAAAAGAAGAAGAAGAAGAGGACGAAGCAACGACGACAACGCTGTTGACAAGAATGATTTATTATGGGACCGTACTAGTAAAACTCGTACAAGGGTAATTATCTGTCGGGATAATTTCTACGGGATCTTCTTTTTGTCATTTTATGTACATCCTTTTATTTATGTACTCACGATATAATTAATAATCGGTACCGGGCTAATGCCGGAAAGCACGTTGGGAGGGTAACGGCTACTGCTCAATTTTCAAACGTTTAATTTAACTTTAGACCAGGCAATTTCCGATAACGGGTCACCTGACGCTCCCGTCACCTGGAATTTAACGCGAAACTTCGTTTCACTGTCGAGATGTTTGCACAAACTTCGACCCAATCATTACGAAATGCCACAGTCTTTTGCGACAGCATACAAACCTATGGTTAATGAACGTGTCTGCTTGGTTGAAGAAAATTTTTTTTTTATTTTTTTTTTTGGGAAAAATTAAAATCTCTACCGATGCAATTTATCAGTTGATTCATCATACGCAATCTTATATAAGTAAAAACTTGCACTATTCATTTTCTGCTTTTCTGTATATACACGTAATACAGGTAATTTCTATACGCAATCGACTGTACCTGATCTACCCCTATGATTGATGAGAAAAATTTTTTAAAAATATTTATCACTTGATCGAAAACATTTGAATTAAAAAAAAAACAGTTAAAAAAATGCATCAACTTGATACAAACGGCAATATTAACTGCTGAAAATCGCTGATGCGAATTTGCATTAGCGTGTAGAGCCAAAGGTACGAAAATAGACGTGTAAAAGCCAAGGGTTGTAATTTTGTGCGACTGTCCTATAGAATTTTGTCATCCACATTTCGTAATGCATACAGACAAATAAAAAAAAAGTCAAATTAAACGACTGACATTTGTCAATTCGCACGAATGACAGAAATATTTAATAATGTTACCGTACCGTGCAGCGACACTCAGTTTTTCCCCGAAAGTCGGAATTTCATTAGCGCAAATGAATATATAAGCGTAATAAAATTTTAACATACGAGAAATACCAATTTAATACGACGAACGAAATACTTTCTGTTTGTCTGTATATCCACGTCGTCATCCATTGAAGCTTAGTTTATCAAAAGTGAAAATCATTGATTATCGGCTGTCACGCGAATAGCACGATACAGGCCGTTAAGAAAAATTATTCTACCTTCTTCGATTCTTTCCCAAGGTCATCGTCATTTTGCCCGAACAAACTTTCAACATGCCATAGATATACATACTGCTAGGAGCATCAACGGTGTCGTTAGCAACGTACAGGGAGTTTCAAAGTTGGCAAAACTGAAGCCAAGAGTAACAACCCCTAGATTCGCGAACACGTGCGCGAGCTGGAGATCGATAAGAGAGAAAAATTATAATGGAAAATCATGAAAAATCTGTCGGACGAATTTGCCACTTGAGACAAAAAAAAAAGAAAATTTTGTTTACCTGCACTTGATTCGATAAGCTATCGGTTTCCGAATAACGTTTTCCCCGTTACCTTTGACCTATCCGACTGGGAGGATCGGCTGCGTCCTGAGGGGTTGGGGCTTGAGTTTGGGGTTGGTAGTTGCTCGTTTATTTTCTCGGCATTCAAGAGCTCGTCGTCCTGGAAGGAACTTATAGACCATAGCTGTCACTGTCACCGTCTCAACCCCCAAGCCCCCCCCCCCTCCCCCCCACTCCGCCCCACAACGTTCAACTTTCAACCCTGCACTATACCAACCTCCCTTTTGCAGCTTCAACATCAACAGCAGCCCTCTCTCGATTTTTCGTACTTTCTCCCCCCCTTACTTTCCCTCCCCCACTCTATCCTCGCACTTTATCCCACTTCCTCGTCCCTTAACACGAACGCTTCGCACTTCTCCGTCGCACTCCGAGCCTCCAGCATTCCAATCAGCTGCTCGCTCAGAGATACGTCCGTCAAGTAGATATAACGTACAGTATCAAATTCGCTATTCGTTTTCCCAAAGCTCGAAGCTCATGGCTTTTTTCCCCCTTTTTTCTTCAGGTTCAGAAACTTTGTATACTAATTCTCGTGACAAAAAAAAAATCGAAATTTTTTCAAATCATAGTCTTCGCGTGAGTAGGACCGTGGGAATAAACTGTGGTTACATTTTTTTTTTAAAATCGCAAAAATAACCTCAGCACAAAAAGGGATGACGTCATAGTCCTCACAATACTTATTGCAATTTAATTCAATAATTAATATAATTTATTGATTTGTAAAAGCTAAAAGTCAAGGGTTTATCAAGTACGCCCGAACTAATAGAATGACGAATCGCGTGTCAATGTTAAAAAATAATTTCACTCAGCTTGAACTTTAATCCAGTCCTTCGTTTCTCGCTTACCAAATACCCAAAGAGAGTACTACAAGGTCCGTCGTAAAATAAAGGATCCTACAGAGTCGCCATAGAACCCAAGCGAATTCTCAATGAAAAATCCTAACGGTCCCGTTCGTTCGAACCGAACCTTTTTTTTTCCAAGGGTCAAATTATAAGTAAACTACCCCCGCGAATTATTCGACTGGATTGACGCGTATGATTGGATTAACGTTACATTCTGCTGCCAGCGGAGAATGCGATTTTACATTGGACTTTATTGGATATCGATAGTCGGATTTCCCGTTATTTTCAGGTCAATCGCAATAACGTCCAATAGAATGTGTTCATACCGAACGAAGGAGCATAAAGCTCCGTTTCCAAGATTTTTTTTTTTTTTTTACACAAAAGCTCAAGCAGGACGACTCTACGCTGCGGGTTGCGTTCGACGGATCGATTCAGCGAAGCGCGTGTTCTTGCTCGAACTAAAAACGACGCCTTATCGTCCAGGAACATTTGCCTACCGTTAAGAGCACCTCCCCTCTTCCCCCTCCGCCTTCTTTTCCGCCCCACTCCCTACGTCGCTGCAAATTTTTTAATCGCCCGCCTACGGCTCTGCTCTGTTGATCCGCAATTATTTCGCGATAGTCAAACTCGACGATCCTATCGAAGTAATCGGGAAATAAAATCTGCAAGGGGGATTTAAAAAAAAAAAAAAAATAACATCAGCAAAAGATGCCGGGGTTTAATTACCGGAAATATGCTTTGTGAATTTCAAATCTGACTGATCGACCAAAAACCGGTTTACTGTGCACTTCCGGTAATCAGTTTTACTAAAATCCACGAGTCTCTCGTCGGTTCATCCTTAAAGTGGATTTTTATTGTATCGAAAAATTCATCAGTTTTCGTATTTAATATTGCAATACGATTTTGCATGTCGTTTTGCATCCGTATCGTACATACACAAGGTAGCAATATCCTTGGGGGAATAATAGGTGCATCGTTTTACATTAGAATAGGTGAACTTTTTCATTCTCTGATATAAGAAAAAATCAATCGCGTCGTAATGTTAAACGAATTTTTCTCGTTTATATAAAAAAATGACTGTCACGTGCATTTTTGCTTTTTAATCGCGATTACAATCTCTTTCACACACGATTTTTTAAATCCACAAAAAAAAATATCATCTTTTTCAATCATTCAATTCCTGCCTTATATATGTCGAATTGCATGAGAGTGATGAACGATCAAGTGAAACGTACCAATGCACGTGAATTTCCGCGCCTACGTAGCACAGTAGATTGTGCACGTTAGTGGTCAGACACGTCCACTGGGAGCTTCGTAATGTAATACCTTGTATGATCCAAATCGTAAGGCCCCTTTATGTATGGTAACGCAAATAGAAACGACCACGAGGCGAAACCAGCTTCCTACAAACAACCCCCAACGATCGAACCCCGCGCGCACCTGTAATTTCGAAAGAACATTCGAACTTACGAGCAAACACAACCGCTTGCCAATTTTCAGCAGTAATTTTATAATGCTTGCTTTTAACGCGCAGCCCCATTTCCCAAATACGACAGGGTGCTCTTTAAAGGGAGAAAAAAAAATATCCGCTACTTCGGCTCGTTTCATTTTTTTTTTTTTCTAATTAAAGACGAAATAATAGCTTTCACGGGCAACAGTGGAGATTCAAGTGCCATAGCAATTTTCTGTGACGTCTTGGAAATTTTTTCTTATGCTTACTTATTGGAGAAGGGTGTAAATAGGTAAATACGGGACACTTTTGTTACCGTATGAATTTTCGTATCGGGAATGCACAGAATAAATGACACTCTTTCGTGGGAGCGTATAAATCTCGTATTTTTTTTTTTCCTTTTTTACCATTGGAAAATATCGATGCAGATAATACTTGGAGTTATGGAAGATTAATAAAAAAAAAAAAAAAAAAAAAATTCTTCATCCATTATTCTCTTTGCTGACTTCGTTCCGTCTAATTGAACAAAGGATAGTTTTACATATATATTATATACGAAGCCCATGAAAAATAGCGGATAAAACGTACGCCGAGCCCATTCGTGAAACGAGCTACTCGCCATGGATGATAACTCGTCGTCAATCTTAGGGCGGATACACAAAACTCGATACGGACCAGTGAAGCGAGATGAAAAAAAAATTGTAAAAAATCGCAATAATTTTCAAGAAATAAATAATCAAGTCGATTCAAGAAAATCGAATTTAAATTCATTGAACCGACCGATACACGGTGAAAATCGACGAACTGCCTATAAGGATAGAAATCAATGTTTGCTTCTTAAAACCGTTAAAAATTATGAATACGAGGAGAATCGAGCGCCAGTACTATAATATTTGCAATAAAACGAAATAGGACATTTCGCGTCCTCGAAAATAAACCGTACGACAAGTAACCCACGTGGCAGTTTACCAAGATTGCTTGAACAGTAAAAATTGGAAATATGAAAAAAAAAAAAAAAAAATTTGCAATAAAATCACTTCGAACCATCGTACAGGCAACGGAAACGATTAATTTATCGACTAACCAGACGAATTTAAACCGCGAGCGCGTTAATGAAAATCGAAGTGGCTCGAATGAAAATTGCCTGATTGTCAGAGTCCGCACGAGCCACGTCTTATGAATATTTAAACTTGCCGCATTACATATACTATGAGGTCTCTCATTGTTCCCCATCGTTTCCAGAAACATCTGCCAGCTCCCGGTGATTAGCACGCAAAGGAGAGTGCTAATAACTCGTTATAATATTTCGCATAAACGACAAGCGTCGTTTCCGCATGCGCTCCGCCGAGCTGCACGTAAAATCACCGTCGCGCACTTTCAGGTAGATTTTTCTTCAGCGTGTAAACTTATGCGTGTAATCAAAATATGGCAAAACACTGTGCACGAATATAATTAAAATTACGACTCACCAAATACCGACGATCGTTAAATGGATAACTAAGCACGGCTGTTGTATCGCTCAAAGTTTTACTCACCTGAAACAAAAACAGAAACGATTATTGGTCGTTGGACGTTGAAGGTAAACAAAAAAAAATTTTTATTTTCTCAAAAAAAAATTCGATCAATCATCCACTTGTCGAATCATTCGTTATTCCAAATTTCGGCGAGTTGCGTGAATTCCATAAAAAATGGTCATACCTTGGAAATAATCCAGGTGCGCTTGGCTTGCCCTTTTTTTCTCTATATTTACACTTTTTACGGTCCCTGACTCGAGCACGCGTGTCACGTAGACGTTACACTTGGTCGACCATTGCCGGTCGAAAGAAAAGGGTGAACACGCTTGGTTCGCTATAAGATATATTTTCGTGGAGTGAATTTCAACCCTCTTAAAGCTCATAATTATTCATGATTTTGTGAAATAGTTTAAACGTCCTAACACGTATGCTATATGAAGATAGGAAGATCAGTAGCGGGTTGACGACGTTGAGAGAAATGAGACGTTGGTAATATAGGGGTGGGATTAATGTGTTTCCCTAAATACGGTTAATTTTGAATAATAATAAGGAAGTCTCATGTCCCATCCGGGTTCCACCACATTTTCCGTTCATCCATTTGGCGTGCTAATAATAAACTGAACAACCGCCGGGCCCTTGGCAGTGTTAGAGCATTGACTGAAGTGGCAAACAGACTGAATGACACCTTACGGGATACAGTGTCACGCAAGTTGGGGTGTCCCGACAATATCTATGGTCGATTTTAGCCATTGAAATGCTATATATAGATATACAGTTTACGTACCTAAGTGGCGCGGCACAAAATACACGGACGTGTCTACTCTATACTCAGTCAGCGATTGAAGGTCATCAGTCGGTAAGGTAGATGCGAGAACAGGCGATAGTAAAACTTGAATAGGACACTATGAAAGAGGAAAATCGGCTAAGGGATACTAATAGAATTCTCTGAGGGCAATTCTCTCTTGTTTCGACCAGCGCCATCTGGCAACTAGCCAAGCTACTATAAAATTCGGTACATTGCACAGACCGACAAAGCCATTTCGGGTCTTTAAACGAGCGTTCCGATGTGTTATGTATTTTCTTAACTCGACACTGATAACGGAAATCCTAGAACTAACCTACGTTGCCTTCGGCCTTCCACCCCTCGTCAATGTAGTCGGCGGGCGCCAGCCAATTCTTTTTTCAACGGGAACTGAGGAGCCGGCATGACCTGGGAGTTTAGGCGGAACAGTCTCAACTCCGTCAAAACAAGAGCTCTGACGGATCCTGTCAATTTCTGAGGACGCGTAAAATCGAGAAACGCACCTGAATGCACAGAGTGAACGAGTACGGAAATGCACGGGCGCTCAGGCAGCTAAGTTGAGGTAGAGAGGGTCGGAGTAAGCGTCAGGTAAATACTGCCGGAATCAGAGAGCAACTGATCGAGAACGTAGCAGACCGAATCAGAGCTGTAAAATCGAAATCCCTCCACCAATTAATAAATTGGGAGTCCTCGCCGGAGCTGGTTCAGCTGATTCGTCAAGGCCGAAAAATGCATCCAGGGGAAACTCAGGTGGGTACTGCACTATAGCATAGCACTTAACCTCCGAATCACACGCAGAAAATCGATAGTATTTTCTGGATATAGCGAGAACAACTTAATACAACTGCATACATTAGCAATCAAATCTATATTGAGAACCGTTACGGGAAAGAATATACATGAAGGAAAAAAAAATATATTAAATATGTATATATGAAATAAATATGATATTAGACGCCAATAGCAAATGTACCTAAGTGATGAACGTGTTCATAATCCACAAGGAATCGAGCCACCAGTCACTGGAGAATTTATCATGTCTAAACCTGATTGTTCTACCATCTTACGGAGGTTGGCTGCGCGTAGCGAATAATGTCGAGTTTTCACGACAGGTGGCGCAGCAGGCAAGTATTATTAAGTTAGTCCTGAAGGTCTAAAGACTCGACAGTGTAGACTAAAATTCATGCGCACACGTGTTTGGTTACTGTCAAAATTCCTTATGCTTACTACAATAAAGCTGAACCCTAATGTTTAGACGTTCTTGCTTTAGAGATCATATACGTATTATGAGTATTAACCTAACCTAACCCAACCTACTTCACGTACCGTGGCTTGGATTATCGTCGGACTAAAACCTATTTAATGAATCCAAATTCGTGGTTATTGGATGAACGTATTTCGACGCAAGTATAATTATCTTTCATACGAATTTGCTTATTGTACCTTCCGAATTAATTATACAATTCTGATGCTCTGTAATCTTATCACGTTTAATCTCATTAATAACGTCAATAAAGCGAACGGTATTCCGCGGAAACGTGATTAACAGTAATAACCCTTTTTACTTGATTAATTCTGAACCGTCAAGTATGATGCACGGAGGATTGCGTAAGGTTAGACTTCAATGATAAATTTTGCTATTCCTTTGTGCTTTGATATGGAAGCTCAATTTACTATAAAAAAAAATAATTACTTTAAAGTTACAAGAGATTACGAACTCATCGTGTTTGTAATCGCAGTAAAGGACTTTATTGGCAAAACGTTCTAGGGCGTATAATTATACGTCAGTGAAATACAGGCGTATTAGAAGCACTAAGGAAATACGAAAAGTACATTACGTGATTAACCCCAATAATTATGGGTTACCTGTAACGAATTACATTATATTATTAAAATAAAATAATTTTCAAATTTTTTAAAATCACTCGTTATGAATTCTCATATTTTCTTCCGGTGTATTTAAATGGGGTAAATATATCGTTTATCCTTTTTAACGTCAAATGCATCGCTTTGTGCTTCGAATCGATATTTAAGTAATCACATACTACTTTTATTCGTATCTATTCAAATTGATTGGCAATCAAGTAAATAGTTTATATATGTTAAGCTTTCCTAGACGGGTTCCTCGCAATGAATTTACATTAAGCAAAGGCACTTGATGGAAACAGAGCCCGGAGCTTGAAATTCAATTTGTATAATAAACGATACACGAATTGATAAGGGATTAGTAACATTTCCACACACGCTTTATTCAAGGCTAATAATAACCTGGAATACGTGCCAAAGTAAAAAATCAATAATGATTATAAAGAGTCATTAAATTACAAAAATTATTAGTCAGCGACAAATATTTTGATACAAATAATTTTTCAAGGTTCAAAGTAAAACATATATAATATTTATACAGCATCCCACGAGAGTAGTTAAATGATTTTATCATGATGAAAATAGAAAAGTGATATCTTTTTTTTTTTAATGACGTAAACAATATAATCAAAATATATTTCGAGTTCAGGCATACGATATTATAATTTTACAATTAATCCAACAATCGAATTATATTTCATGGGTAATTCATAAATAATGTAGACATCCAATTAGTATCAGCTGAGGATTTTGAATAAATTATCGAAAAAAATTTTTTGGAAATTACAAATTTATCCCAATTAGATATTCTTCCTAAAAAAATCCCAATGCCTAGAGAGCCTGTGTTAAAATTCATCTTGTAAGGGTGTGTTCAAACTGATCCTATAAGGGTGCGTTCACAATGTAGCACAAACAAGCATCGGGAACACTAAACCAATCAAGATGACTTCACTCTGCTTCACCAAGCTATTCCTATAGCGAATACGGCCTGAAATGCCCATTCAAGACTATATACGGCGATTCCGAATTCTCGTGGCGCATAAAACGCAGAGAGCGAAACATTCTGGTAAAGTCGTTACCCAAACCGCAAAGGAGCCAGCCATTTATACATTGGGATGGTCGTTAACCCTTTTGAAGATGGTTTGGCATTTCCGGGCAGACACCCAAAATCCAGCTTCCAGGATGCTTCCCCAGTATAATATGATACCAGAAAATCCCACAAGATTCTAAATAGCGAATAAGGTGCCGAGGAGAAGATCAGAAGAAAACAATATTACAAAAATAAATTTTCAGCTTGGATCAGCAGGAACGTAAACTTTGATTCTCAGCTGTGAATAAGAAATGAAAAATTCCGTCAAGAGTGCCAACAATTTTTTCCTACCCAAAAAAAAAGGTAAACAACGAGCTGGGAAATGAACGCTATGACAGCTGAAAGAAAAAGAAAAAAATGTAACTATAGTGACAGAAAAGTACGTAAAAAAAAATTTCGTCTTCTACATCCCTCGACAAAAACAATCCACCGTCACTACCTCGGGTTCTTTTGGAACCAATCGTGTTGTAATTGATGCAAAAATACGATTTTTTTTTATCGAAGGGCAAAATCCTTTTAATTCCCTTCACTCGTCTCTCTGGATAAACGTGTGATTCCAATTTTCTTCGTGTCTACGCCAATGCCTTATCCGTCTCTTTCTCCCCGCTTTATTTCCCCATCGCTCCCTCTACGTTCCTACGCCAATGTCCTTCGCTCCCTACGTATCCCCTTTGCGCACTACGACTACACCGCCGAGACCCACCTAACACAATTTCGTCTCTGTAAAACAGATGATCTCCACTCTGCCTACGTAGAATTTACAGGAGACGACTCCGAGCGCCATCTACACTGTTTGGCCGTACTAGTACGTAGGAAAATCGCCACTGACGCATAGTAAATTTACAGAGAGCATTAATGTCCTTTTCACGTAACAGATAGCAATATAAATAATCTCATTCCTCTAGATAGTTAAGTATAACAGTCGGGTCGTGATATTCCTTGAATATACATATTTTTCTAACGAACTATAGAACACGAGTGCTACGAATATTTTACGAGTGGTTCGTCACCCCCAAAAGAACACGAGTAAAAAAAACTGTGCCAAGCGCCGTGAATTCTTCTGAAAAAAAGTATTGAAATCATACTATTAATCACCAGTCCACAAAAACGAGAGCTCTGACGGAACCTATCAGATAATGCGATAACTTAACGAATCCCGTCAATTTTTAAGGACGCGTAAAATCGAGAATCGCAACCGTAGGTGCTGATCTTTGGGTCGTGTAAAATCAGCAAACGCAACCGGGTGCACGAACGAGAGTGAACGATTACGGAAATGCACGGGCGCTCAGGCTGCTGGTTTGAGGTAGAGAGGGTCGGAGTAAGCGTCAGGTAAATACTGCCGGAAACAAAGAGCAACTGATCGAGAACGTAGCAGACCGAATCGGAGCTATAAAATCGAAATCCCTCCACCAATTAATAAATTGGGAGTCCTCACCGGAGCTGGTTCAGCTGATCCGTCAAGGCCGAAAACTGCATCCAGGGGAAACTCAGATGGGCACTGCACTATAGCACAGCACTGCACATCCGAAACACACGCAGAAAATCGATAGGAATTTCTGGATACAGCGAGAGCAACGCGAAAACTACACAGGCAAGAACTTTTTATACCGGATGGGAAGCACAGTTAGAAAAACTATAAAGAAACAGCCCGGGAGCGCGAGGCAGCTCGAGGCACCCCGATCGGTGTCCCAAGACAGACTGTTTTGACAACAGTCAAATTCGTCAACTTTCTCATAACGAAAATCATTCTGATTGGTCGAGATCCTAATAGCCGATAAATCTTATTCTCGAGTCGTCCCTTTAAACCAAATCGAGAGCGTTCCTTAGGCGACCCGAAGGGAATCCAAAATCGAGAACGTTATCTGTATCGGTAGCCGGAGTCGCCTTGTGACCATGAATCGAAAAATCACGTCACAGTGCAAAAGTCACTAAAAATTTGCCTATTGTCATATTCTTTTTTTATTTCTTAACTTATGCTTCATGTTTGCGATACATCGGCATTTCAGGAGAATAAACATTCAGGGATTTGGGTTTCTGACCATTAGCTAAAATCACTGATTTACCTTTACGTTATATAGTAAATTCTACATATCAGAAGCGCGCGGCACAGATTACACGGGCATGTCTAGTCTACATCATTTCTCAATACTTTTTCATCACAGCGCTCCTGTACTTGCCATAGTTTTTAACACGTGCTTTTTTGGGGGCATATCACAAGTTTCTACTGCTCAACGGGATATATTAAAGTTCCAAGCAGTAAAATTTATATTGTTACAGATATCCATTTTTTTTTTAGAAATACATAAAAATATACAAATTTTAAAAGAAAATATAATCTCGAATGCAGGCAAGCGTCATTAACCGTGTTCAGCTTGTTGACGCCGTGTGGCAAAGCTAAGAGAAAAGAGTGTGCCGGATTATTTACATACCTCAGGCCGTGCGAGCAACAGAGAGGAGGATATTGTGATGGAAGCGAAACGTCAAAGCGTCGCTAGCTGCGTCCTTTTCGCACAGCGTAAATGCGAACGAGTCGGCAGTACGACGCGAGGTTTGGTCTTTTGCTGGCACCATAGTTCTATCTCCGTTCCACGCACGGCCCGTGGTACGTAAACAGTCACTGTTCACTCTCCTCTCTTACGTCACCGCACGGCATCGACGAGCAGGACGCCATTAATGACGCTCAGCTACACGACCTGCTAGTCGCGCCTTGGCTGTAGCGCCGGTTGCCTAGTACTAGGCGCAAGACACGACCGAGGCTCTTGAGGTCATTTGTATTTTTCATACCTACTTGTGTCTTGCTGCGATCGACTCTTTCTTTGTTTAAAATTCCTTGGATTTTCTTTACCTCATACGAATTCTCTCGCGATCGGAACGCTCGTGAATTTTTATAAACTTTTTGTCAAGGATCTTACGACCAATATATTTATTAGTGTTATCAATCGTGTACTCTCCATTTATCGGAGTCGTTAAAGACGATGCTTTTAACCCGACGAATACAATTTTCCAAATGAAAAAACTTTGATTAAAGGAAAAGGCATTAGGACAATTAGGAACGGAACGCTTTTCGAACGATTTATATTCGTGTTATCGACACCTAACAGATTCCTTCCTTGTCGATCGGCCGATAAATCCTTTGTGGTTTTCCTATGTCGTATTTTCAACTCGTTTCAAGATACGTCTGGCCTGTCGACGGATTTACTACTTGTGGATGCCATGTGTCACTGTTAACCATCTAGGAAGAACGGCGTACCTGAATTTACGAAAATATCAATTCTACTTGGCGCTATGGTAAAAGTCTTCTGATATCAGAGGGAAGATCTTGAAAATCGACCAGAACTCTTTGTAAAATGTTCCGACTTTCTCGCATAACACTATATAACATGGGATGATAAATGGCTGACACCTTCGGAAATACCAGGACATAAACCTCAGGATATTTTCCGTGCTTCTTTTTATTATCGATACTAAATAATCTTTTTTCCTTCTACTCTGTTGGTTCTTAGGACTATTTTTAGCCTTTTATTGTAATATTTTATCGTAGCGTTTTACTGTAATATTTTATCAATGACTGCACTGCTGATTCTTTTTTTTTTTAAGGAAATTGATACATTTTTGTGTCCAATTATTCCTTCGGTCCTTTTTATTTTCTGTCACTTTTTATCGTTATACTTCGAATCGTCTTCCATTTGTACAGTGACAGCTGGATTTAAAAAACCAAGCATATAATCGGCTTTTTTTATCAGTACAATTTTCTTCCAATTTTATATATTTCTTCCTCGAATGAACTTGAATTCTGACGCGAGTATCGCTCGACCAAGATATACCCAACACTACAATAAGATTATGTCCTATTATTCGGATATTTTGTTAAAGCATTTCTTTTTAGTCTACTTTTTCCCTTCTTTTTCTTCGTCCATCTACCCGGGCTAAACTTTTTAAAAAGACTCCGACATAAAAGCAAAGTATAATGTAAATACCAACACACGTCCCACTTTCGCCACATAAGAAAACATCAAGTATACCTGAAACGCGAGTTTTATACGTTTAATTACATTTTTTTCTCAACATTTTCAACACCCACCCTTTAGTCAAATAGTTCAAAGTTCACCACCCACGTCTCATATGAAATGAATGGCTGTACGAAAAGCTGCTACAGAGATCGAAATTGAACCAGGTTGAACAGAGTTCATCAGGGGTCGAACGTACACAGGTACGAAGAATAACCTGAGACCTTAAAGTAGCTTGTAAGAGGGGGGTCAGGGGTCAGGGTGCAAGAGAGTAAGTGCTCACAGTGTAGAGTTGTATACGAAAGCAGCACTAGTGAGAAACAACCGCCCGTCCCGATATACCGGGTGGGCATGAATATTTCAGTCGGCGTAAGTGTTTCTTGCTGAGGCTGTAGACGGTATTTCAAGTTTAACGAGCCTCTTGAAAAGTCTTTGGCAGTCCAATCCCTTTCTACTGATAATCACTGTTGTTTTCCAGTTTTCCAAAAAAATTACGGTATACCGATTGCGTAATGCGGAATTAAAATATTGGCCATTCGTTTCACACGTCTTTTATGAATTTTTCGTTGTTCGTCCAGACTTGCGCGTTTTGAATCTGCCCATTTTAGCTGCTTTAAGATATTTTCATTAGTTATCTCCTTCCAAGGATGAAATTCGGTCGTGTCCTGAAGCTCATCTTTCTTAGGCCATATAATATTTACAGTCGAGAATTGCCCACTGTTATTCGTCTCTTTCCTTTCCTCGGTTTCTGCTCATGTATACAGTGTATGTACGTACACGAGATCATATAGTCGGTGTGCAGTAACGTTGGCAATTTCATTCCTTTGAAAAGGCACGGGAGGATCCTAAGGCGCCAATTTTCATTTAGCCGACAACGACGTCCCCGAGGAGACTTTTTCTTTTGCAGGCCGAATCAAGAGGACAGGAACGTAGCGTCGTATATTTATGCATTTCATAAGAAATGAAAATGAGGGAAACAAGGGACGGAGAGAAATAAAATTTCATAAATTTGTCACTTTTGATCGAAACTTTGTAACTCCAAAGTCCTGTCGTTTGAAATGCGTGAATTCATGTAAAAATAATATATATAGGTACAGAATATCGGGATAAACAGATGCCCGTCTGCTTTTACATACAATGTGGTCGAGTATTACGCGTTGAGGGTTGAACAAAAAATTAATTTCTCGTAGCCGAGATAATCAATGTTTCGAATATTTGCGCATGCACCATATTGAGACCGTAAATGCTGATGAGCCTTTGCAAATGTTTCTGCGCTCAATATACGAAATATAATTTTACACGTATACATTTTTATCCACGTGTCTGTGCTTCATCGAAAATTTGTCCTACGGATTTTTAATATTAACTTTTACAAATGCCATTCGTACCCAAAAACTCAAGATACATAACGCGTCTAACTTTCCGAAACTACGCGTAACGTAACTATGAACTTGATAATCGTGTTTCTGATAATTTACGAAGCTCGCGACAAACATAACTGCTACCCGATATTAATTGCCATTAACGCCGTTACTTTCCGCCGTGATTATTGCCCGTCTTCGAAGCAACAGATATCATCGCGATCGCAATTTATCGTATCGAGAGATACGTTGAATTGAATAACGGAAGAGAAAAAAAACCTAGAATTAAGACCGTTCCACAAAATCAATAAAAATTTATCCATAACGAACCGTCAGTCTTGATGATCAAATACGAATTCACACGTGCGTATGAGGTATCGCGTAAAAGCAAAAAAAAAAGAAAAAAAAAAGATAAAGAAATGGATTAAAAAAAAAAAGAGAGTCAAGAATAGAATGTTACAGGAGGACGCGAGTAAATACAAAGGGAAGAGTGCCGGAAGTGCCTCAGCGGCGGAAGCTTTCGATCCATTACTCAATCCCCTTTAATCCTGAAGAAGCGGGAGAAAACCTTTTATTCCGAACTTACGAGGTTCATTTTGAGAGCGCAAGGGCTGAGCACCGTAGTGGCCCGTTGCCTTCTGATAAGTCTGCTCAGTCGCTGAGTCCTCTGAGCGCAGGTTAGCGGCTCGCTATCACGAAATTCGTCAGGAGCCAAATTTTCCCCAAGATCGAGCTCGAGGTCTTCCGGTTCACGTTCGATCGGCGGACTCTTCGGCGTAACCGTACTAAGTGGTACCACCTTGGCGATCAGAGTCTCGCTACGAACGCTCCAATTGGATCCGCCATATTTTTTCAAGTTCATCAGGTCCCCGATGCTGCCCCGGACCTGATTGGCCAGCTGAAGATTGGTCCTGGACAGGGCCGGCGAGTGCGGCACGGACTCGGAACCCTTCTCCGTCGACCTCACGATGTCCGGAAGTGTTCCGCTGCTCTGAAGTTTGTCAAGATCCGACAGGGAGGACCCACGACGTATCCTGTGTCGTGACTGAGCACATTTCTCTTTGAGAAATCGTTCCTTCTCCCGGTTCACGCTTCTTGACGATATGGATGACCTCATGGCGAACAAACCGGCCTTCAGAGGGAAGAGCAATGCCCACTCGGTCGATCTGTCCCTGCTCTCCATCATTTCAGGCTCTGGACGCTCTTCCGCTTTAAAAAACACTCGAGCTTCCTCCACGCACGATATCAGATACCACAATCGGCGTCCATGTCAACGTGACTTTACACCATGAAAATTCGACGACTCAAATTCTCAAACCGAACAAAAAAATTCTTCCGTAAACCAAAAACTCCACGTGGAAATGCACAGTCGACCGCTTACTGGTAGCACCAGGCCATTCAATGCCCACGACTTTATCGCAGCGATAGGTGACATCCGGTTGGTCAGTGGGTCAACCACATCCTGGCCATATCACGTGCGTAGACCGATACACCATGGGACCATTCCAGAAGCGTTGTTCCTCTGCGAGGTCGAAGAAAATCCGAATAAAAAAAAAAGGAGTCAAAGCAAGCTCGGAACAACGATCTAGCACATCGTCGCAGAGCCTGGTACAAGAGCGAAGAACGAAAAGGAACGCGAGACTCGAGTGACGATGAACGTTTGAAGAAGGCTGACCAGTCGACCTGATCCGATAGGAGTCAACCTAGTCCTTTGCCACATAGACCTCTCACAGGTTTTTTCACTTAAGTTAACACGACCCCCCTGCAGCGATCTAGTGAGCTCGCAAGAGCCTCTCCGCACTCAGGCCAACGGTACCGCGACACTTCCGTCTAATAAAAGCTAATAACGATCGATAATTGTATTACAGCGGGATGGCCGACGTTGTAATCGAACAGCCGGATAGCACTAGGTAATTTTCAACTATTCTACTTCTGACACCGTACCAACAAATATACGTTACTGTCCTATTCGAAATCTACCGCGACGCCAGTCACTGGTCCCAGCCGAAGACAAAATAAGAGTTCCCAGTGACACCTCCAAGCTTCCATGTCAGCTGACGCGAACACGAGGACGGTGTGTAGGAGTGCGGGAATCGAGACCTTGCCTTCAAGGTGATAACGGCAGTCTCGTTATACGGGCGACTGATTGCTGCATACCGAGTCTGCCCTAGATAGATTGCCCGAGGTCCTTCGCATGTCCCCAATGTCCACGTACGTCCATAAGCTTGTCCTCCTGACGCTCTGCGCTTTTCAACGAATCACGTTGTTTCTTTTAATAACATTTAAAAGGCACGTTCCAGTAGCTCCTTGCTGTCATCCAAAATGCTGGAGAGCTTGAGATATCGATGGCGCAAACGCCTATCGAGTATGGCGGTAATGACTATCAAGTGAAGTCCATTTGCGACGATAGATACGGATACGTCAGGTGGCAGGATGAGGTACGTCAGAATTTAATCGAGAGCAGGTACCACTGTAGAGATGATACTTCTTGCCGAACGGGAACCTTGAAAAATATGTATGAAACTCGTAGTGTAAACTTTAAGTAGCTGGATACGTCCCATTTAGATGACTGGGTTTTACGGTGGTACGTACATGAAATCCGATCCTGAGAATTGAAGCTGTGGACGGGAGAATAGCAAGAAGCTCCAAGACCTTTTTAGTCGTTAACTCGTCTAGGCGTTTCTTCAGGTTCCTGATGGTCATTAAGGATATACCCCTTGCCTTGTGTACCCATGCGTCCGCTCCTATTGCACTTGGTTCTTTCTCCCTTGGGAGAGAAATTGATTAGAAACATCAATCTGACTTTAAAGCTGACAACTGCCTTGGAGAGACGCGTTGTAGACGAACGAGCTGGGCTTTACTCGAAATTTCGAGGATAAGTGACGAATTGAGTTCCGAGCTCTTTGGGCTGCAGTTCTACTCTCGTAGAGATTAGAATCGTATCTGGTCTGGTTGGGTGACAGATGCGTACTTCAATTCGCAAAGCGACTGACGACCATCGTTGGTCACGTGGTTGCGCTAATGGAAGATACATGTCGGAGTGGGCTTAACCTTGCAACGTGGATGCAGCTTTGGAAACGGCATTTAGGATTCCTGGGAATGTTTGCCAAGGTAATGATCCTGTTCGTGGGAGTGGATGCTTAGTTTTTGAAGTGGCTTTAAGAAATTTTGAAAATTAGTCGTGCTTACTTCTTGGGTCGTGGCATGAGCAAGGATCTTATAGACCAGGAGGTCGATCGTGTAACTCGAATGTAGTGAAAATACGAAAAGTGAATAGCCGTTGGCCAATCGCGTGTTAGGTTCAAAAGAAGACAAGCACAGCGATTGGCTAACAGCTATTCACTTTTCGTATTTTCACTACGTTTGAGTTACACAATCGACCCTCAGGTCCAAAAGTATATTTTAAGACGTTTGAAAAATAATTTTTGGTTTGGTCGAAGACCACTCTTGAGCTTTGGGTGGGTAGGAGGGTACTTGTTTGATGATAATTTCAAGTTTGTAGTTATGATAAGAATTTGATTAGCCTAGTACCAAATTTAGCGGCGGTGTTAAAATATTTATTCTGCAAGAGAACATTTAGGCTGATATTATGGTTATTGAATAGGGAGACTCGAGCGAGTTGACAGTAGTCTGAGCCTCAAATTGTCGGTTGTGTCTAAAAATAACGATTGGCTTGAGTATGGTGTTAGCGAACCTCATTTTGAACCTCAAGATCCTATTTTCGAGGTTGGAATAATATACGTAATTTCGAGCTGGAGATCCTAACTAGATTTCAGTAGAATCTTTAGGTTAGGATTCGTGTTTACCATATGTATACATGAATCTTAGCTAATCGATAATATTTCCATAAGGTTGCTTCTGGACTTAATCTGTGCTTACGAACTCTTGCTGAACCCAGCATCGGCCTCAAAGTTCCAGAAGGATCTGGTAGGCTGAAATTGGTGTTACACTTTAGTCGGAAAATTCAAAGAACAAAGAAACGGAAGTTGTATAGGCCCAAACCGGTGCTAGATTTTCGACTTGGGTAGGTTTTGGATGTTACGAGTTAATGATCTTGTCACGTTGATGAACGAGTGCTGGATTATTAATTGGAGTTGGATATGGAAAATTAATGATGTAGTACCGAAACGAGTACTTGAGGAAAATTATGGAACTATAGCGACCCTGACCAATAAACTAGGAATCTGTTTTTTTTTAATTACCAAAGATCGATTGCTCTTGATGGCAATTAACAATGTCGGAGGGATATCGCATGTTTCTACGAAGGACCGAGAAATGCGGGCCGATTGTCGACGGCAAGGCGATTTTTCGACAGTGATTCATGATCACTCGCTAAACGCTGAATCGCTTCGGTGAATAAGAGACGTAAAGGAAGTACAGCGTGTAGGTAAATAAGAAATAAAAAAGAGGAAGGATGATAAAGGAAAAAAATATTCTTTTCAAATAAATAACGAAACTCCTCAGTCGGTAAGGAGCGAACCTACCTTTGGGAAAAATTCTATTACTTTCCATAATACATGAAAACGATAAAATCCTGCATAATGAATTCTCAAATTATCCAAAATTGCCAATAAAGTTTGCTGAACGGATAACGAAATACGCAATCTTATTCTTGAAATATTAAAAAAAAAAAAGAAAAGAAATTAAGATACAAAGCTACTTACGTTAAGCTGCATGATGATTTTATTGTACGCCCAACCCCATCGCTGTCTCGCTGTCATTTCCGTTCTTTCCTTCAACTGCGTTGGTACGGGAGCTGCGCCGACCAGGTTTAAAAGTTCCTCGTCTCCCGGAGGCTCAGGTGGGCTCCTGGGTGGTGTGTCCATCTGCACGCTTTCCTCCAGAGAAGCTTGTTTGGTGACGCTTCCTGTGACAGATAACAACGATCGTGATAGAAACTCCAAAGAAGTTATTCAGTCATTAAAAATCATTTGTTTCAATAACTCCGTCTTACCTGGTGGACTGTCCGAACGTGAAATAGGAGGAGTTCCCTTGTACGGTTCCACAAGTGAATTTTCACGCGAGACTCGTATAAGTGCCTCTTCGCCCCTCTCGTACCTAAATCATCATGAAATTAGATTTAAAGTTTTTATCAACTCTTACGTATCCATAATTTATTCAAAGAAACGGTACCAACTGTATGTAACAATAATTACCTCTCAAGAGTCTCATCACGCATCTTGTACTCCCCGTTGACTGTGTTGCTAAGTACAATCTCAGGCTCATTTATCGATTCCTGATCATTGAAATATCCTCGCTGATAACTTTCGGCTCTTGAAACTGGTTGAAGTGCGTTGAAATTCTGTCCATAAGAACTGCCACGTGTCAGTTCTCTCTTTTGATAAGAATCCGTTCTATTCAGGGGCGGCTTAAAGCCCTCTTGATTGATAGAGGAGTAAGAATCCTTTCTTGTTGGCTGAGTAAAGGAATCCTTTCTACCGGGAGCAGTATAAGGCTCATCTGCAAAATGATCCGAAGCGTAGGAGTCGCCTCGTGTTAATTTTGGCTTCTGAGAATGATTGGACTGTTGGCTAATCTGACTTTGATGTGACATTTGCGAATCCTTACGATGAACCTCCTTGGGCTCCATTTCCGGATACTCTTCGTCGTCCATAATATCCTCATGGTAAGAATCAGTCCTTGCTAAACGCTTCCCATTAGCCATAACCGTTGTGTGAACTAAGGCAGTCGTGGTTACGTTTGCACTCACGTGATTAGAGGTCATGTGATTGACCATTGTCGTTTGACCTTGAACAGGAGCTTGAGGAAAATCTACTAAAGTGGCTGCAGCAGGACTGGAGTCCCCAGCTGTGGAATACTCGGAGAAGGCTTTGCGTTGTTGACTACTACCAACCGAACTGACAGCGGTATCAAAGGAATCCTTGAGCTCATCGTCCCTAGATTCTAGGGAATCTGTATTCTGTTGCAAAAGCGGACTGGCTTTACCCAGTTTCTTAGTTCTCGACGAGCTTACGGATGAGACTTCTTGACTGTCCTGGCTTGGATAGAAATATTCAGATTCACCGGAAGGATACCCGTTTGTCCTCGTTTGACCTTTTGGCGTCGTAACCGAGAGTTCAGGCACCTCGCTCTGTCTCCTACCAGCGTGAGCTAACGTAGGTTCATTGTAGTGACTCTCGTAAGATTCATTATAAGAATCGTCATACTGTTCTTGATAGTTCTGATACTGATCGGAGTATGTATCCTTATAAATACTCTCTTCCTGGTAATCTGCCTTCTCCTCTTTGCTATAAGGTACTTGATAATCACTAGTATTCTCCTGCTGCTTCATATATGACTCCTGATAATCATCCGATACCGATGCTGGAATCTGCTCGTAATTATCCTGATAACGTTCCTCGTAACTCGTGGACGTGGTGACGTTGTATTGCGAATCGTATTGATCCTCCGAATATTGATTATAGACGTCGCTAGCTTGATTGTTCTGATCATACGTTGTAGATGATACGGAAGTCGGATGCTGTGTGTACATCTGATTATTCTCATCGTAATTTGGATAATTCTCATCTATCCTCGTCTGTGATCGATCGTACTGATTCTTTGCCTCCGTGAACTCCTGGTCTTTCGTGTAAGCATTCTGATAAGATTCCTGATAAGGCTGTTGATACTCGTCCTTGTACGAGTCCTGGAGATATGTATCTTCCACCTGCGGCGCTACGTATCCATATCCTACTTGATCGTAATTATATTGATCCTGAAGCGAAGAGGGATAACTTTCTTTACCCGACTGATCAAAACTATCTTGATAAGCAGGATCGACGTACGAATCCTGCGGCAGATTATCTTGACTATCGTAAGCGTAGTTATAGTCTTCGTTGAATTCGGACTTTTGATAATAAGTCTCCTCGGCGTTCGACCAGGTCTTCGGCAGCTGTCTTCCCGGCGTAGCAGGAAGAGACGTTGGTTTACGACCAAGAATAACGCTGCTGGGTTTCGTAGGGGTCGGTGGTAACTTTTTCCCCGTTCCTTCCATTCGTGGCATCGGCCAATGCTGAGACTGCAATGCCGACCGACGACGCGAAATTTGGCCGCTAAGTAACAAAACACAAAGTCTTCATAAGTTCATTCTTGAATTTACCTCGACTCACTCAAATACTTCTGATCAAGTTTATTACTAAATTCTCAATTAGTACCTAGGATCAACCTCCTCTGAATCATAGCTACGCTGCCTCTCAAACGCAGGTCTGAAGTCTGGCCTATGGATCCCGATACTGGACGACGGTCTCCGAGACAAACCCTTCCGGTTCCGTTTATTTTCATAATACGTGCTACTTCGCGAGTACCACTTCCCTCCGCTATCCCATTGTCTGTCTTCGTCATCCTGACCATATCTAAAAATCATATATACCCAATGTTATGTAAATCACTCCAGTTACGTACGAATGCAACGGGCTCTTCCAGGATCCATTAATTCCTTACCTCTCATCTTGATAAACGTATCCCGTAACGCTATCGTAATACTCATTGTACCGGATATCCGTTTGGCAATCAGGATAAGTGGCGCTCATCTTTCCGACACGTGTATCAGTTCCATATTCGTTCGTCATGTAGTGCGAGTGCTCGTCGTAGAGTGTCGTCTGTCTTTCCAAGGATCTTCTTCTGTGAGTAGCTGCAAGACAGTTCTTCCTTTAATCGAGCAATTCAACAAATTCGATATGATCAATCAATGTACAATCATCCCGGAGACAGTACCTCTTTTCCTAGAAGATATGCTTGTCGTGGTACCAGGATAATACTCGGTGTCACTAAAAATCCTGGTATCGGTGTCGATCCTCGCTGGATAATCATAGCCCTCGCTGTACCAACCCTCTTGACTGAAAATATCGAGGATTTATTTTAAAAAAAGTTTCATCAATCCTTTCAATCTAATATCCACGAAGTCTTTGATGAGATGACACGTACAGTCGAAGATCATTATCTCGAGCCAGCTAAATGATTCATGCAATGACAATACTGCTCTTCTTTTCTCTTCGTAATCTCAAGGATAATTAAACCTTTTTTAACTCCCTTCTAGAACTGATGGGTTTCTAACGATCTCAAAAAACAGGTCAAATCTATTGTAAATAACGTTGCGAAAGAACCTTATGTAAGAATGTGTAAAAATGAGACTACTCGTGTCCTACGGAGTTTGGTATTGCGATTAATGATCGATGACGCTGAACATATATCGAGTATTGAAAATAAATCTAAACGAATGAGGCTGTACTATCGATTTCTATAATGATAGCCGATTATTGACTAATAACGAACGAGAAGTTACGTGAGTATGCGTGGACGGGAGAATAAAACAAATTCTCACGGAGTTCTGCTTGTCCTTCGTACCTGTCTTCATGATCCCACGTATGCTTCCGTCGTCTGATTCATGGAAAGAAAATAATATACGGTAGAGACGTTCTTGTTAGAGAAACATTTTTAAGCTACGGTCTTCCTTTGCAATATACAAGGTTACTGGACAGTTGATATCAATTTTACAAGTTGTGTATAGTGTGCTTCATTTAAGTTCTAACTCAAGATGATTCTTGTCGCGATATTTTTCTTGGTCCATACTCTTCCTTATTCCCCATTATCTTCGTGTTGCACATATTGGCACGCTGGGTTCACGACTATAAGAAGAAATTGATTTTTAATTTCAATAGTGCTACCTGTGTTCCTTGCAGTGTCTAGGTCGACTGTTGTAGAAGAGAGGCTCGGAAGACTCGGCACTTGGTTGAATTGAGTATCTAGCTGGTGGACCCTCCTCAGGATAAGGTTCATCGTACCGAGGGCTATGACCTCTGCCAGTGTATCCCCCATAGGAACCAGGTGCTAATCTACCACCTACCGTTGGTGGAATCTATAAGGGAGGAAGCAGTGGTTGGGTATGCTTTTCATTAATTATTATAATGTCATTCGTACCTGGTGATCGTCTCTCTCGTAACTATTTTCACGTGAAGTCTCTAAAGAACGTTGAGGCGTTGCCAATTGGTTCGCCGCTGTTCGGAATTGGGAAGCTGAGCTGTTCGCGCCTTGACCGCCTACAGGGTAATTCAGATCCGAAGTGTAGTCTGAATCTTCGGAATAACCAGCTGAAAGAATTCAAAGTAATATTTAATTATGATTATTAAAAAAATAAATAAAAGTAAAACATCATGACATTTGAATAGGATTTGTATATAAAATTTCGCGCCAATTTCCAATTACCATTCGGTAAAATAGCGGCGATAAGTTACCGACAGAACAGAATCAGAAGGTAAGAAAGAGGTAACGTCGATCGGTAAAGAAGAGTAACTGTCAACACTAGCGCTTGCTTCTTTTTTGAAATAATAAAGAAACGTTGAAAGAACAAGAATACTGTAGACTGAGAGATTGAAGTGAAGTAAAAGTCATTCGCTCAGATAAGATTAATGGTTTGACTTATCAAAGTAAAAGCAGTTGTTCGACTAGTTGAGAATCGAATAGGAAAGGGAAGCAACAAAAGGAAAAGAAATAAACGAAATGGAATAGGCGAGATACTTGAGTCTACGCTCGCAAGTACTTACAATGGCCTATATTGTAGAGTATCTGTCGGCGTGCCTGTTCTGCCCGTGCCTCCTGGTCCATTGTGTTGTTCAGCATTTCCAGCTTCCTCTGCAGGTCTGCGGCCTCTGTATTCTCCGGGTCTTTCGGACAAAGAACAAATCCTGGTTTAATCTTGGGACTCGAAGGTACGTTAAGAGTTTCTTGGATAAATGGATATTCGAGAGCCGGCGTGCACGGCATTAACTATATCGTGAAAGACATCTTTTGTCACATCGCTCAATGCAAGTTTAGCTTTATCTCAGACGTTACACGCGTATCGCAAGGTACGTATGCGATAAACGACAACAAAATATTGCATGGTTGAAGAAAGAAATGAAAGACTCGTGAAATATCTCACAAAAAGAAATTCTTCCAAGTTTCGCCTCGCTTATTAACCCCCTTGCTATATCATTTTATATAATACATACCCCGAGTATACTCAAGGTAACGTTCAAGGGGGTTAAAGGTAAAGAAGGTTTGACCTTAGAAGTCATCAGAAGATTAAAGGATGCGACAATCCACGTGCTCTATATATCGGCTAATTCGCATAGTTACGACGGGTTAAAAACGTTCGCTAGTGAATTAGATGAGGTGTGAAATGGTGCCTTATTTTTTTTTCTCACTATAAAAAGAGGTTGAAAAGGGGTAAGGTCATCGTGATGGGGTACTTTGACCTTTGCAGGCTGTAGGCTAACGCTGGATTTTTGATCAGCATATTTAACAACTTTCAAACGTACGTTATGAAATAAAACCTTCACGTGCGCCTATATGGATTTGATGTTGAATAAGAGAAAATTAAAATTTACCACTGAATCTACTGGCGGGTTATTTGAATTTGATTAACGGTTTTCACTAACTGGCTAGAAATATCGGTTACCAAAAATACCCGTGGGTGTTGAATTTAATTCGGTAGACCATTTACACGTGTTTTCTATCAATATGTCGAGATTGTGGAGAAACACGATACACAATCCACGCTCTGCTTTACCATTGAAACATACACGTATGTACATACAAATATATACGTTGCTGTCGTAAGCGTTTTCACACGGTGCAAACTTGGTAGTTTAAATTATACAAGTTTTCTTTGTACACCCGTTACGTAATGCTAACTAGTATCAAGTTTCAAAACGCTTCGAAACTTTGTGTACGTCTTTATAACTCTACCTCCGTTTTCTTCCTCTAAACCGATAACTCTGCAAATCTTCCCATCCTCAAGTATCACTTCGATCAGTTTACGCCCTTTTATCTTTTTTTGTAAAAACATCAAAGTTAGCACTCGCATTATTCCTTGCGAGACGTATTAATAAAGCGGTATATACTATTCAAATTTGAAAAAATTCTTTTTTCAAAAATCACTCATTTTTTTGACAACTAATATATTTCATATATTTATATATTTATTACCAAGCAGATTTTACCAATCGCAAAAGTTGGTCCGTACCAATTTCATTGTAACCTGTCAAAAATATTTGTCGTGTCACTTTTTTCAGGAATTTTCCAAAAAATCCATTTTTATCTCTCACGCGATTCTCTTCGTGAAAAATTTTTTAAATCGTTAATGTGTCTTCGAAAAACTGTTTCTGCTTTTGTAAATACGTCATTCTAGCTCGCGTGTCAAATTGGACATAACCTAACTAATTCGACGTGACCTCCTTTCTTCAGTGATTCACGTACGTCTTACTTGACAATTTTCAGTCGGGTATATCGATAAGACATCGTGGTTCAATTTTAAATTCTATAAATGTCATTTCGTCCCTTATCGTTATTTATTGCGCAAAAATATCACAATCTCAAAGTAGTTCCAAACGTACCAAGACTATTTATGCTAATTTTAAGTCTTAATTTATGTCCGCCACAACACGAATACTTCATGGGATGTTATGATGGATAGGTTATAGTCTGCTAGTCTTTGCGCCATTAAAAAAAGCCTAGCGTGTTAATTCACGCTTATACTTCTTCTCGGTGACACTGAAAAATATGTTTATATCGTGACTACGTGCACTGTCTGGTAGAAGAGAATTTTATTTTATTTTTTTAAATCCTTCAAATTCCAAAACGAAACGCATACGTACGTTTGAGCAAGTCATATTTTTATATACTACGAAATGGTAACTAATTTATTAATTGCACGATTCAAGACAATCACCTTTTTTCAAAATTCACACTAACTGTCAGGCAATAATTAGTAAATTCATTTTTTGTCTAGGCCGACGTATTTGAAAGTGACGTAATTTGTACGCTAATTCACAAAATCATGGTAAAAATTCAAAATTTTTTATTTTTCCCTTTTTTCAATTTTTTTTTTTTAAAGACGCGTCTCAAGAATTCCTTTTTCAAAATTTTACCAAGTAGTCAAAATGATAAGGATAATTTTTATTTATGCATTATCCGTCACTGAAACTTTAAATGCTTTTCTCTCGAAGCACCATTTTTCAATCGTGTTGACAGCAAATAAGAAAAACTATACAGCCAATTAGCACGGTCTTATCTTGTCGAAAAAAAGACCAATATCTTTTACAAGACGTAACAATTTTTTGTTGTTATTAAAGTAGAAAACAAATATTCCCAATATTCCTGCCGTTACCGCCTTTTCGTTAATATCGATTGTATTTTTTATTATTAATAATATCGATATTCTTAATGCATTGATATTATTATTCAATATGCACCCTTCCGGCTATGACAACCGTATATTATCTCGTCCGTCAATACGGATTGAATGCAATCTCACAAAAAGGGAGAATTTTTACGAGAAATATTATATTATTCCTAGCAGCCATATTTCTTCAATTTTTTTTCTTCTTTTTTTTTTCCTTAAGTGTCTTCCATTATTTTCAAGTTCGTCTCTGCGAGGGTAGCTCGCAGAATCGCTTTTCTATAGTTCAAAACTCATAAACGTACACAGGCTACTTGAGTGTCTGCGCGAAACATGTTGGCCATTATAGACATCACCGATACCATAAAGTACCAATCAATTCACGTGAAGAAAGGTAGAGAAATATTTTATGAAAATATAACTCCGCATAGCCATAATTGAAAAGCAGATCGGTTTTTAACATGAAAATCAGAAATAAGAAATATCCTGTAATAAGCAATCCTCACCTAACTCACCTCAAATTTTCAAGTACAAATTCCTATTTTCCGCATGACGCTGTTAAACGCTCTTTAGATAATTAATAAGACGATCGATTAAACAGGACGAAATCAGATCAATACATCGATCAACGCAAAACGAACCATCAACTATAAAAATTTATTGAAAAAAAAAAAACAAAGGAGTAACCATACACGACTCAATGAAATTCAAGCATAAAGAAAAAAAAAAGTGCTAGAAAAATAAAATTAGATTTAAAAAATCTGATTAAACCAAAGGTAGATGTGTACGCGTAATTGGAAGATTTACTTACACCGAATGCTTTCGGCCAGTAAACCTGCCGTCCCTTTAATCCGCGATAGCGTATTGCCCGAAAGAATAAGACTGTGAACGGAGAGAGTATGAAAAAACCCAGAGGGTAACGAGTAGTCATTGGATTCGTTTTCCTACTTTACCGGTAGTTTATTCTCAATGCGAGTATCGGTCGCAAGGGATACAATTATAAGAAAGGTCAAGCCGAATTATTAAAGCTAGTAGAGCTCGACTCGATTCCCAGATGATGAGTAGTTACGAAATTTTTTTTCTGAAATTCACCACGAATCGTAACGCCATAGGCTACTACCCGTTTCCCATAATTTCTTCACCCGTTCGGACCCTAAGGATACTTAAAACCCTTAGCACTGGACCTGCCACCTCTCGCTTGAAAAAAAATATATATGAAAAATTAAAAAAAAATGTTGATTTTACCGCCGCACCTTTTCTCCCACTTTTGGCCGCCTAGCGGATTTTTCGCGAAACGCCCGAAGCAAAGCTTCGCGATCTCTTCGGTAACGTATTTCCTTGCCGGAATAAAGCAATAAAGTGACGCAATAGCCGGGTAACAGCTGCCCTACGATATATTGACAAACTTGAACGAGTCTTCTCGATCGAGCTTCTCTTTTATTTTTCTTTCCCTTTTATTATTTCCTACACTTTCCTTCGGTTCGAGGATTTCGCATTCTTTACGTTACTCGAAAGAAGGGAGGAAGCTGAGAACGATTGACATGAGCATCAAGGTATACCTATATGCATATGTGATGACTGATAAGTCACACACGAGTATATGGTACGTGGGTAAAATTTCATAAATTTGACAAACACATAAACGGTCAGAAACCTCGAAAATTCGTTTCCTGCAGTAAACAGTGAATCCCCGATCCAACTTATGGCACGAGAGTATTCGAATCGATAAGGTATCTCGCTGTTGCTAAGTTCGATAGCGCGGATAGCGAATGGCGAAGCCCAAGACCGAACGATATAGTCGATGCTCGATACCCGATATAGATAGGAAACTGTTAGATGAGAATGATTCGAGGCCGTTCCGAATCCCTTCCATTATACGAGAATCACGGTTTCCCTATGCCACTGAGATTTCGTTCTATTGAAAAGGATTTCACGAAAATCCTTAGAAACTCGACGCGTTATCAATTTTAATCTTATTTTCCTCCCTTATCACTGGGAAATCCAACGAATTTGCGATAAAGATTTTTTTTTAATATTTAATTTTTTACCAGTATCTTTTTCCTGCCTCGTAACGGTATTCCCATGCAACTTCTGATGAAACGGAATACCTATAGGCTCCAACCCTTTTTTTTTTTTTTTTTTTTCATATTTAGGTAAAATATTGGAACTATAATTTTTTCAAGTATATACCAGTGCATTGAAATTGCAACTATAGTCGATATACGATTAACGTGATTAACACGAGGGAAAGGAAAGCGCCGAATTTTATTTATTTTTTTTTTTTTTTTAATTTTTCTCTTTACCTTTCGACGTAAAATCACGTTTATCGTTTCAGTGATGCTGCGCGGCAATCGAACAGTGGTAAGGTTCTAATTGTGAGACAGAAGTCCTTGCGGTTGGAAGGAAGAAGAGAGATCAAGAGATAGAAGTAGAAATAGAGACTCAAAAGTAGGGGTAGGTCAAGCAGGGCCAGACCAATTACGTTTACAGTGCCGATGCCATAGATGTATGCATCTGCTGGTACCCTCTTTAACTTTAACAACCCCCTGCCCCCCCCCCCCCCCCCCAATCACACCCCCATTACAAATATTATCAATTATCTCACGTACCCGTTTTCCCAGCCCTATCGCTAACTTTCAATTTGGGCAATTTGCTCGCAATTTCAAAATCCAAAAAATTCACCCTCTTGTGCTATCGCCGCGCCACTGCTTCCACGTGCTGTGCTATGTCGGGAAGTGATTGTGCGTTACAATTGTTTTATTTTTTTTCAATGGTCAAACTTTAAAAATTTTGCAAGAGAGTCACGGTCGAAATAATTTTTGAGTAAAATAGTAAAACCAGAATATAAAATGCAAAGAGGTACGTATATTTTTTTTAACTGTTAAATAATTTGAAAAAAAAAAAACATCCCTGATGTATAAAAAAAGTCTTGCCATTCATCGCGCTTTACATATAATTCGTTCTGGGCTAATTTCTTACTTTTATTTCATACGGAAATATTATTTCGACCATTTACCAGCATCGAATGCAAAAATCGTATTTACCAGCGACACGGGCACCCGCTAACACTACCTCGGACGTATCGCACAAGGCTGTTGCGCCAGCGCCCGTTTTGCGGATAATTTATTACACTTTAATGCAAAATACCTCGCGAAATGTTTCACCGTAGAAAAGGGTGGGCTAAGTCTATTGCAAGAAAATTTAGTTTACCCTCAAAAAAAAACGAGGGTGATGAGGGTGTCTACAGCGTGCGTTACTCGGATCTTGAGCGTTCGATGTCGATATACATATATATGCCCCATACAGTGAAATAAGTTAATTCGAAGAAGAGATCGAAAAATTTGAGAAGAAAAAAGCAGATAGCATTGAAAAGAATTCTTGAAAAAAAAAAAACAGAGAAGAAAAAACGACCAAAATCGGTCCTTTCAAAGAATTTTGAATGACCCGTGCGTCAAGAGTGGTTTTCCGAATGAAAAAAAAAAAAAAAAAAAAAAAAGGAAGAGGAATTCGGTCCACCGCACTCTCGATGAATCAGGTACACACGACACAAAAGATAGTGAAGCTGATAACATCGAACATCTCCATCAGGCTATATCCACACGTTAAACACGCAAAAATACACACAAGGCACGCACAGATACCCGCGGCAGAGAAAAAAAAAAAAGAGAGAAGAAGAAAATAGGTTTTGTCGGAAGAAGTGCAGTGCGCACGTGTCTCTTTGGAAATTGATCGACAAGTCACCAGTGGGAGGTTTCATCGTCGGTCTCCATTATTCATGTAAATTTCCTGTATTTACGATTTACCTTACGAGGAACGATCGAGCGATCGAGTCTAATTAAAATATGAGAGGTCGAAGGTCAGGGCTGTGACACCGAAGAAAAATCTAGATATCGCATAAGGTAACCTTGACGAAGCAAGTTCCAAAGGGCACTTGAAAAGAGAATTCTCTGGTGCAGTGGCTGGCGAGCAAGGAGGGGTTGGTACCGCTAAGTACGTACAGCCCTTGTTTCCCGATCCGTGGACGCAGAGCAGAGAAAAGGTTGATGACCGATACGAATGACTATGTACCGTCAGTTAGAAAATTAAAGTGAAAAAAATATTTTGGAAAAAAAAAATGTTGTCAATCCCCATAACTCGTACAGGGCAATCGTTCATTATCGATTGTCAATAGTGTCTCCACGGATCGGTCCACGGCCGGAAAGGTTTAACCGGGGATTTCGAGCGAAGAATTGATGATTTGTCGATCTGATGATCTTGAGGGTACCTGAGCCACACGTGGGCCGGGATGCTCGCAGCTTCATAGCCGTTTCGCTTGTGAGCAGGGCTTTCCATCCGGTCGGCGGATCGCACTTTCCTGATCAGTCAACGAACACGATCAGATTGTCGATCCTAAGACGCGAGATATCGCGGATCCTATCGATCTCATGTCGATCTCAGACAAATGTATACGCGAATATAAGAGGTTGCGTGGAGCGATTCCAAGGATAGAAATATATTTTTTTTTTTTTCGAAATTTTAAAAATAACATGAAAATTCTAGAATTTATTTTTTTTTTATTTTATATGAAACATACTTTTTTATTATTCCCAGTATGCCTACCTTTACGATTTATTATTATTAATTCGGAATGAATCGATCACGTGTACGGGATACATATATTGCGGCAAAAAATTGTATATTTAATATATATTTCGTGAAAAAAGAAATATATATATTTTTTCATTATATTCCATCTATAATATTTTTGTGGAGGAAGTCGAATCGTAATTGGCATCTGGAGGTCCAAATAGGCCGTGCGTGTTACGTATTTCCCGAGGATCGAGAAAAATGCGAGCTTTCGTGATATCCGAGAAGCAATTAGTCAAGTAAGCCCCAATTAGTGTGCTACCCTTAGCCAGTTGTCCAACGTACGCTATTATTAATACAGTCGTATTGTGCGCAACTCGTGGAAATGTTTACCGATCATTTCTTTATGTGCACAGTAAGTACGGATAAAATTGATACGAGGAAAGAAAAGTGAAAAAATAAGAGAGAAAGAGAGGCACTGTATTGGCCCCAAGCACACCGTCTGACCCCGACAGTCGTGATCTACTTTCAGGCCATCCCAACAGGACATGAGACAAAATTAGACGCACTAATGAACGTTACATATTTCAACCTTTTTCCCTCTAATTCTACAACAATGCCTGAATTCGAAAAATTGATAAAAGTAACAAAAATATTGTACGGTCAGACACTATCGATACTACGGATAACGAACTGTACGGTTGCTAAGGATCCGAAAGAATTTTAATAGATAACGGCAATTACTTTTATCTATTTGTTGACCTTGAAAAAAAGGTCCATCGAAGGCAGAAATAATAATAGTGAAATTTCAATAAATTTTTGAATCTATTTAAAGAACGATATCCTGTCGAAGGTGAAACGTGCAGTTTCAGTAAATGAAAAAAAATAAATAAAAATGATAATAATTGAAATGGTGAAAAATTTGTAAATGAACAAAAAAAAGTCATAATAATTTTCAAGGTCTGTTAAACGTAGGAATTGAAAAAGAACAATTAGTCCATATCTTAAAGCAAGCATCTTATTAATGATGGCTGCGGATTGGGTAAGTGGATAGTGATTTATCGCTCTCCTAAGTTCCCCTGAATAAACCATCCAGCCCAGAGGGTTGCCAACTAGGGGAGGCTCCGGCTTTCGGTCGACGTGAATCAGCCTAAACGTACAACTTGCTTAGAAGCTTGAATTTACCTAGTGAGACCAGAGGAAAGAAAATTCAGGAATTACGATGCCAAAATAAATGAATAAATAAAGCTAAAAGTTACTGGCGGAAGGAAGTGCGAGAATTTTGGTAAGTGTAGAAATGGAAAAAAAAAAATAAAAAATTCGAACAAACCATACAGAGAAGGATGCTGCCCAAGGAGCAGTAACACGAAGCGTCAAGTATGAAGACGGATTGAAATGTATAAACGGAAAAGTCGAATAACCCAGAAAAGAGGAGACCGAGATAGAAATAAAAATAAAAATAGGAAAGAAGAATAGCGTCAGCAGTATACGGTTGACGTATGGCTCCTTTATATGCCAGCCCCTTTTTCCTTATTTCGCAACACGGTCAAGTGGAACCATCGTGTGACGTAAAATAATTTTCACCTCGGTTCAAATAAGTTGCGCGCTGCTTAAAAGGAAAATTGAAAACGGCTGTAAAGAGGCTGAATTCTCGTTGGATCTGGATCTGTTAATTGCTCTGGATTCAGTCATCCGCAAGCTCGACTGGAACGTTAAATTTTACAAAAATTATACTGCTCTTGCGTTCTATACCGCGCACGAGGAAAACGCGAAGAAAGCCCTCTGGAAGATTGGGGTGAATTCCGGATTTCATAAAAGAGCTGTAATTTGATGACTGCTTCTTGTAACCCTTGGGTGTATCTTGTGACAGTAAGTTGATAAACTTTCCAAGTGGATCGTTCGAGGGAGGAAATTCATATTGATCAGAAGTAACAGAACGTGCAGAGGTATCGGATAATCAGGAGGGTTTTTACTTGGGAATTTAACGTACGTAAAATACGATTATAGAAATGAAAACAAGATTTTCGTTGAATATTGCATTTTAAATATATATTTTTTTATATAACAAATCCCCGTCGAAATTATAAGCTTGTTTAAGCCGTCAAAATCTTGTTTTCTTTGACTAATCAATTTTCCGCTTTAAATCTAATCTCGCTTTTACTCCACGAAATCCTCTACAGGTAGGACTGAAATTTGCGAATCGAAAGACAGCCAGTTCTAAACTTATATTTGATCCTTTAAACTTTACAAAATATTTTCACATTTTGAGCCGATAAATATCTGTTAGAACCTGTTCTCAATTGTTCTAAAACGGACATATCTACCAGTCTGAGGTTCAAATTTGTACGTCCAAACCGAGATTACAATTTTGAATTTGGTATTATTGATTTGATAACGATATTTCATATAATGAATACAAAAAATTGTCCAAGGGTAAATTCCAAAATAAAAAAAATTGTCTAGATACAGAAAACGATTTTCTTTATTTCAACCCTCGAGTGATATGTATTTTCAATATCCCGTTGCTGACGTCATACTTTGAAAAATCATGCGGAGATGCTGAAAATGAAAAAAAAAAGGGAAAATTTCGTCTTAGCGTTCAAATAAACTTTTCAATATCAAGGAAAAAAGGGGCTTGAGTATGAAATCTAGTGTTATCTAGTGTGTGGCCAAAGAAAAGATGCGCGTGCGCGTGGCAGTAATGTTGTTTACGACATTTAACTATAGCGCCGTGACGTCATGGCTCAGGGTATAGGATTTTCCTCCAATTTCATTGGACCCTTCGTCCTCCCTCTAATAACGACTATTAATGAATTTCCTGTCGTATCGTCGCATAATCATCTGAGTACACGTGGCGGACATAGTTGGCAATCGCTCCACGTATCGGAAGACGAATTAAGGTAAGTCGAGATCGTCAGGTTACAAAAGCAGGTAAAACCGCGCCCGTAAAAAAGCCCGTAGATTCGAGTCTTATTAAATCGCAGGTTAACAAAACGGACATTTGAAAAAACACATGGACGGCTTACCGAACGGCAGCTCGAAACGGCAGTCTATAAGAAGCGTATGACCAGTTGGAGATTTGGTGCCGACTACTTCGCCACCTCGCATTTCCAATTCCGAATCCAGGCTGACCCATTGTCCCGAACCGTCCTGTAAATAGAACTATTTATTGACCCAACTCTTAGCACAGTAACAGGTTGCGTTTCTCGCAGTCAATGTATGATTCGTTATTTCTGTTCAGTGACTCGTATCATACCCACGTATCTCTGCAAGCATGGATACACCCTGAGAGGAGAAATTTTCTTCAAAGAAGAAGAAGACTAAAGATTGTTCAATCCTAAGTCTTCGTTCACCCTCGACTTATCTCCGTATAGGATTAAATGTTAACATGAGATCATGATAATAGTCCGGATCTCTGGATCTGATCTTGCAGTAGGTCCACAATGAAATTTTCATTAATTTTCGTGTTTTTTGTGAAATCAATTTTTTTTTTTTTTTTTTCTTACAACGGAAAGTCAAAGGATTTTCGAACGACCCAAGGCTTATTCGTTTTGAATTTTGGAATTTTTCGCCAAAACGACGACTTTAGGCAAAGGAACACTTTTTTCGATGGAGTATATAGTATGTGTATATGTACATATATGTAAATAAAGGTATGCGTAAAGGGTCTACGAATTACATGGCGTAGATACGACTAAAATAATTCTTTGGAATCCTTTCCAAAATGCATTTTCAGTTAACGGCGGCCAAATAGCGGAGACGAGGTCGGTCAATAGTGACAACGTTGAAAGTAGATCGTCGCCACGAAGACGCGCCTTGTTATTACGCAACGCAGGGTCAGGCTGGTTAACTTGGCCCGAGGCGGGAAAATTCGAACGTTCAAAGCGAATAATCGAAAAGGTGGAAATGAGTTTGTAATAAGATTTGAAAGTAGGGAAAGTTAATCTGTCAATTTTATTCGACCTGCCCTTTGACCTTTTCGCGTTATCTTGATTGTATCTATCAGTTTTGGCAGCAGTTGTCGGAATGGGTTGACTTTTCACAACCTTTTTCGAATATCCGTAACAACTTTTAAACTTTTCTCAAGTTTGAAAAGTCCCCAGCATAAAAGAAAAGAAGTCGCCGCTCGACCTTTGCGGAACCTTTTGGCAGTTGAACTTTTCTCAATTTTGATTTTACATGAAAGCAAGAAACATTCCCCAGGCAGCCGTTTCCTTTGAATGGATTTGTTTGTTCCGAAAATTGCCCAATGAATTATGATCCTGTGGCAAGATGACGCATGGTCGAGGAGAAAGGGTGAGAAGGTCAGGGTTTCACGACCGCCTTTCGAATTACTCCTTAGCATTCCTTCTGGACCAACTACCCTCTCGAGATAAATGTGTTGTTCAATTTTACACAGTCCACGTTACTACCCCTAACCCAAACCCCTCCACGAATACAGAGTAATTAATTTCGAGGTACCACCCTGTGGCATTCTGTGAAAAAAAAAACGTGAGGGGGGGGGGGGGAATTTCATTTACCCTCAAAAAGTGCAGAAAAAAAAAAGTCTACGAATTTTTTGATAAATTTTCCAGAATGATGAATTCGTATTACCTGGATGCAAATGGGGTGGAATATGTATACGAAGGAGACAGTGAGAGAAGCCAAGAAACCAGTGCAGATAAAAGCACGAACTGTATATATATTTGAAAAACCCACATCCAGCGCATAACGAAATTTTGTTTAGGGGATGAAAATCTGCTGAAAAATTTAACTAAGGAAAAACGAGAGAGAGGGAGAGAGAGAGAGAGAGCCGGTATTATCGTCAGTTCAGGATTAATGATAAGCCTCCGGAGTAAGGGTTACTGTAAACGGAAACGAATGGCTCCGAACAGGGGTAACCCCCGTTCACAGTCCCTAGACCGGCTAGAATGTATACCTATTATTAGAAGTCCTAGTAAAGCCGATCCTTCGACCTGGCCAATAACTTACCCACTAACGATATCCGTCCAATCACTCGGCGATGATTCTGCCCGTATAATGACGTGGGGTAAATCCGCGTCAGCTATTTTACATGAAATCAACTGCCGGCATCGCGTCAGTCGTCACGCTGACGTTCCCTTTCCAGCAGACCTAAGTTAAAATCTCACGGGAAGCAAATTAGTCCAGCACGCACGTTCGTTCCCCAGATTAGAATCTGTTCCGGCATTCTAATCAGGCTAACATTGAAATCCGCTCGATCTACGAAGACAGACGCAAGGGTTGACTCGAATTTAAAGCGTGGAAAAATAAAACAAAAAATTCGTAGACCAAAAATGGCCAAATACAACCCTTCGACCTTAACACACTAAAATCTTTGTCCCAGGTCGTTATAGCATTCTGCCGGAAGTAGATAAGCACAAGGGTCCAATTCGCCGGATCCTCGCAACACGCAAGCTTAGATTTTAAACAGGAAGACTTTTCCCGCCGATTTTCTTGACCCTAAAATTACGCAAGAAAACTAATTTCCCAAACCCTTAACCACGTGACCGAAAAAAAAAAAAAAAAAATACGTTCTCCATTACGTAAGTAACGAGCGACGTACGTTGTACGACGTAACGATAACGTGGGGAATATTCCATCCAGCACCGCCTACGTATGACGTAGTAATCTTTGCTCCCAAAGTGGTTACAGACTGCGTAGCTAAAATATGGAGCGGATATTGGAGGATGAACGGCTTCTTCGTCTACTTTCCGCCCGCCACTGTTTGCGTAGAAAGCAATACGGTTACTCTGGATCCTCGTCCGAGATTGCCATCTAAACATTCCTTTCAGAAGCATAACGTCATACGTCGGTATAACGCTAAGCGAAAGCCGATCTTACTGTATAAGATATACCCCGTGCGACGTTTCAAAAGCTATTTGCCAATCGGAACGAGCAAGTAATCCCAAGCCCGACCGGAAATCCCAGACTCACGTATTTCACTATTGGACCTAAGATTGATACCGGACCCAAGTCTCTTTGGGTAGATCTGATTCGGATAACACACTAAACGACGTCGCGACGCTCTGATTACGTTAGGACGTGTCAACCAGTACCCGAAGGGTTCTATTCTTGCGACCTCATGATAAGATCACGTCAACGGTCATCCGGTAACATCCGGTAGAGTTCGACTACACGCAAAAATATCGTTTGCAGAAATAACTAGGTCTTACAGGCACTTGGACCAGGTCTTGTCAGACTTCAGGAATAGCACAGGTATATCCCACGTTCTTTCTTAACGAATATGAATCCTTCTCGGTGAACTCGTCGAGGAGACACTTTTTGCTTGAAAAGACACGATCGATAAGGGTCGTGCCTCCGTCACGGTCGGAAAGCGACTACCCGAGCCGAGGATCGATCCCGTAAGATTCTTCGAGACAATAATAATTTTCAAAAATATAAAATAAATCACTCGGTCCCGCAGGTAGGGTCAACGTGAGACCTCAGAAGCGCTACTGGGTCTACTTGATTGATCGATTTGCAACCCAGAGTATTATTCGCTAACTGGTTATCCTGCTTTTCCCTTTCACAAAGGCCTTTTGTTCCAGCAATGTTTACCCTGGCTGGTAATGTAGCGTGTGTCTTGTTTTTAAACGAAAAAATGACAAGGGCGGTAAACGGGGCTGGGTGGGATGAGCTCAGCAGAGCCAAGAGTACAGGAAGTCCCAGGGAACAGGATCGACGGGTCTCGATAGCTGAGGACGAGGGGGTGGTAGGGCCGGGGGTGGCAGGCGCGTGAGAGCTTTGTCAAGGCCTCGAGTAGTTCGTTGGAATGATCCGTGACGGAGGAGAAAGGGGTAAGGACAAAACTGATGGAAAAGGGTTAGAGTTGCGGCTGGTATAGACGGCGATCCGCTACTTGCTACCCACTAGGAGTTACTTGACAAACCTCAGTCAGCGCATTTCTAATACGAATCGAACGTTCCCGGCCGTGCGGATCTCGCGTGTGCGGCTTTATGAATATTTTAAGCCAGACCTGACCCAGATTTTCTCCACGAGATGGAAGCACCGTACCCGTTTCTTCCCATCCTTGCACGGAGTCCACGTATTTCTTTCCTAGCGACTTCCCGACAAAGACGTCTACTTTCCAACGAAGCGACTCCAGCTGGTCAAACCGGATGTGCCTGAGTGGACCCGAGTCGCGATTAATATTTTCGATAACGATCTCGGCGACAACGTGACTTTCGGAGCTCGCTCGAGAACGTTGACCTGGAGACGAAGAGAAAACAAAAATGGCTGGCATGTGCTCACGCGTTACACCAATAAAGTTTCCCAGCCCCTGCGCCCCTAACGATTCGGCTGTTTCATTGAGCGTCCCGAGTTGGCTTGTTGCCAGGTGACGTCATCGCGCGACGAGGGTCGCGGGGGGTTAAGAACGACGAGACAGGAGTGCAGAGAGCATGGACGGGTGCTGCCTGGTTTACAGTTGGATCCTCGAGCCAAGCGAAGGACCCGTCGCGAACAACGAAATCCTCTGATCTAATTTCTCCAGGAGCCACGAAGACGAGGTTGCCGACGAGACTTCGTTCCCACGAGGAAGTAATACTCTGGGAATCATGGAAATGAAACATTCGTGAACCACGCGATATATTCTCGCCGCCCAGGGGCGTCGGATAAATTCCGATAATCCATCCCGTCCCTGGGGAGACTTACTCATCTTAAGAGTGGATAAGCATGGGACGGTTGAAGCTCTTACGAAGGAATAACAACCTGCGGCTCTTTTCCAATTGCTGCCTTATATTATTGCAAAGCTCAATTCGTTTTGACAGTAGGTTCTTTGGGATTTGGACTCGAGAGAGTTTTCGTTCAACAGTAAAATTTGAATTTGATACTCGAACCTTCTTTACCACTTGCAATTTTTAACCTATGATCATCCGCTTGGGAGTTTGAGATGCGACTGATCCGTCGGTAAAACAGTGAATTTAGCATCAGAATCTTGTCAGAATGTCTCATTACGTGCATTGAGGGTTTTTACGTGTCAAGTGTCACGTCAGATGAAACTTCAGTGACTAGAATAGGACGGTGGTGATACTTGACGTGATAAGGCTGAACGGAATCAAGGTTGAGGAATGAGAAAAATAAAGGAATGGGACTGCAGGGGCGAAAACGTAAACGCAACGCCCCACCCTTGTTTCGGGGAGGTTGTAGTTGAAATCACGGAAACCAAAACGGTGACGAGGGAATAAGAAGATCGTTTGGTATTAAAAGGGGAGTGTAGAGGTAGTGGGGCGAGTAGAGGGTTGGGATGGTTATTAGAGACGGCAAGGCTGAATGAGGGTGCAGTGGCAGACTGTGTTTAAACGTAGCCTGATATCGACAGGAAGGGATTAAAGAACGAAGTTGATCCCAAGTCGAAAATTTAAGGTTTCCGTCAAACCTTCCAAGGTTGAGCCTATTTTCTTCCTTCTAATATCTCCCCCTCATTTTTCCATCCGTCTTTAACCTCTTCCTCCCTCGCTGGCGATCAGCTTCACACGCGGTTGAGGGTGGCTGGATTTACCTGTACTTTGTACCACGTCAAATCCGTGGTTTCCGCATTTAAGTCACTGGCTCGGAATAACGGGTACGGATAATGATGCGATTTTGAAAAAAAAAACAAAATTTTGATTTTTCATTCGATCACTAATTTTCACTCGTAGTCAACAACAGATCGGATTATGAATATTCTGTGACGAGCTTAGGTATGGGTAGATCATATTGGTTACGGGAATAATCCAAAGTGATTACGTAGACGATACAGAGTCAGGAAAATTACAGCTACCCAGTCCCATAGCCAGGCAGGCATTGACGTTAATAATCTTAAAATTATCGACGAGACCGCTCCGATTATCGGCGCCAGTCTCAATGAGACGTTCAATCGAGGTCGATGAGATCGTTCGGTTGGTTTTACCAAAAAAATTCCTCATTTTAACAATATATATATTAGGGCACTGAGAAACCCCTCAAAAATTAACACGTCATTCCCTGAGAGCCTCATTCTTATAAGCGCTTCGAAACGTCGGGGAAAAACAGTGGCCAATTACGAGGAGTCTCCTCTAATTCCCAATGAAACTAGGAGAGCAAAAAATAATACTAATTAAATTGCTTAAAGCGAATACGTATTTATCATTAAGGACCCTACGGCAACGAGCAATTAACATTTTTATATTCGCTATTGCCGAAGTCTAGAATGTTCGAGACTCGAGGAAACGCACGTTCTTAAATACCTACGGTGAGTGTCAGCGCTGCTGGAAGAGCAGCTTTTAATTGATTCCAGAGAAAATGCTGTGCCAAGGGGTCAAAACGAATGGGGGGGAAAATGAAGGAAGGGATCAGAAGAAGGTAAAAAGAGAAGTAGGATTTGGTGGGTGACAGGAAGGACAGGTGGCTGAGATATGGTTTTTCCTCTCTCTCCCCTTCCCTCTTCCACCCCCCCCCCCCCCCCTCCAAATCTCTCTCTCTCTTTCAGTTCGATCCACACTCGCAGAAGATACGTACGTTCAAGAGTGTATTCAACGCTAAGAGGATTTCCTCGTGAAACCCAATCGAGCGAGTGTAAAACACTTTCATCGACTATAGCTCGATCGGCTGAGTAATACATGCGTAACCACTAGCTCCACTTTCGTCCAACGGGAACTTGAGTAACTAATAAATAAAAGAAAAATGACAGGCGCAGCATTACGACGTGATTGATATTAATAAAAAAATAAAAAAATTATTCCTTTTATATTTACGTCACTCACTCTACGTTATTACTGTATGGTAGACTGTATCAAAAGATAACGCAAACGTATAAAGATGAAATATATACAGGGTGTATCTTAAGCCCCGGACAAGAGACATACCGTTAGATCCGGCGTGAAAAAATAAAAATATTGG
>JARQTC010000891.1:207427-256561 GCA_030142495.1 Cephus runcator
TGCCATTTTGCTCAGCATGGTCTCCTCTATCGCACCTTGTACTTATAATCAGATAGTTGCGATACACCCTGTATAACGTCCGTACGTCGTTTAAATCTCGTTTTCGCATGATAAACAAAAAATCTACATATCCAGCCATCTTGTATAACGGCATAATCTATACTACAAGGAACTAGCAATAGCACGAAGATACAAAATAAATATACATATATATATATATATATATATAGATATGCAGAATCTCGACGTCACGCAAAGGTAACGTTTCGCACGCGAATCCATCAAACCGTAAATAATAATTGACCAGCCCGATCGTCACGCTTGTTTGGCATTGTTAAAGAATTAGGAACAATCAATTAATAACGATTTACGATATTACTTTATGTACACGTAGAAAAATAAATGCCAGAGCAATATTTAGTTATATTAATGTTAATATTTAAGCAACAAATTTTCATTGGCATCGAGCCAATATTTTTGAAATTTACCACTGCGCTAGAAATTACAACTATATACATTTTTCTCCGTGATTTTACGCGTACGTCCAAAACTTCAATAAGAATCGACCTCACAAAATCTAGACATTTTACGTCGTTCGCTGTTCACGTAAAATTTATTTTATACGAAATCACAAGGTTTTGCTCATTCATTTTTTTTCCCCTATAGAAACAATTCTCTTTTTTTCTCTGTCAAAGGATAATACCGTAGCGACACTTCCGCGCTGGAATAAAAGTTTCTCTCGTGTCCGCCAAACCATTCGTAGACAATCGTCAGTATTACGTCGAATAAAAGTTATTCGACGGAACGAAGCTAAACTTATTTCTTAATTACGTCAGAGTCTCTTAAAGAACAAGAATATTAAATAATTTGCTGCTCGCGCGTGCGCCGGTTTAAAAAAACAAAAGTTGCCTGACTGAGAACACGGCACGTTTTTCATAGTGAACTATTTGGGAAGAAGCTAATTTTGGTTTCGAAAGAAAGTGGTTGATTGTTGAAGAGAAACAGGTCGGTTTAGAATGGGACTATTTTCGTTAAATACGTTAAAATCGTTGTTGGTTCAGAACCAACGTGGCATGATTAAGAAATATTCGATATACGCAGGAATAATATAACTGATTTGCGAAAGAGCTGATTGATACAAAGATACTTTGATTAACTTTGAAACAGCAATTAGGTTCAATTTGGGAAATCGCTTGCGTGAATTGTTTGCTTGGTACGTAAATTGTACATTTCAATTGTGATTGTTTTTGGCCGATTACACCGAAACGGTTGGGTTAATCGGACAAAAATTTCCCAGTTTTGAAAAGTTGCAAGTTCTCCACGAAAGTTGCAAATTTTCCACGAAATGAAAAAAAAAAGTTGAATTAAACTCAATACAAAGCAATACAGCTACTATATTGTTATAGCATTTGCAATATACGAATATATAAATAAATGTAAAAGCATCTGACGTACGACCGCCTATGTCATAAACACTGAAGTAACTATACATACCCAGTCATTCAGCCAGAATACCACCTGAATTTCCACCATCTGAATGAAATGGGGTGCGGCTAACTTCAAGCGATGGCGTTTGTGCTGAATAACCCGGTATATAAGCATCTCAAATTTATCATTCGAAGACCAAAGACATACTGAAGCGTTCCAAACATGAAAGCTAGAAACTTTTTTTTTAAACTGACTTTTGGGTTTTCAGCATCGAAATTCTAGCCTAATCCAATCAAACAAAGACTATTCAACATCACAAGCCTGTGTATCTAGTATTAACAAAATTTTGAAAAATTACGAGCATCAAATTCTCCGAATACAAATTTACTACCAGAGTCACCAAAATTTCAATTGCACCCTAAAAATAGAATCGCTTCAAAAATCTTTTCCTCGGTACAAAGTAAAGCGCCTATTTAAAATCAATCCCTAGTTCCGAACCAAATTTCAAATATCTCCCAAACCAATTTGCATTATCCCAAAATATATAATTTTTTTTTCTCACCATCACCTCCCTATAACCATAGCTAAAGATTACGGCTGATCCGATACACAATTTACCCTATCTAAAAAAAATTTATATATACAGAACATTCCGCGTGAATTGACAAAGTGAAAAAAAAGTCCATGACGAAAAAAAACCTTTTTAAAAAAAAAAGTAATTACTTAATTAAACGAGTGCCGGATTTGTACGTCAAGTATCCATCCGGCCGCTTTCTTTCACGCTATGATAATAAAAAAACAAAACAATGCGACAAACCTTGGACCCCGACGAACCTCGCCTTCTTCACTGTAACAGAAAGAGAAGAAATCGCATTATTGTAAGATCTGTTTCTGATCGTACATTGCCGTATCGCGTAGTACAAATTTTTCAAGCATGATCTACATATTGGAACGTATTTAACGTTCCTCCTATGAAAATACCTCGACAAACAATTATTATCGTGTCTGACGACATTGATCGATCTGTTGAAACGACTGAAAAATTTATTCGAGTTAGATTACCGATTAAGCACGTTTTAACAGACATTTTTTAAAATGCAATTTCATTCGGCTCCTCCCCAGAGTTTAATTTCAACTGGATTCGTAATTCCCTGTACATTTACCTCCTCCCCCCCCCCCCCCCCCACCTTTCCCTGTTATTTATCACGTTTCGATTTTTTGTTATCACCTGCCATTCAGCACGTATTTTTCATCGTATCATTCATATTGCTTCTACTTATGTCGATGACGCCATTTTCTCTATTACACACTTCGTTACACACGCAAAAATAAATATCTGTTACACTTTTTTTTTGGGCTACAACGATAAAGCCATTTGCTTCGTAATCCAGTACCTTCTGTACACTCAGATTTATTTCTTAATTGACTATACAAAATTCCACTCGCTAACGGTATCAGAATTTACTTTATTACATTACACACTAATTTTCCAACTACGAACCCTCCTGTATCCACTTAAAATTTAATATCGTAAAATTAACGTAATCCTTAAAAGCGATCATAACCTAATAACCGTGCCAGCCAACGTTTGTAACGTACGTACTTAATGCACACCCGGCCTGTATATGCACGTATAGACAATTACGTATGTGATTAAAAATTTTTTTTTTTTTTAATTTTATTCGTCGCCCCTATCCTACCGATTCAAGTTATCCCGACGAGACTGATAGCACCTACTGTCGAGTAGGAAGTACTAAGTAAAAGAATGTTCAGTGATATAATTAATTTTAATAAGATCGATTAAATTATTTTTTTAAATCACTCAAGAAAATCCAGGAAACAAAGAAATTATTTTTCCTTTTTATCGCTTCAATACCATTTTTTTATTGTTTTGTGGTAACGATAATTATTATTATTGTTTTCAATCAATTTTAATGGTCTCTCCTGTTAGGGAGTCGTTCATTTACGTTTTATGAACTTCCACGAGGATAGAAAATCCAGTTAATTATTTGATTTGTTTCGATCATGAACTTTAATAATGCTAGACTTATTGGGAAATTCATCCATTGATTACATAGAGAAAATGAGGGTCGACAATTTTAATTAGGAGTACAGAGAAATCTGTATGCGCAGTGGTAGAAGTTCATAGTACTTTAGAACCAGTTCGGATTTCTACCTCTGCTTCTAATCGTCGTATCATCATTAGGACAACGCATTGTAATTACTTTGACATTGTAATGTCTTCCTTTCTATGCTTATTCACGTGTTAAAGGCAAACTTTAACACGTAACTACACACGGTCTCAAAGACCTAACCAATTTCACGTTTAGCCGTCCTGCCGAATTTGTCTCTAAGTACATTTTAACGAATTTAAAAAGAATCTACTAGATAATTATTGCTTGATAATTGGTCATTAAATTTGTTTAAACTAAAAGAAGAGCGACGTAAAGCTCTACTTTTGATCTATTCTATTCGTTTTGGTAGCCCTACAATCGACCTCCACAATTTGAGGTCTCGCAGAGCTCAGCTTGTAAATTGTATTCTTAGGGTTGGACCTGTGTAGTTAAGGGTTAAAGGGAGGATAATATTCATTAGTTACCCCGTCGGCCCCATTTTCTCCGTGTATTTGTTGAAAAATTAAATCATTTGCATGACTTCGTAAAAACGATAGCGACAGCGAATCAGAAATAAATTAATGCAAGACGCATCGCAATCTTCATCGTGTATAACTATAGTTCATGCCTTACTCATATTTGCATTACATAAAATTTCAATTCTTATTCCTCACGCATATCATCACTGCTTACATTTTAATTTCACGAGAAACTTATTTTGGGTTACGAAAATAGTCCTGCTTTCTTCGAATATTCCATATAAAAAAAATTGTCTTTTACGAACTTTCGTAATCATAATGATCACGTGTCACCGTCCTTCTCCATACCTAACCTATTTTTATAACTTTCATAATATTTGTTTGGCATTTATGATTCCGACGGCTTCATGGAAAAATTAATATCCTGCTGCTAATGTATAGCGATATATATATATACGTAGCTACAAATTGCCAATAGAAGACAAAAAATATGTGCAATATAAATAACAATTACGACAAGAATAAAAAAAATGAATAACCTTAAGCCACGTGCGTTCCGTATAAAAGAATATGTGACGTCATTAGAAATTTCTTGCACTCGGAAACTGATATGAAAATTTTGAGGAATAAAGAAAATGAACTTCACCCCAGCGTCTTGACGGAAGAGTGGACGCGAAAGAACACGAAGGAATTGAGGTCAAACATCCCTTAACACACTGACCCTTCTCCATCTTCAGTACAAGTTCCTCGCTATAAAATTTCAACAGGATTATTCGATACTTCGTTATTACACTTTTTCATTTTTTTCGTATCCCTTTTATATTATTTTCTCCTTCGCCTTCTCGAATCAACTCGCTGTCACATATGTAAATCCGTCTCGCTATGTTCCGGCATTTTATTCTTTGAACCTTCCAGATAAAGGTAAGTGCCACACGTGCACGAGTCTGCACGCAGACAGTCTGTGTACATGATTGCAATGTAAATTCTCATGGCGGATTACAAGGATCCCTTGAACCACTCTCGAGGGCTACCCTTTCCGCACGACCATAACATACTCTGAGGCCTAAGCATAGTACAGTTTACGGAAACAGCGACCCAAGCTATTTCCCGAGCATCGTTATACACGTGTTATATAGAGACGATAGAAAATTCAATAATCTTTCAGTTACCTGTTGAAAGACATTCCCAGTCCTTGAAAAATGTAACATGCTTTCCCAGCATACGACAGTTTTATGGAACTTAATGATGAGTGTGACTAAACCAAGAAATTCATTCTTCGTTTACCTCTTTTAGCCTCTGGAATTACAGAGGAACACGTGACTACGCGTATACGAGCGCACTAGGGACTCGCAAAACACATCGTACGTTGTCTATAACGGAAAAGAGAAACTTTACGATATCGCCGCGTGACGGCTATTGATCACCGATAATATTTTACTGGTCCACGTGTCATAGTGTTCTCTGCTCTATATGTCCTTCAAAGGTCACGAAGCATTGTGCGCGCTTGCATTTGCCTCCTGCCTTCACCCCCCTCGCGCCGTCGTGCAATACGCCAGGCAATAGAATGCCTTCTTGGAAACGCTCGAGCGATTACTAACACACAGACCACATCTAAGAATCCTGAAAGGCAAACGAGATTATTTCCCGAGATTGTTTCGTCTATGAAAACTACTGAAATTTTCCAAGCGAGACGTATATTATTATCCACCCATCCGTAAAGTCACGAAGCGACGAGGCCGCATTTGAGAGAACGAGTAGTAAGGATCTATTTGGTGGCGCAGCGAGCGACAGTGGCGCTCTCTGTGGAACGAGAAAGAGAACGACGATGCAACGCAACGTCAATGTCAACGGCAAAAGGAAAAGCAGCCTTAACGCTTGGCGTTACTCTCCCCTCCTCCTTACCTTCGAGCGACTAGAAAACAATGGCTGCCCACGTGTCAATGTGGACGTGCCGTGAGTTCCTCCAACGTGGCGCCGTCGGGTACGAGACCAGTGCGGGACTATATTGTAGGTTATTGTACGCGAAAGTCGTTCGTGTGCTCGCCTATGTGGATACGTGTATAAGGATCGCATCGGGGATGGGAAATGGGGATGAGAAAACGGTTTCCAGCCTTGATTTTTATATGACACCCCTACTGAACGCCTGCGCATTTACACACAGGTATAGTATAGACGCACTTACGCTTACTACTCGTTGACGTCGTCATCCCTCTTGTCAGTGTTGCGCTCTTTCGTCCCCCCTTACTACCTCCGCTATACTTTTTCATCCCCTGATACACACACTTCCTCTTCTCCTGCGGCAGCGACCCTTCAAAAGCTATGGCGAAATGGGTACACAACGGGAACTGTATTACGGCCGTGTTATTTATAGACTCTATATTAGAAGCAATATTCACGCGAAGCGAGTAACACGATATTTTATCGTTTCTTTATCGCAAACTGGAGGGGATGATCAGCTTTCTTAAATCGACTCGCCACCCCGGAATCATCCCTTGAATATCAGCAGGGGATATAGTCTACCTCGATCTTCTGCGTATTAATGTTTTGCCATTTTGCTATTTTTTTTTTTCATATACAAAGGACCACCCCCAACGCTTGCTTCTCTTTCTTTAACCATCCCCTTCGCTTTACTGAGTTGCTGCCACCCTTACTATCACCGTCAGCACCATTGACGTGCCCTAGTACTAGTCTTTATTGCCAGTTCTCGATTGTGGCGGGTGTCATTGTGCGAAATGTGCAAAATGTGGGGAACGACTGCTTGAGAGGGAGGAGAGGTAAATGGGGGTATAATAAATTCTAAAAGTCATAAGGGATGAAAATCCATGTGTGAATATGGCGAATGCACGGCTCGCAGTTTCGAAACTGAATCGTTTACGCGTTAGCAGTAGCGAAAAGTATTGGACGATTCTTTTTTTTTACTGTATTTAGAAAATTTTTTAATTCAGATAAATAATGATTCTTCTAAAATAAAACTTTTTTTATCTACTACATCAATAATGTGAAAAAAAAATATTAGTCTTGTATCTCGCGTGGGAATGGGCATAATTAATTATCCATCCACATTGACGGTGCTTAACGAGCTTTTTTCATTTCCCTTGATAATCCGAACCGCAGCGATTCGTAACGTGTGTGTACCACATGCTTATGTATATACTATACATAGATCCAGAGCTGTTTTTAGTAAATTATACTTTTTAGCAAATAATATCGATAAATTTACTTTGTGAATGAATTCTTTCTGACATATTTATCGACCCTTGACCGATGTGGAAAACAGTTTATATAATTTACAGTAGCGTCGACATAAGTTCGGGGGCCCTACGACATCATTTAAGCGTTAGGTAATCGACAATGAACTTTTCAAACGAGATACGAATTATTTTTTACTAAAATTACATAAAAATTTATCAATTTGACTTTGATAAGATAAAAATAAAATTGTTACCCCTCCTGTTACATTCATTTTTATAACCCTGTTCTAGCATTTTCACTGATCGACAATAATCACGTGATCTGATCACGGAAATTTTTGGGTGCCGTCAAAGAGCAGGGCTGAACTTTGACTATATGTCACGAACACACTTCACTGTGTATTAAATCAAACAATTCCTTCGCTGATAACATCGCCCCAGTTTGTTTCGCTATTCGATGATTCGATATTGAATTATTCGATCACGCACGAATGAGAAATATATATCGATTCCTAAATCGATAAATAAACGATATAGAACATCGTGTTACATTATCCAACATACGGACTGACGTCGTATCAGGTAAATAAAATTTCACGACGGCCAATGGTGAAATAAATGAAATTTATCCCACGTGTTTTAATAGATAATTCGCTAGCCTTAATTGCTTGTCTCATAATTTTTTCACATTTATTTGCATTTTTTCATAAATCCATCAGTATTCTAACATCAAAATTTTACGTGTGTGAACCTAGCATCTCAACTATTAGCATCTCACAAATGAACTTCATATTTACTTGCATCCATCATAGTTCCATAGTTCTTGATAAGTTTTAACAATAGTTCAAATTATTTATCCCCTAAAACCACGTTTTTAAGAAATGAAATGCTAACTTCTCGTACCGCTTGTTAGCATCTCATAGAATTTCACATATATGAGCATAGAGGAAGAAAATCCTGCAGAGTTCTATCCCCTAGGAAAGTTATCTTAATAGTTCTAACGATTAAACCACGTGGGAAACAGTTTTATCATATTTATCAGCATCTCAGCCGTACTATAGTGAGATGCTGACATTTAGGGGTGAGTTCTGGCCTCCCTCACGGATGAAGTCGACAGTTCTAGTCGCCCTGCATACCCTCGAAAAGAGTTCCGGCCTCTCATCATCTCTAAACAATTATTAAAAATTATTTATCAGCATCTCAGCTATACTACTATAGTGCTGGATCTTATTACGTCTGCGTAGTTGGTTCTAAGTAGCGCTGAGAGCGAGTACAAAATCTGACAATCCCACGATCGAAAAATAGTTCTCAAAGAGTTCTATCCATAATTCTTATGGCAAAAAGCTGAGAAATTAAAATTGAAAGAGTTCTGTGACTTCGAAGATCGTACGTAGCAAGTAGGGTAGGTTCGAGAAAAAAAACTGAAGAATTCCAGGAGTTCTGATGGGAGTTCTGGATAGTTCTCAAAGAGTTGTGTAAAGCGAATACCTAGACTTGATAATCCATCCAGTATTTCGGGGGTATCGGATTTTATACGATTAATTGATTTTTTGAAATACTTCTTTGAAAGTTATTTTTTGACGGAATCTGGATATGTATAATATTTTACCCAAAATGTATAGTGAACTGCAGAACTCTATGAGAACTATTCGAAAAACTAAAAAAAAAATACGATTTTTTAAAAGATGGGGGACTGACATATTTTTTCAAACTTTATTTTCAAGCGGATAATGACCGGAACTATTGATGAAAAATGCAGAGAACTGTAGATCTATTGTTGATTTATTCAGAACTGCCAAAAAATTACATTTTTTCAAAAATGGGGGGCACTGTGAAGTTGGCCCCCCCATTTCCGAATATCGCTATTGTTTTCATTTAATCGACAGAACTATTTATGAAAAGTGTCAGGAACTCTAGAATTCTCCTGAGGGCAAGCGCAACTCTAATTAAAAAAAATGAATTTTCATAATGCGGGGCCAACTTCACAGAGGTGGCTTTTGGTTATGAACTATAGCATTAACCGATTTTCTAGTTTCACATGAATTGTTTCTAATAGGACATATCTTACTCTCAGCGTGACCCAGAACCAATGACTCCATCACTATAGTATAGCTGAGATGCTGATAAATAATTATTAATAATTGTTTAGAGATAAAGAGAGGCCAGAACTCTTTTCGAGAGTATGCAGACTAATCAGAACTGTGGATTTCACCCGCGAGGGAGGCCAGAACTCACCCCTAAATGTCAGCATCTCACCATAGTACGACTGAGATGCTGATAAATAATTTTTAATAATTGTTTAGAGATAAAGAGAGGCCAGAACTCTTTTCGAGGGTATGCAGACTAATCAGAACTGTGGATTTCACCCGCGAGGGAGGCCAGAACTCACCCCTAAATGTCAGCATCTGACTATAGTACGGCTGAGATGCTGATAAATATGATAAAACTGTTTCCCACGTGGTTTAATCGTTAGAACTATTAAGATAACTTTCCTAGGGGATAGAACTCTGCAGGATTTTCTTCCTCTATGCTCATATATGTGAAATTCTATGAGATGCTAACAAGCGGTACGAGAGGTTAGCATCTCATTTCTTAAAAACGTGGTTTCAGTGAATAAATCAATTGACCTATTGTTAAAACTTATCAAGAACTGTGGAACTATGATGGATGCAAGTAAATATGAAGTTTATTTGTGAGATGCTAGGTTCACACACGTCAAAATTTTCCTTATCCGATTAAAAATCCAGCTCGTTTCTAGAGACTACTAGAACAGTGATAGACATAGATATACACATATATAAATACATAGCCACAATTTATTAACATAAGGGCAAGAGAAAATTTCCTTATGTCAATTAAAACCTTGACTATTCTAATCACTTTCATCTCCCGAATTTCATCCTAAAATAATTTTGCCCACATAGCATTTTTATCCATAATGTTATATGTCAAATACTCCAAGTGCTACTTCACGTCTATGATAAATTGAAAGTAACCCAATTCAATTTTCCATATTCGATTACTTTGATCATTGACAGTGTATAGTACTTCTAATTTCAAATACAGCATCCGATCGAATTAACCGAACGCAATAAAGAAGCAAACAATTTTTTTTTCCAGTCATTACAGTATCCAATATAGGTATACTAAAAATTGCTCATATATTTATATACTTGAAATACTTATAAAGCATGTTTTCTACTTCACTTGAAGACAATCCCATCGTTAATATCAATCGACCTGACACTTATTTTCTCCTTACTGTTTATCGCGATAACGTGCCCTTTGCTTTACGAAGAAATTCGACCAGGTAATAGAGATGTGGATTGGCTGAGTGGGCGAAATGACGGGTGAATTGATGGGGGAGGAATTTACGTTGTTTGAACATAGCAAACACCGTCGGCACGCGACAGTTAAAACCGATCGGTTCTTAAACCTTCTCAGTCCTGATTCTCTTGCCGAAATAATTCCCCTCCCAAATGTTTGGATACCCCGGTATTAAGGTCTATCGGGAACTTCGCAGTCACAAAGAGCCAACGATAAACTTTGACCCAATCGAAACGTCTCGTATCTGTAAATTCTATAGAATCCAAAGGATACGTCACAAAGGATCACTCGTCCACCTTTATTCGATATCCTTTGTCCGTCCATCTTTTTCCTCCGTCTGTTTCAATCGCTTGACATTTAATTCTCTCGGAGCCGAGACAGGCATTCTTCGGCAAAATCTCATGAACATCGGAGCGATCTACATTTAAAATCATATTTTTCTCAAATCAAATTACGATTTTCGGGACGAACCTTCAATTAATTTTTTATTCTCTATACGCCTCCCGTTTGACTTATACAGAGTCGGTAGGTCGGGAAAGTTGCTGGGGGGTCGCGGAGCCAAAGAAATTCTGTCGGGGGTAGCTGAGGCTAAGGGTGACGGAAGTTAAAGTTTTCACTACCCTTACCCAGCGAATTAGTTCGACCTGGAGTGAAAAAGGGGAAGTAAAAAAAAAACAACCAGACCTGTTTGGCCATTGCTATTAGTATACGTGTAGTTATAGGTGACTTCGAGGTACAACTACCCCTGCATCTAACCTCTCTATATCTAATGTAAGTATAAATAACAACCCCTGCTTCTGCCGTATCCACTAGTTAGGAAGTTATTTCAGTGGATCCCGTCAACTTTCCGGGGAAGACGGCAACTTTTTGCAATTTTCGAACAACCTGTTTTTCTTTTATAGCGACCGATTCAATTATCCTGGTACTCTACGATTTCATGAATAATCTCTCCTGGATATAATGAATCCTCGATTCGCTATAGTTCAATGTCATTTGAAATAAATCCAAGTAAATCTTGTCGCGATACTAAATATCATTTCGACGATAGGCTAACGTCTCGCTTAACCAAATTGCTGGATTTACCTTTTAACGGGATGTTAAAATCTTCAAGCCCCCTCTATGTAAGATCCATTATTTTGATTGGATCCTGAATCGGAGAATGAAATTTCGAGACATTCATCGTAAGAGACTTTTTTTTTTTACCTCGTTAGATTTTCGTACAATGATATTACAATTTGCGATATTTATTAATATTCTGACGATTCTGTGATAAAATTCGAATTTCCATGTTCATCGATTAATGAAAATTAGTGGTATAGATTTTTTGAAATAACGATATTCGCGTATCTCGTGCAACGCTGTTTCCGTACCGGCCATTATGCTCGTTTTTTATATACTTTCAAATGGGAAATTAAATATATATAAATTATTTCCTTCTCTTGCTCACATGATATTTTTGAGACATAAAAATAATATGAGGTGAAAATATAATTTTTTGGAAACCAAGTCAATTGACAGGTATACATATATTAGAATTTGTAATGATATTAATTTTTTTTAATGCTAATTTATAATATAAAAAATTAATTTCGAAAAAATTGATATATATATATTTTATTATACAACAGTGTGTGTCAAAAGTATACTCATTATGAAATTAAGGCTTTTAATTGGAATATTAAATAAGTTCTGATATAAATATTGTATAGTTCATTTACCCAATGTTATTCCCAAGGTATCCGCAGTACACTCGCTTTCAAAATTATTCTTCTACAATGTTCCATCTACTTGAGATAATGACTTTACTCTTCTTATATCTTTGAAAATGCTGAGGACCGTATTAGAGAAAAGCGAAGAAGATAATCTCTTTGCAACTGCCCCTGCGATACAGTAGGTGATAAAATAAGTTTAAGCATAATACAAATTTTTACATAAATAATTATAGAATTAAATACGGCATAAATAATTTGTATTATAAAGCGAATCAAAGTATATAAACAAGCCATATAAAATGTAATTATCGTTGTATCCTTTAAATTAAATTAAATATTAAGGAGTAAACATTAAAAAAAAAAAACGAGTCCTAGTTAAATATTTCATATTTAACATTACAGCGTTTTAAAGAATCAAACTCACTTTCACTAAGGATATATAAAAAATATTCAAGAATTAAAATAAAAAAAATTTTTCCTTATACGTTATTATTTTATACTTTCGTCACATGGTCATTATACTGTTATCACTTGATTTACATAATTTTGAAAATTCTCGATTTTCTTTTAACTACCATCAGAATCGCCTTACGAAATTCTGTTGAGTATCTAGATATTCCTGTCTTCCACATGAATTACGTGTACCGCGTTAAGGAGCGATAACAAAGTTTGAAACTAAGTATTAGGTAAACTTTATTATCCCGAATAGCTTCAACGCTTTTAATATCTAAGTGTGTCAACTTGCCATAGTATTTGACATTGAATGTATTTTTCTTTTTCAGTTGGCACTGCAAGCTATTTATTATGTAACATAATTCTTTTGTATACGTATATAGTACGCAGAAAACATGACACACTTTTATGGATATATACATTTTTTGTGTATGTCTGTTTATGCATTGATGTATGTCCTATATAAATATATGCACAAAACAGTACTGTGTTAAATGTTGAACACAGCGTTTAGTGATTGTGAAAAAAATAAACGATGAAATTCACTTTCACAATTCAGACGTGCGAAATAACTTTGCATTTTTTATAAAGCGTTATCGCTCCTCAAAAAAGAAGATTGTAGGGAAAAATAATATTTTCAATAAAAATTAATATTAAATTTATATAATTAATGTTTCATGTTGTGCATTACAAAACGATTCTGTACAACTGTGTGCAATCTTTGATTAATCAAAATTTCTTTTTGTTAATTTCCAAAATAATAAATTTCACTTCAGCTTGCCGAAGTCCAAGTATTCTTCTTTGAACGAAACTATTAAGAATTATCGATGCGCTGCCTAATTTTTTTGTAATTAAAAACTTATATTATACTCGAACAACTGTTAATTGCAAATATGCTATGTTGTAAGTAAAAGCAAGGTAATTAGTTCAATAAAACCACAAACTACGTTCCCATGTTCGGGCTATCAGTAACGATCACGTAACTCTATCAGCTTTGTTGCTAGAACATAGGGAAGGGATACATAAGGGAGGCTCGATAATTCGATAAACCTGATGCACCACCTTGCATGCAATTAACCCCACGCCCTTCGTCCGATGCGAGTGACCTCACGGGAAAATCAGTAGCTAAAGGCCGAAGGGCTTCCACTTCGCGCAAAGGTCGCAGCGTCAGTTCATATTCAATTATCGACGTCATTAATGGCCAATAAGTTGCGTCCATGTAAAAAGAGTAGAAAAAAGATGTCCGAGACATCATAAATTTTCCCGTGTTATTCCCTATGCTGTCTCGGACGCCATTCCCCGTAGAATCAATTTCTAGTGTAGCATTAACCAGCTTCAATAAATCGGTACAAAAGTTAATAAAATATCGAGCATCAAAACAAAATGGTATTTCAATGCGTTCGATGGTCAAAAATTAAGTAGAAAAGTACAACGCGCAGTATAATCAGAAAAAATTACAAGAATACCGAATTGATTTGGTAGCGAAGCACAGATGTCAAATGAAATTCCAAAAGCGATTTATCACCCTGAAAACAAAAAGTGAAAGGGAAAAGCGTGTGGGAGCAATGAGTCTATGATTAATGAAGTGATTTCGTAGTACGCGTGAGAATTGGAAAGGGGTACATTCCCTAGGGACATCGGGTGGGAGGGTCCAGGGGTAGGTCGGATGCTGGAGTGTACTGCCGATACTGATCTTTTTTTTTAGTCCAAATCTAATCATCCCTGAACGATTAATCATTGACTAAAAATAGTCCCGTCGGGTCATAGACACATCGCCAAACTGATGGAGACAAGACGCCTCGGGTTGAGACCAAAGGCCTGCTTGGACTCTTTTTCGGTCTTCTCGATAGGACGAGAACAGGATTTTTAAGTTTTGCTTCGGGTGGGAACACGAAATAAATCGGCCTCGGGTCAAAAGAACGAGATCAGACCCATTAGGACCTATTTATGGAAGGATGAGACCTGGATCGGAGTAAGGAGAACGAAATCAGACCTACGAGGACCGGAAGCAGTGCTTGTGTTTTGACTCGGGTTACCGCTGATCAACAGGATCCTCCCGCTATGGTATGGCGCGATGATCATCCCTTATGAGTGACCATGAGAAGACTGGCGAGAACGATAAGGAATAGAGACATTTACTGGAAGGTGATTGAAGTAATTGTAAAATACTTTACATTAGAATATAAGGTACAAGCCTCGCAAGTTCAGTTCCCGAGTATCCAGCTAAGCCGATATCTCCGAGATTGGTCACCTGATCATGGGTCGGTTTACGACTTGACACAGATCTGATCTTCGGTATCCTTATTAGAGGACGCAAGATCAGGAGTCGCTTCGCGACTCAACGCAGATTTCGCAGCTACTCCCGGAGAAGTTCGTTCGAGGAGTCAAATAACATTAGGACTTTCTGTATTCGCGAATGTAAAGGCGGAGGTCACATGATCAAGAGTCGGATCGTGATTCATGAAAGACCAGGTCGTATCTCCTGGATTCATCTTCAGGGGAGCCAGTCATCCGAAAGATCTCATCAATTGAACTCTGATCAAAAGCGACTTCATCCCTAGTGCACATTTTATTATGAAAATCAAGGACCTGGCGAGGATCCTGACTAGGTCTACTTTACTTATTTGGGTCCTGACAGGCCCTGGACTAATGGGACAAAATTTGTACCAGGGATATTTTGATCGATTACACTTTTTCGAAGTGTTTACCTCCTTGCGGAATATCGCATTGTAATTTTTTTTACACTGTCACTTTACATTATATTCTGTCCATTGTTCATTGTCGACTGTCCACTCGGCAATACTTTGTTCCTATACTTATTGCTTCCCTCCTCTTTCGCCTCAAGTTGAATCTTATGTTGTTTCGCCGTTTTCGCTTCGAACTATCATCGATACTTCCCCAGCTGACTTTTCTATTGTAAAACGCAATCAGACCCTTCAGGTACCCAGAAGCAGTACATATTTTTTGGCTCAGGGCACTATGGTTGGTTTGAAGATACAAAAGACTCCATTTGTACAAAACAAAACGTAGAAGTCAACGTGGCTGAGATCTTGCTGAACCCATCGTTGTCACGCTTAATTTTTTGCACCCAACCTGGCTGGCCACATTATAGTACAAATTTAACTTTTGCGTTTTCGATGGCTTTAAGTAAGGAATTTGAATTGAACTTTTTTTTTATAAAGTTAGACCAGCTCCAAGCGACTTAAAAGGGATACACAGGGAAATAAAAAATCACGTACGAATTCGTACTAGGATCAAGTACAAAATTGTTCGTTCCTATTTGCGAATATTTACACAGGATTTTGACTCCTCGTACAGTCAATGTATTTTCGAAAATACTGCAAAAATGTTTTTTAACGATTATACATAATATCTTAAAATCGAAAATGAATCGGTATAATGGAGTTACAATCTGTCTGTCAAATCATGGACCGCTCGAGTAATATCGCATGTTCAAGCTTTGATGAAATTCAGTTACTCCCTACGAAGGTCCCGTAGGGTCGAGCATACTGGCTGAGCACCTATTTAACCATTCACCCTTGCAAAACCTTGTCCAGCTGCGAAGGTGAGTTTCAATGTCCTGCAAGACTAGCGTAATAGCAGATCGGTATACGAAGTAGCCGACTAAAGGTAGTATAGCAGAACCGATCAAAGCGGACCGAAGTTCATTCCACTCGAGTCGTCCCAAGCCGTTTATGCTAAACCACTGAATTCGTAGTCCCAAAAAGGCACCAAAGGAATGACGAATTCCTACGAGTTTTCATCGATTTGATCGACTGGCAATGCGTGACTAGCCTCGTCCTTTCCCCAGCTTCCCCTCGACGCTACCCACGCCTACTATCCCTCTCGAGGATTATAACGGATCAAACGAGGATTAGATTCACGACAATTAATATTACAAAGAATTCTGTTACTAGCGACGTTCCTTTGACTTTGAACAAGACTTACAATTTGGTTGAGCCACGATAATTCGAATGACCGTTTTCACAAAAATTCATTGTCTGTCAAATAAACTCAACGACACGAAAGCCTTCGGCGAGCGTTGAATTCGTCGCGTAACGAGCGCTTGAAACTGATTGTTGCCATTATTGTCGCGATCCGTCTCCATTAAAGCGTACTGGTATTTCGCGACTGGGGACAGCGTGGTAAAAAAAAAAAAAAAGAGAGAAAATTATTCAAAATTATATCCATATTGAGAATACCGAAATTTGTTATTTTTATCATTTGTCATTAAAAACAAAATCAAAAATTTTCATATTCGTCTAACGGGTCAACGCTTATACGATATTCGTACAATTTTATGCTTCTAACCTGACTACTTATATCACACCCCTTTGAACATCTCCCGGCAAGTAACAACCCTTTGATGTGCGACAATTAATTCTGAACCTTTAGGAAAAAGCAATCTACAAAAAAACATCATTATCCAGATTTATGGATTTTGTATATACGTTCCGTCGCGGAAATTGTAATTTCTTAGCAAGAGCGGTAGCAGCAACTTTTCAGAAAGGGAGAAGACGCTGACCTGAGTGAACCAGAGTACTGGATGGCAATTACCGCTCGTATATCTTTGCCGGTCGATTTTGCGAGTGCAAGTGCGAATACGACTACGTATATATATATATATATATACACATATATATTTGCGTACCTCAATGCGAGTTCACGATATCGTGTACATCGGTAGCCAGGTAAATATTGAGTGTGGGGTGTTGAGTGGGGGATGGGAGGTGGTTCTCGGGGGTTGAGTAGAAAGAGAGCTGAAGGAGTAGAAGAGTGGGAGGAGGGCATGACCCCGCTCGCTGAGGTCAACCGTTGCACTACGCTCGTAGCAGCTTCTAGTGATAGTCATGACTTGGTATATGCACGAATGTACGTAGCTTTACATATTAAGTGAACAGACGCAGGCAGGCGCAGTTGCGTTTATGTGAATCGTTGATGTGTACATTTAAAGATTTACGTCAATCCTGTTATAAAGATATATCATATCCACTGAGGTATATATATACGTACAGTCTAGCGATTCGATATAGTCTATATATGGATATTTATGAATAATTAATCCAACCTTTCTTGGTATCATGTCATATTTTAGGCATCAGTTGTTTTTTTTTTTTTTTCATCAGGATTTCTCGTGTCATTCAAGTAATCTACTAAGTACTGATAAAAACTACTAGCGAGTCCAAGACGTCAGGATTGGTACGTATTATCCCGGCACGTTTGCAGGACTTTCAAATGCTACGTCTTGATTGTACTGTTGCCTTGGGCAATGTTCAGAAATATAGGTATATTCATTTTATTCCGGTACTGAATACAGTTGAAAAACGGAAATTACCTTGTTTGTTGATCTACGTTAATTATATGAAGATCAATGGTTTCCTTGGGTCTGGTTGTTAAAGAAATATTTTTTGTATTTATCTGGTAGTATTGCAAATTGTAAATTGAAATGTTTTAGAACAGTTAAGCAGTAGAATTCATTTAAATTGTGAATGCGCGTAGTCGGGAATAACTTTTATTCGCCGGCGAATGGTCACGTGCGCGAGATAATAAACGAGAATGGACAACTATTTCCGATAGATTTCGCATTAGAGAAACATGAGATTGTCTTAGCTGGGAGTCACGTCACCGAAATGGTTTACCTAACCTCTTCCGGTGAACGCATGCATGTAGTCGAAAAGCTTATAATTAAGAAAAAGGTTTGATTACTCACCAGTTACGCTGAGCAGTGACATGTTGCCGGTCCCAAAGTCAGGAAAAGTACCAAGTACCGTCGCTGGCTGAGAGAAAGATGACGAGACAGAGAGAGAGAGAGAGAGTGAGTGAGTGAGAAAGGGAGAGGTATGTATAAATAAAAAAGACAATGAGAAGGAGAAAGAGAAGACTAAGACAAAGTACACTCTTGAAAAACTTTCCTAGACGAAAGCAACGTCGTTGGCACAGAAAAGCACACTGTTGAGATTTCCGTATATTCGAAGAGATGTCAGAAATCGCGCCTCCTTCCGGTATAACAGGTACACGTTGTACACGAGATCAGCACAAGCAACCGTGAGTCTTACGTCTTTCTAAATTCCTATATTGTTCATCGATCGAGAAACCTGAGCAGTTTGGTTAGGATCGCGTGCACACGATGCGTCCAGTGCGTCCGGTACTTTCCAAGCATTCGGAACGTAAGTGGAGATGGCGTTGTAATATTGAAGAAAAAGATGTGACCGAGAACAAGGATAAGGACGAGGATAAGGAGGGGATCAAAGTTTCTTTTAAAGAATGGAGAAACAAGAGGGAAAGATGCTCTCGAGCGTCTTTTAAGGACGCAAGATACTCGCGAGCTCAATCCTCGCGACTTCTAGCGTTTCGAGGTTAAGGACGAACGCGTGTCGCGTCGGCGAGTCCAGTGCAGAGACGAGAAAACGCGTCGAGATTTAATTCTCGAGTTGCGAGAGATCTCTGCTTATCACGGATCGCAGATAGGGTCACGATAACGGAGAGTACTATGTTGAGTTCACACTTGTGTTGCATCGACTCGGTAAGGCTTTGGTCACGCGCAACGGCACAGACCCGTGCAGCAACGCCGTCCGTAACTGCCGTCTCGTTTACGGCCAGCGAGAAGGATGCACCCCTGATGCGGTACCGAGAAGGAACCACCGCCGCTGCTGATGCTGTTGCTGTTTCTGATGCTGTTGCTGCTCCCGTCGTACAGCGCCGTCAACCCGGATAACATCCTCCAGGACTCTCTCGAATCGAGAACGGGTGGATTCCCGCAGGATCTACCAACCACCGCTACCACTCGAGATCTTTCTACGGTTATCATATTAGCGTGCACCCACGTCTTCCTCCAGCTCCTTCGACGCCTCCACCTTTGACTTCCTCCTTTCCACTTCCTAGCTGGTTCACGTCACGCTTCGTCACGAGAGAGCCGCACTCCGTGTCACCCTTGCACTACGCGACACGCGCATTTCCCGGGACGCGCTTACGCTGAACCACGTCGACGGAGATTATGACAATAATCGCTATTAGCACAACACCGGCGACAGCGACGACAACGACGACGACGACGTTCTCGTGAAATCAGACGACGAGGACAACGAGGATTATTACCACGACAGCGTAACCAAAACGCGGACGACGGTGATGTTGCGGAATCTGTGCCAGTTAACTCCCGTTTCTCCGGTACTTCTTTCTCTATTATTCTTGATTCACTACGGGTTCACCTCCTCGATGAAACTGTTACTTGCGAGCTTACGCGGACTGCCCGACGTCGAGCACTGTGCGGACGGAGACGCCTCCGACACGCCGCCGCCATCTTGCTACGTCAACGGCGCCCCACAGCGACGACGCTCCCGAAAACGCTCGACGGATTTCACGGAAGTACCCGAAGGGTAACCGTCCTCCTCCACTCTCTACCGCTGCTTCTCCTATATACATACCCGCCACTACTCTATCGAGCTTTTCACTTCGAAACTCCTCTTCCAGAAGTCGTCGAACGGTTTGTGCAATCGTTCGGTTTGCTTTCTGCAATCTCTAACGTTCTTACCGGCATGTGGACAAAGCTTTTCCCGATGATTTCCTTCAGCTTCTGGTTATTACTGCTCCGTCGATTATCCGATGACCCGACTTCCGTTACGTTCCGTTCTGTTCTCGCGTACTGGCTATAAATTATACGGAATACCACTACCGTTGCCACGTTAGACCCATTAACGATCCGATCGTTAATTTCATTTCTATTCTCGTTATAGGTAGTCCACTGAAATTTTCCAACAAAGTCAAAACATAGTTCCAAGATTGTTGTATATACATTATACATATACCTAAAGTGATCTTGCTCTCGTTTCATAGTTTATTCAAAAGTCACTTCGTGTAACTCGTAGACGCACCTGTATGTCGCGTGAGGCGTAACCACATTATTTACGAAAATAAACCATTCGAGAATCACACGCAATACAAACGATTCCCTCTGGATATAATAATTGTAGGAACTTTTTCAAATGAATTGACCTGTACAAGGTTTTTACATGAGCATTACGAAACAGTCCACAGTTATTAACGTTTAATACTGATCGTTTCAGATCACCTCTCGATCCACAGAATACTGTTCTACGTTGTAAGCCATAAGACAATGATACCTCTAAATTTAAAGTCGGACAGTAGCTATAGATATATTTTAACTTTGCGCCAACTGCTCGGCCTGCCCAGTCTCGACTCGTACTACTCAATGTCCGTTATGTCCGATTCACTCTTGTACTCTACTACTCGTGTCAAACTGTAGCTACTAGCATAGCTATCGTCTACTGGGAACTATAGTAGGAACGAAAAAATAATTCTCGGTAGTCACTAGTTCCTATGGACCTTATACTAAGGGAACAAATCATACAAAAATAAGGTACGAGGAATCGTTTATGACGGTCTTTATTGATATTCAATTTGTGTGGCACTTCGTGGATTTTCGTCAGTTACCCAGTGGCGTGATGAGTCATTCATTTTATTCATCGGAAACTTCTCAGAACTTCATTCGACCAAGTTCAAACCACCGCTGATTTAGCCACCTTCACTACAGTCAAACCGCGAATTTCTCTTTAATGGAAAGTTCCTCTCTTCTTGCAAGTCATTCTTCGGCAAGGTTCTCAAGCTTCTTTTTTTGGTTATGCCTGTATATTGACTGGGAATCTTCCACGATATATTTAGAGCTGTATTCGTAAGTGACACGTGTACCCTGTGAGACATTTTTTAAATACATTTAAGTATACGTGCTCGAGGTTGGTTTTCCTCAGAAATTTATTTCTGCTTGTCGCTTTTTTTTTTTGTCAACCAACGAATTAAAATGGTCTCACCTGGAGGTTAAGGGTTAGTCACGTGTCTCTCGTATAATGAGCGTAAGTCAAGTTGTTTGGTCGATGAATTCCTCGGCGACTGGAACGCTGTGGCTTCTTGCAATAGACTTTGAAATCGGAAAGAATGCGTTCTTTGTGATAGAAAGATTTTGGAATTAAGCTCGTGGAATTTTTGGAACAATTTTATTAATTTAATTGCTTGTATTTATGATATGAACATTTTACATTTTTGTCTTTTTAATTTATTTAATTTACCAGGCTCTTCGACTTGCGAAAGGTACGTTATTCAGGTCAGAAAATACGAAATACGGATACTGATGAATAACTAGTCTGTTATTACTTTTTCACTTTACTGCAGGAAGTAAAGCAACATTTTTTAGCATGTCTTTAGCACACTATGTTTATTAAGTGATTTTAATTTTTCTCCTGTTTAAAAGGGCTGACTCACGATTAGTTATCGAGCCAGGACAGTTTAAAAAAGAAATAATATCCTTTTCAATTAATAGCGTCTACCTATTTCTCACGAAGTATCGTTATAATTATATTTTGAAAATTTTTTATTTTTCAAAATTTTATTCCAAAATAATTCATTCCGTACATTACGTGCAGATATCTCAAAATAAGCCATTCATTTCACAATATAAAAATTTTAAAAAATTGATTTTCGTACCGGAATTTATTTTTCAAAATAACCTAACTTTCTAACGTATATCCCTAACTAACATACGTAATATGAAATATGATAGATACCTACACCCTCGTATTAAAAGAGGAGGCCAAAAATATCTACAAGAAAAACTTCTTTGATAGAATTTGTAACATAGACCTTTTTCGAAGCAATTTGTACATTTATTTTACGTAAGCGACAGTGAGCGATGGACTCTGTTGACTGACTTTACCGACTTCATTTCTTTCAAGCCATCTGTGAGCGATATTAAGATGTACATAACTGCAATTTCGTTTTAAGTACCAAGATCAACCGCCAGTATCGCAGCGTTTAGATAATAATAAAAAAATGAGTTCCCACAGATCTACAGTAAAAATATTTCTAGTACGATTTTCATGCTGGTACAAATCTGGAGAAATGAAAATTCTCCAAAAAATAAATTCTACAATACATAATAATAAAGTAAAGTAGTTCTATCGATAGTATATAAAAATGTATAATTTCGAAAAATCTCCATTTTTCTCTTCGTCGTCAAGATCGCGTGAGGCAAGGTCGAAGCAAAGTTCGAGTATTATCGATTAATATACTCGAAATTTCCATTACAGATTTTCACTGCCTGAGGATCAACCCGATCATGCATGTAAATCACTGCACGTACTCGTTACTCATATTACGTGTGAATTGACTTCCGGTTAATCGAGTGCCTCGTAATTTCGTGTTAAGCAAAGGTATTTCCGTAATGGGAAACAACGAGGACTAATGAGAAAAAAGACAAGACTCGAAAGGCCGTAAGAGAGGTAAAACATCAGTGGCAATCCGGAGATAAGTAATGAGAGAGATGAATGAGAAGGAAGAGAAATTTGAGGAGGTAAGGAAAAAAGAAAACTTTCAGCAAAACAAAAAAAAAAGAGTTCAGTTTTAAAAAGACAACGTTATGTCGCGTTCGCTGCGTTAACAATGACGCAGACAGTTTTATAGGCCGTTTTTAGAAATACTCGTGGATTCATTTTCTACTTGCCTGTCTGTGGCAATAAAGTAGATGGGAGTGTCTGAGAGGACTTGTTATTTTTTTTTAGTACACGCCAACTGGCTAAGCTTACGGTTCGCACGAATATTTCGCGAGATCTCACTTTTGGGAGTAATTAATGTTGACGTGCTAATTAGACGTAATCGCACGCCAGGAGACTCGAGATTGATGGGCTGCATCGAGAGGAACAAACAACCAGAGGGCAACTGTTGCGCAGTTACTAAAAGTCTAAAAGTATATTTATGCTTGTAATAGGAAAAATGTGAATTAATAAAAAATATCAAAATTATATTTTTCACGTTTTTACTTCATTATCTTTAAAATCAAATTCGATATTTCATACAGCTTTTCATACAATTTTTTGCCCATTAGGATTATTTTCTGTGATTCGCAATTAAATATGTGCCATGCAATTTTGAAAAATTCAATAAAGCCCCAAAGCTTCGAAAACTTATTTACCCCGTTTGTTGTTTCAATATATATATGCATATATAACTCTTAGTAGATATCAAAGCGTTATCAGAAAGCTTCGATTAAACCTCCGAAATTTGGTCACCATAATTCCCACGCAAATGTTTACTTCAATAAGATGTTTTTTTTTCTTATATAATCCCTATGCACAACACGGCACTAGGGCTCCCTCTTAAATCAAAGAGATCAAATCTTTTAAGTTATAAAATCATAATGTTTACACTAGCCTTATCCTTACGTCGCCATGTACTCATACGTAAATATTAATTTATTTAATGATAAATATATATATATATATATATTTACTTAACGCAAACTTAGTGACTTTGATAATAAGACTGAAAAAGGTAAATAAATAGAAGCAAAGCAATAAAATAGAATTACGCTAAATTTCATATTCCATTTTTCAGGACTTTAAATATGATCTCCCTCATTACAAATACGCTTACCATATACAGGTATACGATTGTATACGGTTTTCATAAGCACGTAAGTAAAGCTTCAGTGAACATGAGCGTAGCCATTGTTTGAGTTTTACATTCTGTATTCACTTCAGGCGTATTGTTCATACTTTATGAAAGTCAGGCATTGAGCTTTTTTTTTTTATATATATCTTCAAATCAGCATATTTCTAGCACGATAAATGTCACACAAAAGCCGAATGTACAAAAAGACAATTCCATGCCAACATTTTATTCCATTAATCGTCGCATAGCAAAAAGTCAATTAAAAATCATCTCCGCTGATTAAATGAAATCTAAAAATAACAAATAATTACATACGACTATCATTCGAATATATAGATATTGCATAATAAACCTTTGAAATAATTTTTTAAGAACAAAAAAACTCAAATAGCACATCCATTTTTCATTTTGACCTCATTTCTGAATTTAAAAAGCATGTTTGTCTGTCTTGAAAAAAATAGTATCTGTCCATTTGAGAGTTAAACCCGAAATACATTTTTCCCACGTGACGCCAGGTTTTGATATTTACATATAAGTGCGAGAAAGATAAAAAATCCATATACAGATATACCACGTACTATGAAAATATCACCAAGCTTGGCGTCGCGTGGAACCAGTGTGTTCCCGCCTTTAAGCATATACATATATGGATCATATGCCGAGCGAAGCAAAGTGTACGAGCAGTTGCAGCTGTATTGATCAGACGGGGCAGTCGTTCCATAAATGTAGGTACAGAGTGGCAAACGCGATATCAACCTCCATTACATATTAATTATTAATAATACCTAATATGTAGTTGAATTTTATTTTTAAAAAATTTTTCTCCTTCAGAATGGAACAAGCACCCGCTTAAGGAATAAGGGATGTAGAAATTGAAATTTGATAAGATCTATATAGACGGTATGAAAAATGACGAAAAATGGAGGATTGTCAGCTATTACAGAATCAAGGGTCATCGATAGACGCGCGCCTCTCCTGTCAAAATTCCCTCCCTCCGCTCGGCCAGCTCCTCCACCCACACATAACCTCTTCTGGCAGGAGCTTGATGACCCGCGAGGCACTTCGCCAAACATACTCCATGATTTCTAGATAGCAGACAAAGAAACAAGAAGAATAAAAGGAACATACAGATACAACAATCTGACCGTCTTACCTCATATGTTAAAATCAATGTTTATCTTCCATAAATCTTTAATCCATTTCCCACGCCTAGATACGCAGATACTTTCGTTCTCTAAGGGATATAAATATTTTAGAATTTATGTAAATTTAAAAAACGTACGTTGGTAAATCATTAGAGTATAGACTTACTTAGAGTTTATCCTTCAGTATGAATCTTGGGTGTTAAACATCTAATGGAGATTTTTTGTTGACAAATTAACGTTGACTGTACTGGATGGCTAGTAGAACTGTCATGATTTTATTCTTTCTTATGGTAGACCCACAATCTAACCTCAACTGGTGAGAGCCGAGGAGATATTTGAAAATAATCATTTCTGCAGAACCCAAACAGCTTGTGACAATATAGACACTTCAAAAGGGTCGACTCAGGTATAAAACCGCCGAAGCCTTCAGGAATGCGGAATGGAAGACGTCTTAGGAAGTAACCATTGTCAGAGCTTGGAGATTTCGTCACCATAGGACGTTCTGAAATCGATTGGAGTTACGAGCCTGTTTTCTATCTTTATCTGTTTCTCTATCTTACTTACTCATTTACTTTCTTCGGCTCTCTCGGTCTTTTTCCTTCTTTCGTCTTTTGTTCTACTTTCCTGTGTGGCTATGCTTGTCCGTGTGGTACCACTTCCTGCTAAAGTTATTTTATCTTATGGTTCTTCACGGCTTACTTGTTATCACTGCAGGGATTGCTGTAAACTTTGAATCTGGAAACATGCTAAATATGGATGTTATGAATACATGGTTTTAATTAAAGATAAGTAGAAGATTAAGGGAGGGTGTAATATGTAGAATTCTAGTAATTTTGATAAATTTTTGTTACTTAAGATATATGCGGATTCTGAACAAATTTTGGAAATTAATCTTGAAGATTTTATTTTTGAGATTAATAGTATAGTGTTGTTTAGTCGTATGGTGAATTTGAAGATTTTGAAGGAAATTATAAAATTAACATTTCTTTGAGTATTTATACATTATTTTTTTGAGTAAGGTAGCATTGTGGTTTCATGTTTTGCTACAATTTAAGTGTAGACGTTGGTATTATCAATTTCGTTTATCTATAGTCGCTGCATTACCGACTAAGTGTAGATTTAGTTATACAATTTGAACTCTTAAGAAATCCTAATGTTTGGGTCCATTTAGTTAACGATGAGAAAAGGGTGCTTTAGAAATTTTCAATAAACATGTGATACAAATTTTATTGTATAAATTTCTAATAAACTTTGTCTCGCTACATAGTCAACCATAATAGTAATTTTTTCATAAAATAATCAATGTATAAAATTTATAATACTATGTTTCAAAAATATATTATATATATGTTTAATTATATGAAATTCCTTGTCAACCAATTTAAACAAAAATTCAGTGAAATATTAGAAATAGACAAATGCACGTTAAAAGTAATAATGCACCTTTTTAATTTTTAAATATTTATTTCATCAACATGCAATGTGTGGTTAAGAACTCTTTAAGATATTCTAATAAAAGCTATAGCGTTTGGCAATAAAAGAACAATTGAATAATGAATTTTTATTATTTAAGGGAAGATGGAAAAACTGGAAAGTAGCAACGTTTCCCTGTATTCGTATGGTATGTATAGATTCATGTAATTGCTGTGATAAACTCTTCAAAGCTGATTTTACGTTCGATCCCGAGTCCCGTTGAGACCTACGTACACGGCATTGTTTCGTAGGCATTCTATTCTTAGACTATACGACTTTATCGACGGCATTATAGGAAGTAACTGTTATTTTCGTGTTTGTTCTCATTGTCTTTACTTGGAAAAATTTTTTCTTTCAAATTAACACAAATTTCCCAGGTTCTTACGTTTAACTTTAATTTTATAACTTTGCGTTAGACATAAAAATCAATAATATTAATTACATTAGAAAACAACCTCAGCTCTATACTTAAAGTATTTATATAAACATATTATATAAAAAGCCTTTATAACTGCCTTGCACATTTTTTAAAACTGTTTTTAGTATCATCAAATGCCTTATCATTATATTTGGCATTAAAAAAATTTCTTCTAAAATTGAACTTAAACCGGAGGTATAATAAATAAGAAACTTAAGAAAAAAATGCCTTACGTGTAGTGCATAATCCGAATGATTCCTTCGGCAAATGTAGTCAAGTACCGACGGCCGCGCTTTGTAGGTAAGAAAAAAGTAGGTAATGGTAAGTTATGAGAATTTCAACCAAGATACACAGATGCCGCTTAAACCGTAACTAACTGTTGTAGGGACAAAGAGGTTCGAAGGGGATACGTTTGGTGAACGAATAAGGAAAGAGCAGACAGAGCGCCGTCTCGTCAGAGTCTATGCTCTCCAGCTCCATCGATGGTTGTGCTCGCGGTCGATCACGTGGTGAGGAAGCTTGGACCAATTACAGGCCAAGGCAGTACCACGTGATCACGGAAATCGAAATGGTGGACGTATCGGGACGCAGGATTCCGAGAGGAGTCGAAGGACGATAACTGGGCAAGGGCCTAGCCGTCAGCCGTCAGCCGTGTCATCGGTGATCGGTTCACGAAAATGATCAACCGGTTTGATAACGTACGTATGCGTTCGTCGACGCATTGCGTGAGTGATTATCAGAAAGTTTAAACGAGTGTCAAACTGACGGGCTCTCCGTATTGCAAACGATCCTCTACGTGCGAAAACGGCTAAAGAGGAAGAGATAGACGAAGTGAGATAAAGAGAGAGAAAGAGAGGGAGTGAGCAAGAGAGGGAGAGGGAGAGAGAGAGAGAGAGAAAGCGAGCAAGTAAGAAAGACGGGTACGCGAGCACGAAGCGCGCGTTTACATCTCGTGGCGTGTCTTGCGACAGTGCTCCAAGCGAGAAACAGGTACTGACTGTGCGAATGCGAAGAAACAAGAAAACGGGGACAGATAGCAGATCGTGTTGGGGGTTGGGCCCGAGAGGCATGCCCTAGTCCCGAAGGAGCTCTCTTTGTGCCACGGGTACGATGTTAGGCGTTATGCTTTCAACTTTAAACGCGTTTCTTTAAGGTAGGAAGATTCTCCCTGGTTTAACCAAAGTATCTCTTGTGTATTTTCCTTTTGAGCTGACGTTTGTCTCTGTATTCGATAGAATTCCTTGACTTAGGTCCGGTTTAGTGTTGACGTTCACACGAGCAAGAACCCCGCGATCTACCTGATTGGTCGATGTTTCTGTTCTTGCGATTGTCGGCCAATCGGCACACCTCGGTTTTCTCATCAGCGCCTGAATGTCAGTCGTGGTCCAGGGTTGTCGCTGTTTCTTATTTCCGATTTCGAGTATGTCACGGATACAGTTACCGCGAGTATCGCTAAAAATTCTTCCATACTGGGAACCTCAGTCAAAGTATTACCTCGAGGTGTTCTTGGATGAGCATATTTTTTGCATAACGTGCATGTAAACATTCTGTAAGTTTCCTAAACAGAGAACTAGAAGCTACTGCTTTTCTCCCATAAGATCTTTTATTGTCTTCATCATTTCCTAAAGAACCATCCTTTCATTGATTTCAGTAATTCTCGAAAGAAATGTTATTAGTTCTGCAGTGAGAGTTAACTTTTTATGTAGCATTCATGAAGGTAAACCGGAGTACTTCACTGCTTTGATTTTAATGCAGCGTAGAGAAATTTGACATTCTACATTATCAATATCTATTTGTGCAAAGTATTTTTGTAGTATTTGCTCCAAATGTTATAATAACTTGGTAAATTTGACAGTATTTAATTTGTGCTAATGCCAACTAATAATGATGTTTTGGTTATCGATGCTTATTGATGCCTAGTTTATTATACTGACTATTGTTGCTAAGATTACATCTTGCAGTATTATATTGTCAGTGGAATCATGTTTATGCTATATCTAAATCTAGAAGGCAGCTTGTTCAAAATAAATGTTGGCTCTTTTCCAAATGAAATTACATAGAAGTCCTTAGAAGCACGATATCATCAACTAGTTACTACATGTATCATGTTTCAAAATTATGGCTCTTAACCAAACAGTTCAGTATATATCTGTTTGTCTATGTAATAAGTTCTTATAGTTGAATGTTACATATATTTTTATTGATTATTTTGGTTTTTATATTTCAGATAACAATCTCTGACAAATGCTTTAATGGACATGCAATTACACTAGTTCAGAATGGTATGAGAGCTGTGTGTAGTAGTAAAAATTGTAGCAACATACTGAAAAGAATATGTGAAAAGACAATCTATCTGTCAAAAAATGGATATTTCTGTGTCCTAGTGAGAAAACTAAGTTACTGCTTGTTTAACAAGCAAATAAACAACCCACACATAGTTTCAAACTGTCGCACACAAACTTTGTGATAATAGTAACAGTTCACAAGCTTGTTCTGATGGAATTTCCATGTTCAATGCTGATTGTGTCACACTTACTTAAATAGAGGATCGTTTAACTTTAAAAGCAATAGTGGATCTTCGACTAACAGCACTAGATTTACATGTAATTTAACCAATGAAATTAGGTGCAGGTATTAATCAAAAGGTGCAATAGTATATGACATTCTATCGTATTGACATGAACCTCAATTGCAAAGTTGAATAATACTTGATAAATACTGAACAATATATAAATGGTGCATAATAAGCAATGGAAAATGAGATATTAGCATCATATATCAAATTAAATTGTTGCTTAAATCTGATAAAAGTAACAAAACGTTTAAACGAACATCACCATTAATAAGTTTTCAAATTCAATCCTGACGATAAAAATAATTTCGTGATATACAAGCAATGATGAAGCTGAAGCATTAAAAGTTCTTTAATAATATTTGTAAAAGATATTTCAAGTATTTTCATCATTCAGTGTATGTTATGGCATAGCAAAGAGAGGAAAAGAAAGAAGGAGCTGTATTCAAATTTTTCATGGACGACAGAAGAGAGAATTATTAACCCTAAGAAGGATAAGGTTAGTTTAAATATATACATACTTTAAAGACATGATTTTCTACTCTTCACACACTGTTTTTAGTTAGTTCAATTTTATTTGAATTTTCAAGTGCTCATGTGAATTAAATTATAATGGGGTTCGCAAGCACTTCAATGTACAATTAACTCACATTTAATATTACTTCCTACTATACTTTTGATGAAATATCTTTCTTTATGAATTAATGTAACATCCAAGGCAATTAGGCTTGCTAAATAATATAGTAGAAACTATCACTGATGCACAGAATGGAATTTCAAAATGTATAACCTGTATTTAAGCAAGATGCAAATTTTAAAAAATTTGAAATTGCATACAGTTGGCAGTATTTCACATTTTATGATTACTTTTCAAAAGGAGATTTGTACTTTAAGGATTAGTAAGCATGGTATTTACTAACATAAAAGAAAATAACGGGTAATAAGTGCATACAAGACATAGGATCTTGTATCTATTTTTCTTTAAAATATTTTTGGCTAATCAAGTAATTGCTTACGTCCTCAGGGTTAGGAGACATGGACAGTAGTGGTTCAGGAGTAGTGCAGGTATTCGTGGGTGAGTGGAGCCCTGAGTACGAGGCACTATCTATCAAGGCCACCAAGCAGACATCTTCAGCGGAAATAGTAGAATGCATTATCGAGAGGCTAGCATTGGTAGACGCTACTCTTTCCAATGGTTACGAATTGGCAGAGGTCGTTGGCAACTCCGTTGGACAGGAGTGTAAGGAAAGAAGACTTGGTCCCACGGAGTGTCCTGTAGCACTCATGCTACTCTGGCCAAAAAACGCTGCACAGCAAGAATACTACAGGTAAAGAATACGTCTTTCTTTTTCTAAGATTTTGTCATAAGTCTTTAAAAATTTACAACTAAACATTCATTATTGAAAATACAATTCTTTTTCATTAGATCACTGAAATCTGATTGCTCCTTATTGTTAATATCCATCTCTGCAGCGTTATTTCTTAATTAAAAACTTATGATTTTTTTTTCTTAGGTTCTACTTAAGAAAGAAGCAGCCGGATTATCTGTGGACTGATAGCAGATTCCCAATGGATCCTCAACTTTTAAAAGATTACTTCAACAGATTTCTCTATCAGCCACGAGACAAAGAGTATCCTGATCTTTGTCAACTTCCGGATCTCAACGAACAAACTTTATTGGACAATCTCCGTGCTAGGTTTCTAGCTGGAAACATATATACATACGTCGGAAGTATATTGATAGCTCTAAATCCCTTTAAGTTTTACCCAATTTACAATCCAAAGTACGTGAAGCTTTATCAAAATAGAAGATTAGGTCCCGACATACCACCGCACATATTTGCAATAGCGGATGCGGCGTATCACTGTATGCTTAAAGAAAAGAGAAACCAGTGCATTGTTATCAGTGGAGAAAGTGGTTCCGGCAAGACAGAATCTACAAACTTTCTGCTGCACCACTTAACCGCCCTCAGTCAAAAAGGGTCGCACGGCAGCGGTGTCGAGCAAACAATACTCAGCGCTGGTCCAGTTCTTGAAGCTTTTGGCAACGCAAAAACTGCTCACAATAACAATAGCAGTCGCTTCGGTAAATTCATTCAAGTAAACTACAAGGAAAATGGCATGGTGCATGGGTAAGCTGCAAACCTATTTCTATCTTGTAAAAATAATGTTTTAAACGTTATTGTGCGAGCAACATACGATAATAATTTTTATCTTAAACCGCAGTGCCGTCGTACAGAAGTACCTTCTGGAAAAATCGAGAATTGTTTCGCAAGGAAGAAATGAGCGCAACTACCATGTTTTTTATTATCTCTTGGCTGGAGCCAGTGAGTCTGAGAGACAGGTACTGCACCTCGAGAGTTACGATCGTTACAACTATCTAAATAAAAGTGGTTGTTACGGCCTCGAGAATATTGACGAATGTCATGAATTCTCGCGACTCAAACAATCCATGGAGATGGTTGGATTTACTCCTGAAAAGCAGAGACGTCTCTTTGCAGTGCTCTCAGCCGTGCTGTTGCTTGGTGAGTAGACGTGCCTTGTTCCACTAATTCACTTGTTCATTCGTCTCTTCCTTTCACATTCATACGTTCATTTCTTAATTGCATTTCAGGCAACGTGGAGTTTCAGCCAAGAAAATCGTATCATCATCACGATGAAGCTGTGGGTGTTAAAAATCCTGAAGTAGTTGCTATTATATCGGAGTTGCTACGTGTTAAACAGGAGACACTTTTGGCTGCGTTAACTGCCAAGCGTGCACGAGCTTCCGGGGAGACTTTAGTTATCAACTACAGACTTCCGGAAGCTATAGCTGCGAGAGATGCGATGGCCAAGTGTTTGTACGGTGCTTTGTTCGACTGGATTGTTCTTCAAGTAAGCATTTTATGTCCTAAGTCAAATCTATGCACGACTAACATTTCATCTTTAGGTCAACCATGCCCTGCTCTCGAAAAAAGATACATTTCGAGACCACCAAGGAAACAGTATAGGAGTGCTAGACATCTTTGGCTTCGAAGACTTCAAAACGTGTAACAGCTTTGAACAGCTCTGCATCAACTATGCAAATGAGCAGCTTCAGCATTACTTCAATCAGCATGTGTTTCAATATGAACAACGAGAATATCGCAAACAAGGCATCAGATGGACAGACATAGGTTATAGCGATAACTCTGGCTGTCTCAACCTCATTGAGGGCAAACCGAACGGTCTCCTCTGTCTACTTGACGATCAGTGCAAGTGAGTGTTCCTCTCTCTATTAATATTATTTCTCAATAACCAACATTGAAATGAGATAATTTATGTTAACTTTTGGGTCCAATAGCTTTCCCGGAGCGACGAACGAAACGTTACTGCAAAAATTTAATTCGGTGCACAAAGATAATTCGTTCTACGAGGCCCCGCAGCGACGAGAATCTGCGTTTGTTGTTCGCCATTATGCCGGTTCAGTGAAGTACCAAGCTTCCAACATGAGAGAGAAAAATTTAGACCTTATGCGACCGGACGGCGTTGTCGGTGTCCTCAAGAACTCTTCTTTAGCTTTCGTAAGAGAGTTGGTCGGCGCTGATCCAGTTGCTGTCTTCAGATGGGCCATTCTTCGAGCCTTCTTTCGCGCACACTTCGCATTCCAGGAGGCAGGTCGAGCACATAGACACGGTAGAGGTATGCTTTTAATTTCACTGTAACTACGTACTATGCTTAGATCATTTCTTAATGTGTTATTATTATAAATGAACGTCTAAACAAAATATGTATTTCTTTCAGCTGACGGCAACAAGACATCCGTACAAAACAGATATAGAACGCCTAACGAGAACTTGATAAGGTGAGTTTTTATACGTAGATATTTCATTTATATTATTTTGAGAAAGTTGTTTTTTTTTTTTTTTCCCGTTAAAACGTGGATTCTCGTGAATCGTACCCAATAACGCTACCCACGTCATAAAGTTATCAGCTTTATCAATAGAATCGAATTGTGGCGGGCACTCAAGTTACGAAAAAAATTCCCTTCGTGTCTTTCAATTTTACCTACCATCAAACAACAAGGCCATGCGAACATCATGACAGTAATGAAAATGAAATGTTAGAATATTTATGTTCGATAGCTTTAACAAATTGTCGATTACGTTTACATTGCCTCACTTGTCTTTTGTCCCTATAGCCATCTTGTGACGTTATCGGCCGTCAATCTAACTATTAACAGAATTGCGTAAGTGGTCCTTAGATCCACTATCTTTGTGTCTTCTCTAACAACGTTAAGTTTCGTTGTGTTTGAGTTATTATGGATTTACAATGGAGATTTTTCTAAATATCTTTTTACCGTTTTGATCTCACACGATCATTCGACAAACGTCCAAACCGATCAACTAGGATCGATACAGTCAATAATTTTTTTAACATATGCAATTTGGGTCGTGATGCAAAAATTTAATCAAGGCATTATTGTAGAGAGAAAAAAAAAAGAGACAGAGACAAGAACTAAATTCAAAGAAAGATTAACTATCAACTTGTAAATCCATATAATGTAACTGGAGAATTACTGAATGTTCACCAGATTTTTCGTTTAAAAACCTTTCAAGTGAATGTTCGCACCATCCCCGTCTTAGATACGAATACAATGCAAGTTTCACGACTCTCGCCATGTCATAACATCTTATCACTCTCTCGATACATCGTTCTCCACACGTACACATAATTTATAGCATGAGCGCCTCACGCGTTAAAAAAAAATCGAAATTCTAATCCAAATAGCTATTGCTGCTCGGATCTAGTGAATTATTTATAGCGTGATGCGAGTTTCGAATGCCAAAAGCGCTCTAAACCTTCCCAGTCGTCTCCTGGTCAGTATCCTTCCGCTCATACGTTTACATTGCATGTCCCAGTCGCAAGGAAGAGACAGTAAAGAAAAATAGCTCGCAAAAGAAGAACGAGAGCCAATAAGGGCAAACGATACGAGGCACTTGGCAATCGGGCAGGAAAATTTTCATCGACGAAACAGCCTAAGCATGAAAGCATTTTTCAGTTCTCACAAACATACTCGCCCGCCAAGCTATCAGAAGCAGCGCAGTGTCTGCTTGCCAACAGCAGCCACGAACGCCACATTAACCTGCACACAAATTGAAAACAACGACAGTCTAAACAACAACCGGCTGTCATGGCCGCAATTTAGAAACCTTAATCAGACGCAACACCCAACGAATCTCACAGCAACGAAGGGTTACGTTATAAGGGGAAGGGAGGACCAACCTAATAGTAATAATAGGTTCAGGCGGGATTCTCACACGCCGCTAGAGAGGGTGCTTCCAAAAGACGAAGCTAACGTCATGGAACGCGCTAATCAGATCGTCATGTATGTAAAACGTATCACGGTATCGATAAACAATGTAATTTGCCTACACGAGCTTTCGCTGTCCCAGACTCGATAAATAGCGTATGCTCCATAGTCCTTAATGGTGAAGGGTTTCTGTTTTTCTAAGTAATCGCATTATCGTAGGAAATTACGGTCTTCCCACCAGAGGGCTCCTTTATCGTGACTTCAACATGCCTCACGGCAGTTGCTGTTGCGCCTGCATTCTCCATTATTCACTCCTTTCGATACTTATCCTCTCGTCCACTTACCCCTTGGCACTTGCGACCCCATCGCATACTCACATTATCAATCTTTCATCCAATCACTCGTCACCTATCCTTCCTCATAATCATTTGCTTGCCCCTTTCGATTCTTAATTCTTGGTATGATTCGTCTTTCAATTAGATCTGCATGCTGACTATCCTTTTTCTGTCTGTAGCTAATACAAATGTTCTGATTATTTATTTCAGGGGTGCACTGTATTATTTCATCTTATAAAATCGTCTTTGACTTACCCGTACTCTGTGGTTCTACTTGATTTGCATGCCTTCGTGTCGTGTCAGTCGAAATTGATATTTATAATTTCAGCTTGGAACTTTAATCTCATAATCGTACAAGCGAGTAGCTATTGTTACTGTATAACGTTGTGATCGCTTCTATGCACTGCGTGGACTTCGTCAAGCTACTCGTGGTAGTCAAAAGGACGTTGACTATGGTCAAAGACTTCAATTTTATTTATTTTCACTGGGAAACGGAAAATTGCATTTAATTTTACATGCTTCTTAGCGTTCTTTACACTGTTGCTTATAAATAGATTGTTTCATGAAGCAAGTGTCTCATGACATTCTGAACGATGTCAGAGTATTGACGTGTAACTCTTTTTCTTGGTGTAGGGGCTGATTGAAATTCTTTCTTATGTTAAATAACATTTGTGATAGCTCTTTAACCAAGAAAAGGGCTGACAGCGCCACTGTCCCTTGACGGTCCTGTGAATGGGTCTTATAATTTGAATTCTCTTTCAGGAAGAACAAATCATTTCGTCCGCGCGAACGAGGCAAGAAGGGCCTGAAGAATCTTCAAACGGTGAAAACACTAGCAGGAAGAACTCAGAGCTATGGAACCGGCGGACCCGGGAAAGCCAGAAAACAGCCCATGACAGTTTCAGCGCAGTTTCAACAAAGTCTTCACAGTCTAATGGATACTCTTAACCAAGCCAATCCCTTTTTTATACGTTGTATAAAGAGCAACGCGAACAAAGTACCGAACGAATTCGACGAGGAAACTGTTCAACGTCAGTTGAGATATACGGGTATGCTAGAGACAGTAAGAATCCGACAAGCGGGATTCAATGTGCGATTAACGTACGAGGAGTTCATTCAGCTCTATAGAATGTTGCTACCAAAAGGATTGCTTAGCTCGCAATCGGACGTCAGAGATTTCCTGCTTACTTTGAATCTCGACAGAGATAATTATCAGCTTGGCACGACGAAGGTCTTCCTTAGAGAATCTGAAAAGATAAAGCTTGATATCGAGCTACATCAACAGATCATCACGAGCATCACGACGATACAGAAATGGTTCCGGGCCTGTCTCGAGAGAAGAAAATTTTTAAGGATAAAAAAAGCTGTGGTACAGATACAGGCTTTCTGGCGGATGGTCAACGCTCAAAGGATCGCCCAGTCGTTACGAGCTCGAATAGAAGCGGCGACTCATATCCAAGCTGCGTGGAAGGCTCACAAGCAGCACAGCTGGTTCAAGAAACTCAAGTCATGCGTAGTTACCTTTCAGGCTTACGTTCGTGGTAACAGTGCCAGACGAGCATTTGCTGACTTGAAGAAGAAGAAACGCTTGGAGCGCGTTGCTGAACTCCAGACCAGCAAAGAGATCGAAGGACAAACTTGTGACAAGACGGATGCGGATGAGAGCAAGTACGAGGACAAGGGATACTCGAGATGTCCTGAGAACGAAGACGAAGAGAAGACCGTCGGACTTTTACCGCCGCGCACTCTTCCAGTTAAATCATCTACAATTTCGCCAAACAGACGAGAATCTCATGACCGTATCACACCTCCCGTAAGGTAATTCAATATGATAATATTCTTGATTTAATATCCTGATTGAATTTTCTATTGTGCAGGTTGAACGAAACGAACCGAGAAGCCCTGATCGAGGCTGGGATTTCTTATTCGAAACGAAAGTTAACTCCTACGAAACGCTCATTAAACGACACAAGCGTAACACCCAAATCTACAGAATCTTTCTACCCGGATGACTTGACAGAGCGTAAGGGCAGTTTAGAGAGTTTGGCGAGCTTACGTAGTTATGAATCTCAGGTGAGCGCAGACAGCTCCGAGTCACATTACTCCCAAGAGAATATCGTGAGCTGTAATGCCAAACCAGTTCCAAGTGCTAGGACCAAGAGGGCTGATCAGAATCCTCTGGTTGCCGTTAATACGAACCTCATGAACGCCAGTCGGGTCTCTTCTATTGGTAAACGTACAGACAGTTCATCGACTGGCTATAGTGATGGCGAGACAGACGCTGAGACTCCACTAGGCGTACAGAGTGCACCGCCTGTATTTAATACTCCACCGACATTTCCCAGCCCGCGAGAAACGAAGTATCATCCAAACTTCAATTTGACTCACAGTCCAAATGCTGATATATGGCGAAGAAGAGCCGATTTCTCTTCCGGTAACTACAGCGAGTATATGATTCCGCCGTTACCGCAGAAAGCGACAGTGACTCGTTCACCAAATGTGTCTCAATACATGAACCTCAATGAGAATTTGTTGGATCACTCTAGATTAGATAGATTAGTCAATGAGACATCCAATTTTAATGTTAAGCTCGATTCCTCTGAGAGATTTATTAAAAAAGAAAATTCAGCCGGTAGAGAACAACGGAGGCTCAGTGATCACTCTATGCCTAACGATCGCACTGAGAACATTCCAGATACGTCTAGACGGGATCAGAATTATAGTCCCATTAAGGATGTTCGAGATTTTAAGTTTTTACGAAGACAAAATTCCGAAGGAGATACATCGAGCAAGATCGAGTTGACGAATGATGGGGATCCTGGTAAAGGTTCCCTTAAATCATCTTCGACGATCAAGGATAAGAATTGGAACGCGAAGGAGAATTCAAAGTCAGAGCCAGATGTTCCTGTAAGAAGTGCCCGAAAGAACAGGCCATCGAGAGAAGTTCAATGTCGATCGATGGGAGAAAGCGTGTCCGAGACCAGCACAGCAGAGGCGAGGAATCTCTTCCTCGGGACGATCAAGGAAAGCGACTTGAACAAGACCTCAAACTTCTGGGCAAGGAAAGACTGTTCGTACGAATCGACCTCGAGGTCGGTGACCGATTGGCCTATCAACGAGAACGAGTCGATGTACAAGAGCCAACAACCTGGAAAACGTGTCAGGTCGAATGCAATAACGAGTCTTGAGTTACGTAGGAGGAACTCGGATCCCGCGACAAAAATATCTGCTCTGAACGAGGGCAAGTCATCGGGAACCGACACGAGTCCGAACGAATTAAAACTTGCGCCTGGTTTGAATCTTTTCGAATGGAAGGGTAACACTCCCTTTACTTTAGCCGGGCACCGCTTTAGGAAGGTCGCAAGATTTTCTAAGGACGACGTCGGCGTTTGCTGTCAAAAGAAAGTTGACGCTTTCGCCAATCAAGGCTACAAGTGCGTTGATTGTAAACAGCTCTACCACGTAAATTGCATTCAGAACGGTATTGTGCTTAAGATGCCATGTCTCTTGGCGAATACGCCTAATAGAAGGAAAAATCGAAAGCCGCCAAGAACTCCGTACGACACGAACAAACAGAATGTGGCTTCCAAGTTCAGTTTGACAGGAACGTCGGCGTTCTCCGACAGTACCGATAACATAATTTCCGACGCTAAGGAGTTGGCGCTCATGCAAGACTTCATTACGAAGAAAATCTACAAGATGCAAGGTCAGGAGGAGGGACGCAAACCAAGCGAAGTCGACAGAGTATTCAAGCAAGCGTTACGAAAATTCAAAGACGATTTAGTAATTACGTACAGCGTCGCCATTCAGCAAGGCGTGGAAGGAAATATCAAGTACACTGATCTTATAGCCAATTTCCTTCACGTAATGGAGACCGTCTGCAAGCAAGAAAACACCAGCGAAGACTTTCCTGTTACCATGGGAGTGAATGCCTTTCGAGGTTTCATGAACGAGTTCATGACCCTGGTTAAGACTGAGGCTCCGGAGAAGCAGAGCAAGAGCAAACGGAAAAAGGAAAAGAAACGGAAGCAAGAGGAGCCCATTCATCATGGAAATCATCTATTCCAGTTGACTATCATAAACATCCCAACCGCTTGCGAAGTCTGCACTTCGTTCTTCATGTGGCCGATCGAGCGTGGCCTCGTTTGTCAAAGTGAGTATCATAGTCATTCTTCTTTATATTGTTTGCCCTTTTTTTTTTTTTTTATTAAATTCATCATAAACCACTATATAACGAAATACATCATTAATCGTAGACTGCAAGCTGACCTGTCACAAAAAGTGCTACACAAAGGCTGCGGCAGAGTGCGGTAAGGAAGGCGCCATACACGATGCCAACTCCAGGAAGGTTTTCGGTATTCCTTTGTACAAGCTTGATTGTGGCGATGGGAAGGTTCCTCTAGTAGTGGATCGATTGATTACTACCATTGAAATGCACGGCCTCTATACAGAAGGTATATACCGTAAAAGTGGGGTAAGCTCAAAAGTAAGAGAACTCAAGATGAAAATGGACGAGGGCGAGCTGGAGAAAGTCGACTTCAAGAATTATCAAGTCCACGTACTGGCCGCCGTCTTGAAGAGCTTCTTCAGGGACATGCCGGAGCCTCTACTTACATTCGAGTATTACGACGATTTCCTGCACGCGGGTAATCTGACAGATCCCCACGACAGAATATGCACTCTCTTCGCAATACTGAAGAAGCTGCCAAAACCGAATTTCGACCTTATGGAACGTCTCATAGTTCACTTGGCGCGGGTCGCCCTTCACGAAGTTGACAATCGAATGTCACCTTCAGCCTTGGCTATAGTATTTGCACCGTGCATCCTGAGAACCAACAGGACCCTCCCGGCGCAGGACTCGCTCCAGGATGTCGGACGGCAGACCCGGTGCGTTGAGACTATCGTGCAGGAAAAGCTGCGTGTAGTAAGAGCGACCCTCGCCGATATCAATACTCTCGAGTCAGCCTGTCATACGGCGACTCATCGTTTGTCGAGTCTTCGATCTTCAAAGATCTTCAGTCCTGAAGAACTGAGCGTAGCTGCACAGAGCGCGACGTCCAGAGGTCCGGATGCTGAACGGGATCGTGATCGAGGGGACGAGGAGGAGGCTCTACTCGTCGACCATATCCAGGAGATTCAGAAAGAGAAGGCCCTGCTCACCTCGACTCTACCGAGTCTCACGAGAGCTCCGTCGGACGACGACCTGGACGACGGATCTCTCGACGATCTCGTACCCCCTACGGCCGGTGATTAACGTTACCTTCTTCAATAACCGTATACTTAACGATAGCTAATTCTCTTAAGAACGATGTCAATCATCTCGACATCAGCAAAGCGCTCCGACCGATATCCTTGATTCTCCTCGCAGACGCTCTCTTGAGGAAGAAGCCGATTCAAAGGCAGAGCTCGGCGGACAACGCTTTTCCTACAATCATCAACGTCGACGAGGACATGGTGATGGTATGACCAGCGACGATCTCCGACGAGCAGCAACAGCAGCAGCCACGCTTCTAAACTACGCCAGCTGATACGAACAACTCCAACCGTAATCAGCGTAGCTAGTGATAGCGGCGCTATCTTGTGCGCATGCGCGCTTGCGCTTCCTTCGACGACTCATACTTCCGTTTGTATCGGTAAGCCGTTGCTAGTAACTTAAAATTAGAAAAATCGACTTAGGTAGGTTTTTAAATTTGTTGACTCCACGCAATAACGTTGAGCTGGCGACGACTTCGTTTAGCCTGCGACATAATGTGGATACGCCTTTATTCTCATTATTCTCTTAATCTTTTTATTTCACAGTGTCCCTGCCGCGATGCAAGCACGAAGCCCAAAAGTCAGCTCAACGTGAGACATTTGAACTTCCATTCTATTATTTAATAATTATTGAATGCATTCCGTATCGAAGACTGTCCTTTTATACGTGGCTCTTTCGAGTACACTACTTTTTTTTTGTCGGGCATTCATTATTTTTTTTTTAATTTTTAGTTTTCATTTAATCTTTCTTTCTTAACGCTCGAGTGATCGCTTTCGCTGCGTGCCTTTTTCTTTTACGTAGACAAAATGGTCTTTGACGACGATTTATTTTTTAAAGAGAGCCAAAGCCCTCGAACCTCATCGTTCCTTCATCTGGCCAAGTATTATTAATTCTTTCCCACGCCCTCCCTGTTTCCTCCTTTGTATATTTTTTTTAAATTTTTTTTTAATTTTTCTTCGGTATTATTCCACGTCGTTATTACTGCCACCATCGTTATCTCACGTTTGCTTTCACATTATTTTATTTCTTTCATTTATTCGAAATTTTTATCAATTCGCTATTACAACGATCGTTATATCATTAAGTATTAAAGTCGTCTCCTTGTTTTTACGTTATTTCGCGATATTTCTGTTCTTTCGATAATTACAAAATACTGTCATTATTACTGCTATACGTGAAAGTTTTTCAAGACGTTACCCATATTCACCTTTTCTCTTAGTTTTCCGCATCTTCAAAATTCTCCCTGACAAACGTCCCTTGCGAAAAGTCGAAAATTATCAAGAAAGTCGATGGAGTTAACAAATATTTGGAAACGCGAATAGAAGAAGCGCGTCCGCGAGTATATCTGGATTTCCGCGCAGTCGTCTGAAAACAAAAAAGAAAATCACGAAAGCGAGCCGAAAAGTCAACAGTACGATTTCCCGAACAAAGCGTACACAGACATGACGGAAATAAACCAAATCGTAGCCTGTAAATATTTTAGTAATACATTTCCGCAATGTTTCGTTGCTCTTGTTTCACTCATAAGGAAAAAAAAAAAAAAAAAAAATTGCCAGGACTAGATTTCTACTATTGATCGTCCCGCCAATCATTACTGGGATTGTCAATATTTTTTCCTGCCTCGCTGCTTTCCCTTTCCCACGTAGAGAGACACGTTCATTTGTAGCAGAGACAGTCTCAATCCGCTACTCCCAATCCTCCCTATCACTATAGCTTCGCTTACAGCCAGGAATTACCTGCTTTTTTTTCCTACTAGAGACAAACAATTTTCTCCTCAGTCTTAGACCCTACTGATCCCTACTTTATCGACCCTGATAGTCTCTCAATTCTTCCACGGGACCTACCACTTCCAATCGTCTTCACTTGACGTGTGTCTCAACAATACTTAGCGATATCGATTCGCTATTTCTATGTGGATACGTTGCCCGTGGGCTGTATGTACGCTTTGATCTTTAGAAACCGTAGCATCTGCGAATTCGATCAATGGCATAGAAACAATTTTTCAAATCATAAGATTTGATTAGTTGCGACCCCAACAAAAATTTGATGTCCTTTGATTTCAATTCAACGAGCGAATGTTTGACGATGATCTGTGTCTGGTTTGGTCGAGTTAAATGATAACATGAAACTTTCCAGTATCGATTCGAATGGGCGTTGTGTGTAAAATACTCCTAGACAATAGGAAATGAGCCAATTTGGTTTTGTCCTGTCAAAGCAACTTGTTACTCGCAGACGCGACATTTCTAATTGTTCCAAGGTAACTTTTTAGCACAATCAAACGGCGCTGTAAAAATTGTCATTGGCGTATCGTCCAGAAGCACCGACGTTGCTCGATCTCAAATCTCTTTTCCTTTGGACAATTTTCAGATTTTTCAATCTTCACTCTAGCTAATTGATTATCAGAAGCTGCTACGCGTGTCTTCTTGACGATCGGGCGGCACTTCGTTTAGGTGCTTCCTTTTGCGGATTTAATGTGTGATAACGCTGAGGGAACTGGACGTTCTCTGTTCCGATATATAAGTGTGAGATATTCGCGAGAGAGAGGAAGATAGATGCGCGCATGAACGAGAGAGAGGAAGAGTGAATGAATGTGAGTAAGAGATAAAAACAAAACAAAAAAATGGAAAAATGTTGTCTGTTCTTCCAAAATGTATTCTACTTAGCTGGGCTGTTGCTATTTTCAGATTTCTCTTAAGTTTTAAAGTCTCAGCTGTATAATTATAGGAGCCGTCGACACTTTTAACCTGTTTTTAAGTCGGCCGTAAACACGCGCGAAATGCTTTTAAAACCCTCATTTCGTACGTTTTATAGTGTTAGATGAAAGAGACACGAGATTCGTATCTTTTACGCTTTATATATTTTAGTAATAAGAGTGCGTAAGAGGTGCACAATTAGTGACGAAGAGAGACATTATTATGTACAGAACGAAGGGAGAAGGAAAGAGAAAAAGGGAAAAAAAAACAAAAGAGAAAAAAGCCAGGTGACCGGTGAACGTTACTTTTTTTCTCCCATAAATTGCCATGACACTTGGTAAACTCAAATGAAAGGTCCAGCAGGGACGCGCAAGAGTATATATTGTAGATGATGGATTATTTTTGAAATTCAAACAGCCGAGCGAAGAAATTATTTTTAAATCCGCACAACTTTACTAAATGCGTTTACGCTATGCGATGAATGGCTGTACGAACGAACGAATGAATTAATTAACGAACGAATGAACGAATCTTAATATCTTTTGAGACTAAGTAATGTAAGAGGAACAACCAACTAAAGATTAGAAGGAGAGAGGGAGAGGGAGGGAGAGAGAGAGAGAGAGAGAGAGAGAGAGAGAGAGAGAGAGAGAGAGAGAGAGAGAGAGAGAGAGAGGTTGATGCGCACGTAGGTCTCTATGTGTGCCGTATGTGGCTGTGTTTGCGTCAGCGAGAGAGAGAGAGAAGACGAAAAGGAATAAATGAGAAAGACAAAAATCGTACCCACGTTCTTCGGTAACGTAAAAAAAAAAGAAGGAAAGCGCGCGATTAGATTTATATCTAGAGATATTCGTTGTGTCGAGATATAATCGTACATAAAGGTAACAATAACTAAGCGTTAGCCTCTACTTAATTGTATAATGTATCGTTACGAACCACATACGCTTCTATTGTACGAAGTGCTTGCCACGAGCGCCGAGTGCAAGCAGTTAATTCTATCTGAATTAGTATATTGTTCGGTGAGAAAGACATAAGGAGAGAATGAGAGAAGAAGAAGAATAAGAAAAAAATATGAAAATCGCCAACTTCTAATCCATCGGCGTAAACATGAAAAATAATTCCAAGGCAATTCGAGGCGTATCCGCGAAGCGATCTTAACCTCAAAACGCAAATCATTACCAAGTGTATCGTTAAGGCCGATCTTGAAATTACGTTCTTGCTAGAAAAAGCGACTGTGACGCCGATTGAAAAGGGCTTTGACAGACAGAAGCGACAATTAAGACAACGCAACCAACACACTCGAGTCATCGAACAGATTTCGATTTAAGTAACCTGCGAGTTATGATTTTAAAAAGAGGTATCGTGTACTTGGAGCTTCTTTCTCGTAACGGTTTATTCAAACCTCGTATCAAGGTCATCCGTCGGTAATGTAGAAACCTTTATCCACCGCGTTGGTTCGCGACTGGGATGCTTCCTTCTCTTTCTCTTGCTCCTTTATACCTTACCTTCTTTCTCCTTTTTTTTTTTTAGTTTCTTTTTTCACAGTCTGTTCTTCCTTTCCATTTTACCGTCTCGTCTTACGTTCCTTCGACGAATGGGCGTTTCGCTAATTGGCAAACGGTAAATGGAAAAAGCGTGAATTCTCGTGTGTTAAATTTTTTGCATGCGTGGAATCAGCCAGCTGAAAGCTGCATGTCAGAGGTCAACAAGGCGAAAGCTCTTGTCAGAGTGATAACCGGAGGTCGGATATTCTGTGATTTTTAAGGGGTGGAAAAGAAATTATATATGGTTGCAAGATCCTCGAGCTCTCGCTAGAGTCACGGACCAACGCGTTCACTTTAAAATCCAAGGTAAATAGAATCCATGAAGGTACATTAGCTGTCACTAAAAACGTCGCGATATTATGCTCTTCCCGTTCGTGTCTTGGCATCAATCTAAACATGATATGCGGAGTGTCTGATAGTTTTCGAATAATAGACACGTACCTGCGTATTCTTACATGAGAAACCGCACGAAGAGGAATGTATTTTCAAAATATTTAATCGTCGATTTTTCAATGCCGGACTAACACGCTTCTTAACGATACTCGGCCCGTTGAGCTTGGCAGTTGCATACGAAAATTTAACTACCACGTGCGTCAGGTGACACACTTTGATGAAGTAAAATCAACAATATGATTCATAATTAAAATAAGAATTCAAATTATTAATTTAAAAAAATTATTTCACTGTTACAACTTTGAATGCACGTGAAGGTAACTTAATCGACTACCGCAACTTGACTGCGCATACAGTAGATAGAAAAAAATTTTATAACGAATACTCAACTTACAGCGAAAGTCCTGCATTAAGAAGTTGGATGATTATGATATTTTCTAAAATTTCATTCTCAACGTAATTTATAATGTATCATATCGCGCGCGCGTTCGTTATACGTGAACTGTGTTACGCCCTGCATATATATATATTATATATACATATATAAATATATATATATACATCTGTTATTTTTCTGCGAAAAAAAAGCGTCGTGCGAGTGCGTGTTACCAAGAAGACTATTAAACTATACATATTAGGTATATCGGAATTTTCGTAGATTTAACGTGAGGAAAACGTGCGTGAGAGAGAGAGAGAGAGAGAGAGAGAGAGAGAGAGAGAGAGAGAGAGAGAGAGAGAGAGAGAAAGAGAGAGAGAGAGTGCACTTTAAGTTTTTTTTTTCCCCGGAGAAAAGATATCTCATTTGTAACGTTTTAACGTTTTCTCACGTCGAGGCTTACGAGCTCGTTACTAAACTTTTATCCAGCGGAAGTGACGATGCGACGAAGAAGAAGAAGGGAGGGGAGGGGGGGGGGAAGAAGAAAGATAAACCAGTGGATAGTAGTAGTACGGACATGAAAAAGTGCTCTAGGAGACAGAGAAGCAAATATTGTCGAAATGTCCACATACGAAAAAAAAAAAAAAAAATGAGAAGAAAACTTTTCGTCCGTATTTTTTTATTTTTTAAGTTTAGTTGGAGAAAAAATTTTTTTACTACCCTTTTAACGGCATTTATTACCCTTATGATTTTACTACACACTTTTTTTTCAAAACCCCAAAAGGGAGTCCTTGTGCATAGACATGCGTGTCCTGCGTATCCCGTGTATAACGGGGTATGCGAGAATAAGGAAATGAGAGTATGGGAAAAAAAGGTATCGTGCGCGTTTTTTTTTTTTTTTACGTGCGGACGGCGTCATCAAAACTCGACGCGGAATTCCGCATGCGATTTTTTTTACGTTTGACTGCGTTCGTTACGCTACCGCGAAATCATGTAAGGTCTCGCACGCTGTCAGTGCCGAGAGAGGGCGCATCGATACAAATTTGTTGCATTTAAAAGACGTTTTAGCCACTCTCGAATGATGGTAATCCGAGCGCGTAAGATATTCTTTCTTTCTTTATTTTCTACCTTTTTTTTTTTTTTCATTTCTTTTTTCTCGGTGCCCTAACGCTCCGACGATCGATCGTCAATCCTTAATTCTTATTGTTCGTCAGATCGAACTTCTCAAGTCTGTACAATGTAAGCGTGCGAGAGTATACTCCGTGTCTGACTGTAATTTTATATTATATTTGTAAGGTAAAAGAAAATATTATGTACAGTATACCTGATATTAATAATAAGAATCTACCTTATAGCTATCAAGTATCACTTGTTGTATATTTGTGTACATAATTTGCGTGCGTGATAACGTTATTGGTATCGTTCATTATGTTTATTTGCAAAATTTTTTTTTTTTCAATAGCATTCCACTTGTACGGTAAGTGACTTTTTTGATTGAATGTTTAATGGGCTTTTGGGCGAGTTTAGATTGTTTTAAATATATCTGGCTCCTTTGTTCTTCTATTGCTATTTCTAGCGTATGTGGGTGTTCGGTTGATTATAGGGCGGGGTTGGGTTAAAAAGGATTTAATTAAAATCAAACGTCTTTTATTTGAATGACTAATGAATCTCTCGAGTTTGTGCTTCCTAATCTGACCTTTTCTCGATGACCTTTCCAATCTCTACTTAATGAAACTTCTTTGTCTGTTTAAAGAGCTTGATAAGCTTGAACATATTTTCAATTACCTCCTACCGTTACGCTGCGATCTATTTTCCAATTATGACGTCGTCGAAGATCTGATAATTTATAAATTAAGAGGAATTTCGTTAACGGACTTTACGAGTAATAATGCGATTAAAGTAAGTTCACTTGAGTTACACGTTGGAGGAAAGTTTTGTAAGCTAATGCCAAGAAAAGCCAAAGTCGTTATCGATTGGAAAGTTAAGTAGGCCTAACGATATATTAAAAAAACTAACCTCTATTTTTATCGCATAGTCATTACTCTCCTAAGCAACCAAAGAATCAAACGATTCATCAGAATCGTTGGAAAACTGTTAGGCAGCAGCCGACAAGGCTGTTTGTTAGGTTGAGCCAGAGGTACCGTAAATCGATGAGAGAAAGAACCGTGGTTGGCATAAGCGTCTGCGCGAAAACGTCGACTTGACGACAAGTCGATACCTCGAGCCCAAAAGGAACTCGGTGATTTTTACGAAATACACAAAAAGAGAAGAAAAAGCACGGTGGTGTTTATTCATTTATTAATACATGCAATTATTTTATAAGTCAGATACCATTATTAATATTCACTTAATATAACATCGATAATGTTCGATATTTGTCAAACTTAAAGTAAATTTACATTTTTTAGTCATTCACATAACCTACACTTTCTGGCTAACGCTCTTAGCCCTCTGTTGGATTTTATTCTGAAATTCACTGTCGGCAATGTAGAGCGACGTCGCGTTCTTATTTGTCTGTACGCATCCAAGAGAAACACGACTATCCACACAGTTTTCATAGTTTATTAGGGAACGTACCTTCAGCCATATTTCATATTCTGACGTCACTGAGGACGGTGGTCATTTTGAAAATAAATTTACACAACTTTTAATTGGTACAAAGTCACGACTGTAAAATTTTACAGCACGTTTATGCAGGGACGAAATATATATATATATCAGTACTGAATAAAAGATTCTTTGTCACGTAAATAATGTAATTTAATTAAGGCCTTTTATGGTACAACTATGTCAGTATATTTGTCATTTATCGTCGTATACAGATGTTGGGCAAGATACTTAGTAAACTGCGAAAACAGTTACAAGAGAAAACATCCTTGCGCTACTACATCGTGTTTTTCTAATATCGCCAAGTGGTCGATAATATTATAAACGAAGCAGTTCGGTACATTTTTCGTAATATCTCTTGACCTGGAATATATTATGTTAAATATAGATATATACTTATTATATATAACATCATTAAATATAGCACCTCGTCAATGTAAGTATTTTTTAATAATAATTGTAATTTTGCTCGAGTGGTACAAAAATTACGATAAAATTGCATTTGAAATGATAACCCATTACATCGACTAATGACATAGTTGATAAGTGAAATTAACAACCTCATTAAAACGTCTTCTCTTTGAGGTGATAAAATATTGTGTAACGTATTTTGACTATCGAAACTTATTTCTAATCAATATATTTGTTACATCGATCCGAACTCGCTGTAATAATTTAATTTATACCGGCTTTTCTCATAAGCACGTATCATTATTTTTCGTGTATATCAAGATCTAATGTGTAAATACTTTCTAGGATAAAAATATGTAATAATATCACAGTCACAAGGCGACTCCAGCTACCGATTCAGATAACACTCTCACTTTCTGATTCCCTTCGAGCCGCCACTCTGTTCAGAAGCTACGCTCTCGGGTTGGTTCGTGCAGTTACGCC
>JARQTC010000891.1:258279-271552 GCA_030142495.1 Cephus runcator
CGTCTCTTCTGATAGGTTCCGTCAGAGCTCTCGTTTTAGCGGAGTTCAGACTCCTCCGCCTCAACTCCCAGGTCATATCGGCTCCTCGGTTCCCGATGAAAAAAGAATTGGCTGGCGCCCGCGGGTGCATGGACTAAGGGTAGACCGCCGAAGGTGACGTAGATTAGTTCTCGGATTTTTTTTATAGGTATCGAGTTAAGAAAATACGTTACAATTTTTATAATAAGTTTTATTCAAGTTTAGGATATCTTCAGATACAGACGAATTTTGGATCTAATGTAATCTTTTTTGTCCCGGGTTTTACTATATTGATAACTTTTCCACGCGATAAGTGAGGGCTTTGGCTTCGCCAAATGGTCTAGGGTTATTATGGCGAGCTGACTACCTTCGCAGCCAACCAAAAAGTGTCGCGTGAGAACTCCCTAGAAGCCGAAGGATTTAACCGCTCAAGGCAGTTTCACCACCTACTAACTCACGCTTACTAACTCTCTAACTTTTGAAACCTCTCGTGCGGCATGTTCATCCGACCTGGGATAGTACTTGTAAACTTCTGCGTACTGGTGCTCTTTACAGTCGTAGTAGCAACATATGATACGCAGCCCCTTGTAAAGCTACAAGAAGTTATACGACACGGGCAGAACGGTTCTTCTTAATTTCGTCTGCGGATCGAACGTAGAATCGAAATCTTTATCGAGAAGCTTCATTGAGTAGCATTGAAATAATAGCTGTGTTTTTACCGAAGTCGAGTCGAACGATGAAATACGTGTGTGCCTATACATATTAGCGAACTATAGGTATACGTTCAGTGTATTTCAACTCTCGTTCGACTCCAGCAAAAACATAACCAATGAACCAAGCTACAATGTTTGCGAAACGACAAGAAGTTATAATTTTTAAATGCGGCTTCAGCTGGGAATCTGAATTATAAACATGCGAACCTCATATGCTTTATGGTACCCTTTTGAAAATGGATCTCGTAGACCCTTTTTTTTCGGAGAAACCATAAACTTGTAAAAATGAACGGAATAATCCCCGAAAAAGATTTATTAAACTTTTCTTATTACTCAGAGTTCCTGCGGTGCTTGTTAGATTTCAAGAGGGAGGATAACAAGTTGCTATGTAACAATAACTTTCTTTATAGACCTAACCTCGTTACATTTTTTTCTTTATCGATGATTTCACGGATTTCTCTAATATCGAATACGCCTAACCACTCTTACGCGTCCGATATTCAACTCGTCTGACAGTCACTCCTTCGAACGATAGCAAATATCTATTATATAAAAAGAATAAAGCTAGACATACTGTCATTAGTAATCACGTTTAAATTGTTCATCAGATAATCCTTGGAAAATTATGACAAGCACACACCAAACTGTGAAACTGGAATAGTTGGAAAATACGTAGCAGAAGTAACTACGAGTCTCGTGTTTGTCACTTGCAGATGTCGCCCCTAACGACAAGCCCGACGACCGGTAACTCAGAAGATATGCAAGAGTCACGTGACGCGAAGGTGGAAACTAAAAGTTGAGAAGAGAAAAAGAATATACCGGGGGGTCTATGAATTTTTCGTAGTGAGAAAACGACGTTAATAATAAAATAAGAGAAGCTGCTGCATTTCTCCGAGTTATACATGTGCTTATAATATTCGAAGGCTGAAAGAAAGCTGGATGACTAGATGGTTAAGAACCGCCGGGCGACTAGACGACTAGGCAGTAAGCCAGGAAGCCCCCACGGTGAGGGTGACGTCTGACGGTCCTGGTGAAGCCAGCCACAAACTAATTACGACCTCGGGCGCCGTTGAGAGGACGAGAACTCTCGGTGAAGGAGCTGCCAGCCATGCAGTCGTATCGTCAAGTCCGGTACTTACTAACTATACTTAAGTGCCAAAGTTATAACACCTTCGTAGACGTCGCAGCTGCACCTGTCGCACAGTCCGAAACTAGCCGCAATTAAATTCTTGGTCATCTAATTACCCGTGCTGGCTCGATGGAACTGTATTCCCTGTAACAAGATAATTGGCTCAGAATGGGATCGACCAGTCTCTACTTCGATAATAGCTACCGCTACTCCAACCTGCCTGACTAGGACCTCGGGAAATGTAGAAAAAAAATTGCTTTCTGGGTCAAGAAGCCAGGAATACTCATACGTCAAAGACGTAGCGTTTCTAACGCATCTGTGTCACGACGAACATAACCTTTTATTCACTGAGGTACCTTTCACGTCATTTGCCTTACTGAAATTACATGCCTGTCACACCCTTTGACTCTAATGGAAGAAGACGCATGCAATCAGGTATCGATATTACTATTCTTTATGTGCTTTTCTGTCAACGTATTTTCTAATTCGAATTTCGTACGTGCCACGCAGCAGGATTCGCCCTGTGTAACGGTCCCTGCCACGTGTCACTAATTGAACGCACAGGAGTCAATACACTCCTTTAGAGTCCCTATAACGTCGACTGGTGACTTGCACAGTTTCCCCTCGAGAAGCTCGAGGGGTTTTGTCAAAGGAAAAACCTTAAGGGGTTTTGTCGTGAGTTTGCCAGATGGATACAGATACGTAGGACAGTAAATCAATGCAGGAGTATCAAACGAGTTTTATTTTATTTTCAATACAATGAACTTCTGCTTTTAGGAGTCAAGTCGTCACGTATTGATTATGCGAAGGGAATATTTACTGCAGGAGACTGTACACGTATATATGAGCAACGGAACAAATCACACAGTTATTAGGCGGTCTGTACGAGTTGAAGAATTTTTTCTTTTTTACACTTGGCAAACAACGCAGTTCTTATCAAATCATACCTGGTTTTACATTAAAACACAGAAAGACGTTAAACGAAGAAAAGTTGTATATAGTTTAGCTGAAAATCATGCGTATGCATACTTTGTGATATAAATTTTGGGATTTGCTAGAAACTTTGTTGCTCTAAAACTGTCCAAAAAATTGAATTCTTGAACCGACTATACATCTAACTGAATGTCGTTACGCGAGAGAAGAAACTTTCGACAACGATAATTTCACTTTGAGCAAAATTTCTTTTACGCGACTTAACTGGAGCGTCACGTGCATTTGTGGTTGGACAAAGATTTCGTTATGATAAAAAAATATTGTTCAACCACTTGCTGTCACGAAGGAAAATAACAATAATGAAAATTCACTCAAATAGAAACAACAATAGATATAAGTCATCAAAAATTTAACTAGGCATATTTTTCAAAATATATTTCTAAACTTATTTTATCTATACTCAAGACGTGTTCATCCTTCAATAGATAATACCATTGTGTGTTTAGTGAAATTTAAATTTCAAGCACGTATCACGTACAATGGGCCTATTATTTATTCCTCCCGGGTAATATTGATAGCAATAAATATACCGATCTGTGAAAATCAATCACTATGACGTTATTGACAGTACGTAATAGTTCTAGAAATTCATGGAACCCATTCGTGATATATCAGAGTATCGTAATGCGAATATTAATCGTAACGGAAATGTTCATTTAATTGCTTGTCATATTTTTCTGACCCACATGAACTTTAATCCGAATAATCAGGACGGCTGTGTTTAAAATGTTTCACTCGCAAAAACCTCGCAAACTCTTTGCCAACTTGCTACGTTTATTCACTCGGCAAAGTATTCGCGGCTCACGAGCAAATGTTTATACCCCTGTATACACGGGAGCCAATAAATACTGTATATCAAGCCAGCAAATGGTCTCGTCGTTGGCGCTTTTTTGTACTATGAATGATTACGCCAGTGTTAAAGTTTATTTATGCCGATAAGCTATCCCGAAGGAAAATTCAACACCGAATGATGAATATAACTTTCCATCTTTTATCTTCCATTCCATCGGCCCTAAGTCGTCTGACTTTTTATCAAGCACTTTTTCATTCTTACGATGATAAAATCGGAGAAATAATTTATCTTGTATGTTAAAATTTGTGCATAGAAATAAGGCTTTAACCGCGTTTGAAATATTCGTTAGCCTAGATTTGGGAATTGCTTGGATCAATTGAATAATTTTTTTTATCACATCACAGTAAACACAAAGCAGCAGTTGCGTATTGGTAATGTTAGAATTTCATACTTGGGAATTATTACGGCAAAGTCAATACGTTTCTGATACTTTTACTCGGCTGTTACCCAGAAAGCACCCGATATGATGGGTAATGTCACAATTTTCTACTAAGGGATATATATGTAACAATTATGTGCATTAAGTGTTTTGTAATTTTTAAATTTTATTTATTGATTGTAATTTTAGAATTGTCATTTGAAAGATTTTTTAATTATGTGGATTAATTGAAAACAGGTGGATATTTTTACTTTAGAAATAGCAGTGAGATATCTTTTAGTCAAATTTCATACTGCTAATGATTTTTTGCCAAAAATATTGTGTTTCGTATCAATGAAAATATATGGAAAGCCATTCATTACCTTTGGCGAAAGAGCATTAGCAATGGCAAGTTTTCCTATGGGAATAGCACCAAATCCAATTTATCAATTAATCAAATTGCGCGAATCAATCAAACGCTTTAACTCGAATGGGTACGATTAACCTGAACAACCTCCTATAAATTTAACGGACGAAGATAATTAATCGAAGAAAAAAATGAAACAGCATTGTCTTACGCATTCCGCTAATTTGCGTACACATCCCATAATTGCATATTAGTAATTATTGTGACAAATTAATAAAACGTTTAAAATAATTCGACCAACATTTAAAGGAAAATATTTTTATGAAAATATTATTTCAAAAAATTGCTCGAATACTACGTGATCTTTTATCGTAAAATTTCAGGACCGTAATCTCTAATGATTAAAGTCAATATAATTTTCAGCTTGTTTGGCTTAAATTCGACAAATCACGAAACGTGCCGATTATTAAATTACAAATTTGAAGAATCGTCAACGTCATGATCCGATTTTGTCGGATAACAATCGAAGAGAAAAAAAGCAGTTATTGACAATTTAATCAATATATATTTACATGTATTAAAAAACGAATAATCATCACAAATATTAGTTATAGTAATTGTACCGATTAAAGAGGTCGAAAAATAATTATAATATCAATACACATTCTTATTTTGACATATTTCCTAGAGAATTTTGTAAAAAGTCTTGAACATGAAATTTACACCCTATCGAAGTAACTAGTAGGTACTTTACCTGATAGCGATAGTAATTGAAATCCTACAACTTCCACGGGAAAGCGTTTAGTCGACACGCAGCTCTTCCACGTCTGATTTCATTACTGAAGAGATTCACTTGCGTGTCACAGTTTGCATGACTGTAAAAAAATAATCTGCCCCTCGGACTTGTCCTCGATCATGGGGCGATACGGTGGTGTAAATCTTATTCCGTAATCACAGTAAATTAAACTCATAACATACCCGTAAGTACGATTTAACCTCAAAGAGTAAAAAGAAAAATTCAAAGAACAACGTAACCTACAAAGTTTGCTTCTTCATTAGCAATTCCACTAGAAGCAGGAATAAAGATCGCAGAATTACGCAACACTTAAAGAAACACATTCGAGGATATATTTACGTAACATATTATTACTTTAATATTGTCATGCATGTGGGTGCATGTTACACACATGACTCGAAAAATGCTTCAACTGTAAGTACTTAAGTATCATACAAATTTGAACACAATAAGTGACAGCGCTAAGGATACTTGTCGCTGTCGGTAAGGTAGAGTCCTGTACAGCCAACATTCTTCTAGCTCATCGAAGGCCGAGAGTGGGGACAGCTGGGCATTGTCATTGGTCACGGGTGCGAAAGAAGGGGAACTGTCACAGCTGTTCTGAGTACCTGACTGGTATTTCGCTTAGCTTACATGTCTCTGCATTATGTAAATTGTGAGAGACTTCCACTGTACATTGAAAATCTTGAAAATGAATATATCATGTATGCGCATGCGCGCGCGACTTTCGTACCGATTCGTAATTACGAAATTTTAAGTGTACGGTTATCGATTGTCAGATTGTGACAATTCGCAGAAATCAACGTCAATTAATCATCGGTTATTTACGAAATGTATTATCTCGTTAGCAGTGACATGCCAGTTGATAATGTTTCGTGGTCTTTACAAATACGTAATACTGGAAATGGAGTAACTGTAATTTGTAATCCTCCAATACGGATGAATTGGATAGTCAGTTGTTCGATATTTAAAAGGATTTTATGAGTATGCTGAATAAGATAAGTGACCTCTGGTATATTAGAATAATTTATTATAATACTGGTAAAATAATTATAATAGACATTTCAGAGTAATTTATTTCAGTCGTTATAATATACATATCAAAATTCGATATACGTTCGATATACGTAATTGTGTCTAAATTAAAAAACGTAATTATTTATAAAATTGCCTTACATGAAAACGACTATTTTGTATTAGGATATTTAAAATTATTTCAGGAACAAATTTTTTTCCTAACGTATAACGTGAATAGTACTATTTATTTTAGATATAGTTATTCCTACTTAAGCATGGAACATTCAAGACATCGTTTCAAATGTCTAACGAATGAGAATGTTCCCGCGAATTTTTTCAGGAAGCAGATTTTTGTCCTTTGCAGTTCGATGAAAGTAGTTGGACTGAACCCAATAGTTGTTCTTTTTTAAGAATCTATTTAATCATGTAGATTTTGTTATATTTAAAATCCAAACTCCGTACTTTTGACGATTACTACTACTTACTAGTTCATAGTACTTAATATTTTCATAGCACATAAACGCGTGAATGGGTATGTTCAACAGAAACACCGCTGAGGGAGCAAATACATTTGATTGGTCATTTGATCGTTAATCTTGAAACAGTTGTGAGATTTGACCAATCAAATGTATTTGCTCCCTCAGCGGTGTTTCTGCTGAACATACCCAATGTTATCTTACCAGGGACTGTGCGAAATCTTCTTATTAAATTGATCGAACGTTTTTATAGTTCGACTGAATATATGTGTCTTTTTAATACGTAGTTGCGTGACTTGTCTCTAGCTCACTTCCAACGGGTTATAAAAAATAAATGCTCGCAGCCACCCGGTCCTTATGAAATACGTGATAAGTAAGTGGTGAACATTGATTTTTAATTATAAGCATAATTAAATGTATACAACGTGCGAAAGGATGTCCATAGTGTTCCATGCATAAGTAATAGATACGGAACCATATCTGAAATAAGTAATCCTATCCATGTTATAATGTTAGGAAAAAAAAAATCTTTTCTGAAACAGCGATGAAAAGGATGGATGGTGTATTTTTGCAAACAGGGATAAACTAATAAGAACTTTTTATAGGCAACTCAAAAACAAATTTACCGTCCATTTAAAGTTTAATCCAAGCTTGCATAATTTTTGAGATACATTGAAAAACCTGAAAGTCCAAAACCTAATCTTTCTTGTTAGTACACATTACGTTTATGCACAGGACAAAAGATACAATAATTTCCGACACTGATAGTAAACTTTGTAAAACGGCCAAAAAATAGTTCAAAATGTATGAAAACGTTACACGGTGCTACAAAGCGTTCGGTTTAAATGAATTAAATTTAATAGCATTAAAGCAACTGTATAATCGCTCGATTCATGTATTTCGAGACGTTCGACATACACGTGCATCTCATTATTACGTCGTAACTACTATTTATTGATTATCCTGAAAAATTTGTGCAATTACGTTAAACAGAGACTACGAGGCCTAAAAGACGAAAAATAATACCTTGATTTATTTACCGTAAAATTAAACTGGCTAAAATAAGTTTGAAAGAGAATTTATTTGCTTCGTTCCACAAAATCATGGCGCATAGAATTTCCAAGTCCCATTTATCACGAGTTCACGAAACACATAGCCAACACGGTGCTCCACGTGATATCGCAAGAACTGTAAACCCACCGAATTACATAACCTCCTCAAGCATCCCTTAAATTCACAGTTTGAATCATTAATACATTACCGACTACCAGGACAAAGAAAATAAGCGAACTTCTTACTGTAATACAGTCAACTAAGTACTGGAAGTGCAAGAAATTCAAAGCTCGAAACGTTTCACTGCACCTGAAACGTCCAGGTCCTTCCTGCATTGTCGATCTATTCACACATAATATATATACATTATACATGCACACACACGTGACTCTATGACGTCTCGTAGACAGTTGCTTTTATGTATTTAGTAGATTTTGGTTGGACTGTCCTCCTCGCTGACCTACATTTCACGTCTGTAGAGCGAACAGCCTAAAGGACTCTTTCTTACCGACAATTCTCCTCCGTAAATCCTTGTCTACTTTATTCCTACTTTATCGACCGGTTGACACGAGCCCCGCGATGAAATTACAATACGCATAAAAAATCAAGGGGAATAAAAAATATCGATATTATTTTCCGGCTGAGATTCGCTAATAGATAACCAGCGCTGCAGGAAACCACTTTCGAGGCACTTGCTGACTATACGCGTTCGATAAATTTCGAGAGAAGCAAAAGCAAGCTGTGAGGGCTGTGGAAAGTGGGAGAGGTGATGGCTGAAGGAACGCAAGGGGAACGCGAAGGAAGGGAGGAATTATCTTCCACGTAATTACCCAATGGAATCTGTTCAAGGATTTCGTAGTGAAAGAGGCTTTCCCGAAATGCGGGGCGATATTACGTTTCTTCTTTTTGTTCGGCGTAAACGACCGAGCTCTATTACCCTTCCGCTGCATTCTTTGTTATTATAATGATAATGATCATCGTAACGATAACAATAAGATTTTTGGTATTTTACTTAACTTAAGCGCAGGTATACACGGATAAAAACGCGAATGAATCACGATTTGTGATTGGGGGGGGGGGGGTGATAAAATTTACAGTGCTAATAAATATTTATAATGCTTTATGAAGCAGGCTTTTAATTTCAATGAGAGTTACGCTTCGTTATGGCGAATGCTGCGATTGAAATTTTTTTCGCTTGGGGTCGAAATGATTAATTATGCTTTCTATGTAAAAAAATACGAATTTTTTGTGAATTCGTGTATTTATCGACTTGAATAAAATTATTGAAACCTTTGACAAACTTTTATGTGGAGAATATCGGGATTTGTGTAACAAGCAATTCTGGTTTGTTTTTTTGTTTTTCCAACGCCATTATTTTTTCGATTACTCAGTATACATATAACCTGTTGTTGTGATAGGATTAGACAAAATTCAACGTATAACTTTAGGTGATACAAAATGTATGACTGTACTTATTTTTTGCGTTTTTAGAGAGTTTATTGACTTTGCGTACAAATTAGAAGATAACGCACAATGAAAAAATGAATTTTTGTAATAATAATAATAACGTACAATTCTATATGATTTCTACCAAGACGGTACAGTCGCTTCACGGGTAAAAGATTCTATACGGGAGACTTATTTAGCTTAAAACTCTTACGAAGATAACCCCTCTATATGCTATTTTGTTCGTGCACAAACTACAGTCGGGCTGTAAATATAATATTTGGTATTACGAAAAAGCTCACTTGAAATACATTGAATAATTTTATTCCCATACAAATGCATCGTTCAGAACCGATTATTAATTTCGTCCTTAATATTGTGCAATTTACATGACAATTGATATTTATTGTGCAATTTGATATAAGATTTCAAATTTGGAATAAACTTTTTTTATTAATAAATATTTGCAGTTACTTCTGTATATAGTTGGTTAATAAAATTTTGAAATAATATCATGTTTACCATTGTTCTATGTATTAAGAAAGCATTCTTGAAACAAAGTGCGTCCACCTGAGCAGCACAAAAAAGCTAAAGAATTCTTCAGTAAAGATTCTAAAAGCAATCGTTTATTCTTCCAGTAAAAAAACGATTCAAATTGAAACGTCAACGTATCCCAGCAACGGACCTCAAAACATCCTCAAAAGCGTCCCTTCTTTTTATTCCTTTCAAGAAAGTATCTAAATTCAACTTTTGAACAGTGTATAATACAAGATCTCGCCAAGCCTTTGAGTTTCAAAAGGAGCTTACAGTATACCTGTAGAAATTTGTCACGTGTGAAAATTTACGAGCTCATGGATTCCTCCTAGATCCAAAATTCTTCATCCATAGCGTCTACCGATTGGTCAAAGCCGGTATACCACACACGTATTCAGCTTTTACGTACAGCTTCTGCAGAAGCGTCCGATCTTCCGCACCACCCGTTATACTAAAGAGAGTTGGACTCTACCGGAAACGAAAACTCCAACTTTTTCTCGGTACTTGGTAAATATTTAGTAAACTTCATGATAGATTTTAACGGATCTTTTTTCAACCAAACATACCACTCGTTATGTTGAATTAACAATGCGCTGAGCATTAAAATTTTAATTAATCAAAGTTTTTTTTTTTAAATTAATTAAACTATTAATTATTTCAAATTTAATTCAAACTAAATTTTTCCCTGTAATAAAATTCAGGTTAATTTGATAATATAAAAAAAAATATATTACCACGCGTTTATCCTTATAATTTTTCTATATCGATCATCCAGTCGAGAAAGTCTCTTTTAATTTGTATAACTCATTTCGATTGATCATGGTTCGACCAATGCATCAGGATAGTTAAAAACTAAAATTGATAAGTAACCTTATTTGAGCTTTTACAAGAAAGGAACTTGCAGCGCGTCAAATTATATGTTATACTATATCTATATATGTATATATACATCTATACGTATATGTATACAGGGCCCATGGGACTTGTTCGAACACAAGAGAATTCTCGCGAGGTTTATTACGGAACAGTATCGTTACTGACCGCAAGCTTATTGGCTTTTACCGGGGTCAAAGCCAGGGTGAATTTCCATTAAGGGGTTACCCTAGAGTGAATGCACAAAAAACAGGGTCAATTGAAAAAATTAATTACTCGAAAATCATAAACGGAAATCAATTTACATTTGGCTACATGTTAACATACGTGTTAATGAACAAATTATGAAAATTTGAAAAAAATAGATTTATTTAAAAATACGTAGCGTCGCACGAAAGGCCGCTGCGATTGAACGACAAAACGGTGTACACTGTTTAGCCCATACGGTTTGTCTGAAAGAAAAAAAGAAAAGTATATTTATAATTTATATAGCATCGCGTACAGTACGACGGAGCCATTTTTTTTCCAAATTTTATATAAATATATTTTTTTTCAAACAGTAATCAATGCTTTCTCAGGAGTTTAGATATTACAAGAAACTTTAGGTTTCCTAGGAATAATTGTTTGAACAATGCAACCTCTGTCTCTCGATAAAGCGTCCATTGTCCAGATAAGACAAGAGGGAAGACAGAGAAGGATATAAAGATGGACACAAAAGTTGAAGAAACAAAGAGAGAGCACTTTTTTTCCCGAAGAACAATTGTGTGGTCGTTGATACTCTCGTTTCCGTCTTCCGTTACTTTGTAACAGAACAATTGGAAGTAGCCATACGCACCGTTACCTGCGATACTATACAACCTTTCTATCCTATTACGAAATTACCTGTATCAGATCTTTGCACTGTAATTAAAAATTTTTAACTTTTTTTTTTTTTTATTTAAGGCTCGGATTAAGTCAGAAATCTGCGGGATTTTTTTTTTAATCTTCCACGCATTAAGACACACACGTTAGTCGTCCCACATAGGTTTTATGGAAGACTAATTTTTACCCACGACTTTGTACGGCTTTTTGCCAAATTGCTTTACGCTTTCGTTCTCCGCTCAACTCCTTTTCGGCATACCGTAATGACACATAGCCTATGTTACTCCTGAAAATTAAAGTTAAAGCAGTAAAAGGGGTTTCTCAAATTGGTTAAGCGGTTCCTGAGTTTTGGGATAACGTACCATAGATATACCGGGTGGAGAGTTTAAAGAGACCAAGGCGATCTTTTTTTTTGAAACTAAACGAGGTATCGAAATATGTTTCACGCGTCAGCTGTAGAAATTCGAGAGTAACAGAAGATACCGTAATTGAATTTTCATTCGGGGTGCAGGCGTCAAGGTCAATTTTTTAATTGGACGATGCATGTTTTTTCGAAAATAAAAAAAAATCGTTCAATCTCGAGTGCAAAAGCATTAGTACGCTGACCACCAAAATTGGGATCAACTTGATAAAATTTTTCAAATATAAGACAAAAAATCTGTTCTCTATATCACCTGGGATCGAACGAAAATTTATTATTATTTGACGCCTAGCTTCGTTTCCAAAAAAATCGCACTGGTCACTGGTCACTGGTCACTGGTCATAAATGCTCCACCCGTTATAGAAACGTACAAAATTGTTTTATATATTTGTATAGATGTATATATATAGAAGATAAAAATCATATATGTATATACACACACGTTATATTAGTATCAGAGAGACTCGTGATGTCTAATCGATATAAATTTGTTCAGAACATTTCAACTATAACTTGACATTGATATTGATACTTATATTGGACAACCTGGAACATAGGATCACAGCGAAAATTAATGATGGAAGCGAAGTTCGATTGTTAAGGTATCGATTTATCTTATCTACATACATCGTGAAAAAGGTCACATGCCAAAAGCCGATAAATCAATTTCGAAATCAATATCAACTGACAGAACGACTTGCATTAGTAGAAAATCGAACTCCACTTTCCTTTTTCGCTAATGCGTCTATGCGACACCTTATATTATCAGTTCCATCGACCATGAACGTATATAGATATTTTAATATGGCGAATATCACAAATTTATATCAAAATGGCAGGTTGACTTAAGACGCTGATATTCGTAGAATTATTTCTGAAATAAAATTACGTGTAAAATGACAAAAAAAAATGGAAAATTCGTAAACAGAAACAAAGTATAGCAAAGATAATAAAATTATTTTTGAAAGCTCTCGCTGGGCCAATCGACTTCTTTTTGTAATCTAGTGAACTATGTAAGAAATAGCAGTACGTTATTTTCGATCGTATTTTCCTGTAAATTACGAATTTTTATTATAGCACTATTTAAAAATTTCGGACATTATTATTGTATCGCGTGACTCGAGAGCTGCCATTTTGAAGTCTTTATTTTTTTAAAGGAGATAATAAGCATGGAATAGTAGTTGTATTGAATTTCAATATCATATACAGGGTGTCCCAAAATTACGTAACCAACGGGGTATGGCGGTGTTCGGGAGGCACCACTGATCACGAAAATGACCTTCCTTTAGTCCGGAAGGTCATAGTTTTTAAATGGGAGCAGGTCAAAGTTGACCAATCAGAACGAGGCGTCAAGAGAAACGTAGG
>JARQTC010000891.1:271652-285964 GCA_030142495.1 Cephus runcator
CATTTTCGTGATCAGTGGTGCCTCCCGAACACCGCCATACCCCGTTGGTCAGGTAATTTTGGGACACCCTGTATACAAAGAGAACACGATATTGGTATCAATGTACATACCTAACCTTAAAATCGTTTTGAAACGTTAACCCGATTGCTGTATTATTCATGCCATCGTTTCTAACGTTTGGATTATCAAATTCCATTAAAAGAAACATACACCGATTAGGGTTTCATATACTTTTCCGAGGAATACGTGGATTAATCAATGTCACTCCTGACGAATACAATCGATCGAAACGTCCCGTCTAATTGGCGCTGTGCGAGTGCGATTCCGAAAGTTGGACTGACAGTTGACAGCAGTCGACAGGATTAAAATCGAGGACTATTTTCCACTTATCCCACTCAATCTGTCAAGCGATTAATCAGGAACGTGTTTGTGTCATTGAATATCGAACGTATACCTTTACCTATGGCGATCATGACTAAGAATTTATTATTCTCTATTAGTCTCTCCAAATTCTTGAAATTGGATTGGAACATTCTTTTCTTATTTGTGACTTGCGATAAATTGATGGTGATAAATAATCATTGTGTATTAATAATATTTCAGAGTTCGAAGATTTTATTTATTTATGACTTTCATCCGCAGCACGTGGCTCTGTTTATGCATGACGTATCTATAGGCTTAATTATAAAACTCATTGATTACTATTATTTTATATATAGAAAATATTTGATCAATTTAAATGTAAATAGATGATCTTGTCTTTTAATTGATTTTGACAGTGTTGTTTATTTTTCGGTAACACATGTACTGCTGTATTTTAATTGAACGAAAAAGTTTTTCTTTACTTATATTTACATTTGAAAAATAAATCTAATTATTTTTCCAATGCAAAGGTTTAATGATCGAAATAAAAAATATTGATTTTTTGAAAAATCGATATTTTATTAAAAAAAAATTGTGTTCATGAATTTTTAACAGACGTCTGGAACATTGAAAAATTAATAATAAAAAGATATTTAAGATTCTAGTTGAATTATAATTCATTAAATTGAAATTAAGTAAAATTTTTTAAATTTGGAAAATATTCGAAACATTTTTTGATACAGCAGTTTTATAATCACGCGGCGTCGTGGCGCGTTCAGCACGTCAGATGTACCTGAAGGGTTAAGATGCACCTCAGACGTTTTCAAAATGATTTTTAATACGTGTTGTATGAGAAGACACTGTAAAATGAAAGATGAAGACCATAACATTACACCCGGTACATAATCGTAAACGAAATAGTAACTAATAATAAACTCCGCCATGATAACTTGATACCGTAGGATTTGAATTAACTGACGATAAATCGAAATCTATAGAATCGATACAAAATATCGATAATCACAAGCTAAAACATCGATTCTGTAAAAAAATCCATTTTTAATCAATATCCATTTATTATCGGGACACATGGCTGATAAAGAAATGTTTCGTTCTAGTAGTTACACCTAACCATTAATTAAAGCTCGCAGGAGCATCAACACGTATCATAAAAAAAATTACAGGACTATCAAAACCATTTATATCTGTGCCAGGCATATACCGTAATTAAATGTGGACAATTATACGATATACTTACTTGTGTAAGCCAACGTTTTAATTACAGGACATTTTCGTATCTATTATGAAAGAGTAACTCGTGGGAATTTGCTATATGAAAAATATATCATTAACATAACATAAACTCCACAGTCACGATCATTTAATTACAGACGCAATAACATTGCTGTATCCGAGGGCAGTAAGTCTGAAAAGTGAGGTTAGATTTATTCGAGACACCACTCGTATGTGGGTCGTAATATCAGTTGAGCATTCAGGGGACTCTTTTTACCCAATGATACATAAGAAGATGGCCTTCACAGTGACATTGATCTCTCGATAGTAAACCATACCTGCGTTAACACGTCATATCAAGCATAAAGATAAAAAGTTGAAAGAATCTAAAAGACAGACTTCGCATCACATGGGTGACACTTGGAAGTGAGCTAAAGCGTGCTCGAATAATTTTATAAAAAAGTTTATCGATCGGCTGGGAGAATAATACAAAATATAATTACTCACCCATTTCGCGTGCTCAATTGATCAGGAAACCTGAAAATACCATAGTAAGTAAATCAGAAAAGTTCGCTAAATCGTGAACAATTAAATAAAATTGTATCGTTCCCGAGGAAATTTTTCAGGAGTTACCGAAGTATATGTGTCATTAAACACACTTTACCCCGTACATAACCTCTAAAATAGAGCGCGTAATTAATTGAAGTACAACCACAGTCTTGGAAGCCGATTAGCCAAACAAATCATGTGCAGCGACGAACAGTTTTCAGGTATAAGATAGCTCTAGATCATAGTTACTTAAACGGCCGCTACATGTGGCGCTGTCCTGTCAAATACAATGCGTTATAAAATTATCGAAAGCGATGAAAAGTTTCCGTCTCGTAGAAAAGATAGGTGAAAAAGGAGCTGGGAGGAGTTGAGGGGAGCAGAAAAGGACGCTACGCGTAGCTAGAGCAACCCTGCCGTGGTCGGTGTGGCATCTATCTTGCGCGTATATATCGGTAGACGAGGGGAAGGAGAAAGAAAGAAGGAAGGAGACAGACTGACGTAGGGGGCGGGAGGGTTGAATTGTATGCGGCCGAAGGGAGGGAGAAGCTGGCTGATCAGCGAAGCAGGAAAAGCACGCTTGCGCGGATCCCGGACGGGCGCGGGCAGTGCCACCGGAGCCCGGCGGTTCAGAGCTTCGCCCGGGCGTCGCGACGACAAGCACCCCCGAAAATTCGACTCGCAGTTTTCAACCCCCGCGATACAATTCCCCCCGGACTGTGCCCGTATACTCGCCTATAACCCAGTGTGCTGACCCCCCCAGTTCGACCAACGGAATTCTTCGTAAATTTGAATCCAGGAATATGTGATCGTGATAGAAAAAAATTTTTCAGGACAAATGTGTGAACTTGTAATTGAGAGTGCGCGCACATGAATATACTCATCGGGTATAATCGTACATAATCCCAGGACTATCATGCTCTGAGATGATACTGGCTCCGTCCTCGTCGTCACCATGAGGACTTCCTCCTACGTTAACTACTATGTCCTGTGCCTCGTCTGCTGGATTCTTCTAGGCGTCACTGGTAAGATTTCGACATATTAGTTTCTTATTCGTGAAATAGACGCTCGACAAAGTCAGATCCGTGCCGTGTCAACGGAATTGATTTTGAAATGTTGCTTGACATAAATTTACATTCTGCTGTAAGACAAGAATCGAATTGTACTTATAGCCTGGATAGCCAGCGTATCGATGCGTTGGCGTTAGTCAGACAGAGTGTACAGTAGGCTTTTTCTTGGGAGTGAAAATTCAGCCGATGATAAGGGCGGCTTGGTAGGCGGAGGCAGGTAAGAGTTGCTCCGGTCCAAGTGCTGCGCAAAAGAGCCGCAGCCCTGTTTTCAGATATTAATTTACCGTCTTTTGTACCGCACTGTGTCAAAGGCGATCTCATGACTTTCACTCATAAAGAATTCATTCCATATGAACGCACTGAATGCTTTGAACCTGGTTTAATGTTTCGTTGACCCTTTAAAAATTGACAAAATAGGTTGAAAGTAATTTATCATCTAGTAATTTGACGTAATAGCTCGTTGTTATAATCGATACCGTTTCCCTTAATAGGTTATTTATAAGCATCAATTGATATTTATTGCATTACGATAAAGTATTATTCTTGTCCCTTTTGTAATTTTATGAAATTAACGGAGGGTCGATGCAGCGATGCGCGTCAATCCGCATACTGAATTTGCATTATCCTGCATTTTGCTCAAATAGAACGCGACTAGCCAAATTTATCAAAACCAATAAATTGTTTGATGAAATCCATGAGCAAAACTGGGAATAATCTCGAGCTTCTAATCTAATTAGATTCATCACAGTGATTATCGTTATGCCGACGACGCCGGCTAAAATGGCGGATCCAGTTTCCAAACAGTAGCAAGTATACACGTCGAACCAGTCTGAGCTAAAAAAAAAGAGGATGATAAAAAATGGCCAAGTTCGTAGAAGCAAATAAAATAATTCTTCTTACCCAGAATAAGAAAGGAGTTTATTCTCCTTTCAAGTTATTTTCATTCCTTTTTACCAGAAAGTATAACTGAATTCCTGTCAGCCTGCTAACTACATACATAGAGTATCGTTATACCGTACCATGGCACACTGTGCTATATTCACAGCCATAGTTGGCTCGGCAGCTGTATATAGGCAAATGATTTTGTTCGCCAAGGAAGACGTGCGCGTGCGCGCTTCTGCGCAGATTTTCCATCCCTTGTGATCTTACATGGCCCGAGCATCCTGCAACAGCTTTGCTCCTCAAGCCGAGACGAGCTCCACGCTTTCTCGCTTTCGCCCTCTTTTACTCGGGAACACGTATCTGGCCTCGACCCTGGTATAGTCAACTAACTCGTTCGCTCGGCATCCCGATCCCTGGACCATCTACCATCCACGTACTGGCTTACGTGGAAAAACTTGGGAGAGCACTAAACAAAAAAAGTAGACCAATAGTTAGTCTTTTATCGATATCGGAGATTCGCCGTAGGTCCCGGCCAAGCTGAACTAGGAGTGGTCGACCACACGAACACGCTTGTCCATTGTAAAGTGCCTCGATGAAACAATTACTTTCGATTTTCATAATTACTTACTATAGCTAAATTAGGGCACAGCTCTTTGATCCAGAGATGAGACAAGGAAGGTTCGTTAAAGCCTGGGCTTCACGGGGTATTAATGATTAACTGGTGATTGTAATCAAGGGTACTCAAATAATGTAAATAGATGTCTGATATAATATTTGGAACAGACATATAGTCTCTTTAATGTATTATTATATTAAGTATTTTTTTAAGATGCACGTAATGTCAATGAAGTGCCCTCTCGTTCGGAGATGAAATTTATTGGAATGTTAGGCACCGATATATATAGTCTGTTTAATTTATTGTTATATTAACACTTTGCTGGCCGGCTATGTAAACCGTAACTGTTCTGTGCAGTCGAGACCTATACTGCTTTTAGGCTTCAAAATTCCATGTACTGATATAAGTACAACGAAGAACGTTCGGGCATGAAAAGACGAGTTTACTCGTAACCGGTCAGAAAAGTGTTCAATAATTTTTGTAAGATGCAGTAATGGGAATGGGGTTTACCTGAATTCTTGTAGGGGTCAGCACGAGATCACACTCGCTGGTAAAGAGAATCGACGGGCTTTACCCAGGTCCATACTTCGATTCAAACAGTCCAGAGAATATCACGGTTCAGCTGGGAACTCACGCCTATTTGCCCTGCAAAGTGCGTCAACTGGGCAATAAATCGGTGAGTGCACATTCGATGATGGACGTTCGAGACCAGAAAATCCTATCGCTTCGCATGGCGCTGCTCTCTCGAGCAAAATGCAACTCTCTCTTGAATGCAAAATGCAACCGTTTCGGTAAACGCTTGAAAGTTTGAACTTTAAAATCTGCGTTAATAGCAGGACGCCTCTTGAGCACGGAGACTGAAGTGCCGCGTCCTCGTTCCACTTGAAAGTCATTATCGGAAAAGTCAAAATCTCGGAACCATACGACGAAATATTATCTCGAAACTTTATCCCACGTAATTGGGTATTACAATTCTTTTTTTCTGTCAGTCATCGTGTTAAAAAAGTATCCCGTCAGCTGGAAATGGTCGCACGATTTTTGTTCTTCATTTGAAATTCATTGAGTTGACCTGTCTCAGACATCCCACGCGCCTACTTTCGGGTTAATAGACGTATATGAAATTACTAGTGCTACGGAGTGATGCATATTATTAAGCAACAAAAGTATAGACTCACCACTGAGGCATAGGAATTTTTAAGTTGAATTGGTTTACAGGCAAGAAAGAATTCGTACAAAATCGTCGCATCCTGTCTAAATAAGTGTCTTCCAACACGCGAATTTGATTGATGTGCGTGTGAGGAAGTACGTGGTTTTGATGTTATCCGGGCACTGTAAACGCGAGGGTTCGGTCACGAGGGCGACACTATCTACTAACCATCGAGAATTCTTTACGGTCGGCCAACGCACTAAAGCACGGCGAATCACGTTATTCACAAAATCCATCGTCTAGAACGGTTTCCAAGCGTAGTGTTTCCGACGGCGATAGAAAATAAAGAAGGCAGCGCCTACAATGAACGAAAATAGGGATGTTTTTGGGGAGTAAAATTTTACGTGGAAAAGTCGAGGGAAAACTTCCAAACTTGTCCGTTAGATCGAGCCACTCTGCTATATGTTTCTCGGTCGGTAACCAGTAATCGGTCGATCAATTGAAAATTTTACTATCAGTTCGAAGCGATATTTTTTTCACCTCAGATGTACAATTAATAATGAAACAGATTGGAAAGATCTTTATGTATTATTATGTTATTAATGGAAAAATTCAGATATGGTTAACTGTGCTGTAATTTTTGTTTACTATTTCTTGTCAAGGTTTCATGGGTGAGAAGCAGGGATGCTCACATAATTTCGGTTGACAGAACCATGTTTATCGAGGATGAAAGGTTCCAGGCGATCTTCTCCGACGCCCAGGACACGTGGACGCTTCAAGTTAAGTATGTGCAGGCACGAGACGAGGGCGAGTATGAATGCCAAATCTCTACCGAGCCCAAAAGGAGTCATACCGTCAAGCTCAACGTCGTTGGTAAGTGGACGGAGTCTCAAGAGTTTCATGCAAAGAGGGTCTCTCTTAAAATTAATTTAATTAGACTAATTGAATACGGCGTTTACTTCCAGTGCCAAAAATCGAGATAATGGGAGATCGAGATATGTACGTGAAGACCGGTAGCACAGTGGCTTTACGCTGTGTGATAAAACAGTCGCTTGAAGGACCCTTCTTCGTATTTTGGTATCATAATGGGGTGCGTGTGCTCAACTATCAGATGGACAAACAGGATATTCAGGAGGAGCGGATTGACTCTGATATCATCAACAGTCTTATAATACGAAATGCGAGGCTCGAGGATTCAGGAAATTACACTTGCAATCCTAGTAACCTAGATAGCGCCAGTGTACAGCTTCATGTGCTGAATGGTGAGTTAAATTAGATACCTTTAGACCTGTTAGATGAAAATATTTTATTAAAAGTTCTAACTCCGTTACCTTTTCTTTATCAGGCGAACATCCAGCAGCTATTCAGCGAGGCATCAGTTCTGCTCCTGGTGGAAGTCATGCCCTGTGGTGGCTTAGCGGTGCCATTACCCTCTCCTCGTACCATAAAGAACGTTTCCTAGTTCTCGTTATCCTTATCTCACTGGCTGTCTACACTCAAACGTTGCACGGTCGATAATTGGCTGGAAAGTCAATGGAATTCTCAAGCCCAACGAAGCGATGATCGAGTGTCCGAAGGAGGAAGTGTCCAGGTGCTCGATTGTCTTCTAGACAGCAGTAGGTCAGGTAGCAAGAAAAATGTTAATTCGATGAGACAGCAACGAAATGAAGAGAATGGGAGATCGAGGGTAATCATTTCTATGAGGCATAAAGAGCGCCGTATTTCAATAGTCCTACACGCTCGTGCCCAATTGAATTGCATCTTATGAAATCAGTGAAGTATCGGTGGTTCATTTTGATTTTGTAAAGCCATTCGGTTATGTGCCCAACGACTTTAACTGATAAAAAAAGGTTTTTTATACGTACTAAGAACATCTTCAATCACTCATTTGTCTAATGTTCGTTTCAATTGAGAAAAAAAAATGGCACGAGAGTTTGGAACGTCTTGATTTAGAAAAAGTTACGCTTACCAGTGATCTTCAACCTCGAGATGTGATCCGGCCGTTAGTATGTAGGATTTAGCGAGATTTTATTCTGAAGTGTTTTGATGTTAAGGGGGTTGGAGGAAAATGGAATGCGAACGAAAGAGAGAAAAATTTAATGAAGACGAGGTCGAATATGTGTCGATTTATTTATGCACAAGGGCCGAATTTATTTAACGTAGAAGCCACTGAATTATTAAGTCCTAAAAGTAGGCCTTTGGTCAAATCGATTTTTCTATTAGGTTGCCCGCAGTTCTGTTTCACTTGAGTTCCATGACATTTCAATCAGAAAATTGTTCACACCGAGTCGACTGTACATTAACATTTGGACATAACGAGAAGTTCAACGTCGTTATCGATTTCTCGATTTCATCAACGTCAACGTTAAATCCCAGCATAATTTGATATCAACAAATCTCATACAGCGAGCGACCTCGTCACGCCTATTGAAAATAATATTTTTTATGTAGCCTTTATTCGTAGCTAGAACTTTAGAGGTTCGCTGCTCGCGATCTCCCAACATCTACGTTTCTATACCGGATAGAAAACCCAAAACACGAACGAATCAACGTGAAAGACGCGTCCAGATATTTAGAGCTGCTCGAAAATTTACCAATCCCAATTAATTCATTAATTCTCAGGTATCAATGAAAAAGTGCTACTTCAAATCAACTATCAACTTTAAATCCGTTAAATTAATCAATATATTGATCTCTTCCCATTTCTTTCCAACGTCAAATAATTATCCTACGTTGAATCGTCGTACGTCACTTCTGGGTATGTTCACCAAAAACAAATAATGTACATAAGAAGCCAATGGAGCATCGAGCTGTTTGCATCATTTATTATATATTCTATCACGTGATCACGATTACGCGCATGCGCAGTGCATTAGGAAAGAAAAGACACTTCGTCCGCGTCTGTCGCCAGAATTGAAGCTTGTTCGATAAGTCTGTATGTTGAGGTATTGTTAGGGATAATAACGAAACATGTGACGCGTGTGCACACTCGATTCTTTCAACGGTCGTTTGTTATCGTCGGTAATGATCTCGTGATATGAGAGTATACGCGAGTGATTTATCAACGAGAACAAAAGGCACGTCGAAATCAATTTTTTGCCATTAATGGTGGCCAATGGGAAAATTATATTGCAGAGTCCAACAAGATCTGCACTTTTAACGCCAAGCTAATTGAGTGTATGCGCCTCGTAAATATTGTGTAGCAAGCATATATGAAATTGTATAATCACATTCGCGTATACGCATAATACATGTTTAACATATATAGCATGCAGACTGTACAGTTGTCATAAATTTTAATGATTTCTGCATAGATCTCTTTGTCGTTCGAGAGATTACTCAATTATTACTGTTTCTTGAATACACTTTATTAAATTCATTTCTTTGCAAGCTTCAAACAAATCAATTCATATCTTTGCTTCACTCGCGTGAAAAATATTTAATTTTCTGTAACCCCGACATGTCTGTATGAGATATACATTATGTGCACGCGAATGTGTTTTTATACGTATAGACGTACAGTGTTTTAAAATTCACATATGGTCGGTTACGCTGCATCAATCTTAACCCTGAAACTAGGTACGAAAATCGTGAATTTTATTTTTGTCAAATTGAATCACCAATTCAATTTCACAATTGAATCAGTGTAATAGTTTTGGAAAACTGAATTGAAAAATTCCGTATTTCTTTTTTTTTTTACCAAGTATCACAATCACCGTAGCTATACGTTTGACAATCGAGATAGCAGTAACAAATATTAAGGTCGAACGATGAAAATCAGATTTTAATGAAAAAAATCTCATAAATCCATCCTGCAAAGAATTGTCCGTAATGTCGATAATTAAAGAAATGAAAAATTTAATCAAAAACCGATGGCAATCCTCGCGCGTATAATTTTCGAATTGATAAAATCCGTGCAGCGTGACCGTGGCCTTTTTTTGAATTTTTCAAAAACCTGTATGTAATTTTAAAGGGAGGGGGGAGGGAATTGGGGAGGGGACAAACAGCGAAGGGGTTACCTGGGCTGCTTGCTTTCCGCGAGCTAGTTATCGCACTGTTTTTATAATATGTATATGTATATGTATACGTGCACTCGTTGTAACGGGTAGTTGAATTGAACAAGTTTCAGCTCACGTAGCGAAGACGCACGCTTTAACGAGAACCAAATGAAAAAGTGCTACGCAAGATTAATCGGGGGGGGTGACAAGGAAGCATCCGTAAGAAAAAGAAAGGAGCATAAGAGAGAGAGAGAGAGAGAGAGAGAGAGAGAGAGAGAGAGAGAGAGAGAAATGAAAGCTACCTTAAGATTGATCAGACTATACGAACGATAATAGAATATCTACGATTCCATGTGATTGTCTGTAAATACATAGTATAAATACATACGTTAATTATAATATACTGTACGTGTTACATTACATAACGTTGCTGTGTCATTTCTGGATCGTACGAGAAAAAAGTATGAGGAATGAGAGAATATGAAAAAGAATAAAGAAAGGCGCATTGAAAAAGGGTCTGGCCGCCTATGCTAACCGGCTAATGGGGAACGTAAGCTGCGAGCCTTCGTTCCGAGTCTCCGTAATTGCCAAATGATTTTTCATACTAGGCAAACCGCTTTGATCTCGCCGGTGGGAAATAAAACTTTTGCTGCCAGACGGTGCTCGGTTCCGGATAGCACCTTGGTGTCTTGGACGCCCGGGTTACGTACGAAGACTCGCCGCTATGAGGATAGCACGGGCTGGCCACACGCGATATATGTAACACTTACTTAACGGATAAAATTACTGTATAAGAGATTAATGAGAAATACATAAATATTGTCCGACATAACCAACGAGAGAGACAGGTTCGTTGGACTGACGTTAAAGCGTTGGTCGAATGACGCAAATTTATGGTAAAAGGAGCGACGGGGAACGTTGGCGGGTAAAAGCTTAACGATATTATTTTATTTCGTCTGCTGCGCGACAGTTTTTCCCCGATCGATTTATTCACGACGATCGGGCGACGATCGGTATATCGAACGATCGGCTTACCGACGTTAACGATAGACGGTAAAGAAGATCGGCGCTCTATGGGAAATCAGTCGCTCGCAGTTATCACGTTCCTGGTCGTTCCTTTGTGAAATCGTCTAGGTATCATAGCAGCATTAATTTTTGTACTAATATCTATTGTAGAATTATAAGTATACCCATCTTTATGTTCGGCCACTTTACCCGCGCGTTGCATCGTGGTTCTTTCCGTATTCAGTTTTATTATTTGATTCGTCGACGTGGATCCGGGAATGACGGTCGTGCGACGATTAACGAAGTATATGTTTTTATTTGATATATATATATATATATATTTAATATTTATATATTAAATAAAATATATGTAATTAAGTCAACGACTAAGGGCACGTTTTTGAAGATTACGAGGTATGAGAGCTCTGATTTTTTTTTTTTCGTAACAGATCTGCATAGTTGCGAATTGGACTTTTTTTTTTTCTTTTTCCACGACCGACATACCCGGAATTGACAATCTTTTCTTTGTACCGACAACAAACCTACGATTAATTCAAGCTGGCGTACGCGCGCGCTTACGCGGCTCGAATTACGCGGGGGAAACGCTCGCGGACGTTCCGCAGACGAATTGACTAATCGGTCCGGAAGGTCCGTTCGATTTTGTTTTAGCGAAGGATTCTAATTAATCGTTAAACTGTCTTGGTTCGCTGATTTCGAGCGTTCGACGAACACGCGTGTTCGCTGCGGCTTGTCGAGCGAGCGGATAAGGGAACGGCATGTGAAAAAAAAAAAAAAAAAGAAACTAGAACGCACGCCTCGTTTCGCGGATTTAAGCCTACGTAAATGCAGTTAGTGTTTGTGGAAAAAAAATACACTATTGAATCCTCGAGATGATGCTGAGAGTTGGACAGATCATAGCGATGAGACGCTCGATGAACGAGAGAGAGATTTCTTGTATGGACTGTGGCACGTGGGTATGGCAGGCATGGGTGTCAGGTGTGTGTGTGTGAAAGAGAGAGAGAAAGAGAGAAATGGATGGCGTTTGTGGAAATAAAAAAGAGAACGAAAGAATGATTCATCGAATTATTAAGGTACGATGCGGATTGATCTAGAGCTTGAGGGATGAATTGACTCTGAGATACAGAGTGTGAGAGGGAGTGAGAGAGCTAGAGAAATAGGTGAGAGAGAGAGAGAGAGAGAGAGAGAGAGAGAATGAGGGAAAATATAATAAAAAAATAAATGTTATGATCATACATTCGCAATTTCGAAATACTTCATTACCCGCATAATATGCATAAGTTGAGCCTCGGTTTTGAAAATATGTTTACTCTCCTTGAATTGAACGGCTGCGAGATGGAAATTAAATGATAACATCTTGTCCAATAGGTGCATCCATTTTGATGTCAGCTTTATAACCTGTAAGAGTGAATTGTAGCTGTTTGATTCACGGGGTGACGTCAAGAAAAGTACTTTACATACGAATTTTCGTTTTTAAACTATTGTGGCATGGGCGAAGACCACCCCCGTTCTATGTGTGTAAGAACCATAAAGCTTAATGAAGAACATTATAAAATAAACTTACGGGATACGAAATAAAAATAAGCCAAATCGTTAGTTATAGTTTCGTGTTGAACCCTGCATTCACTTTCCTTTTCTTATTTGATTAATGTAGACGGTCGATTCAGTGGACAGTCCCTTCTCGGATATATGTGCCCATAATTATGAAAGTGGTCTAAGTCAAAATTTAAAAAAAAAATGAATTTATCACTTATTTCACACGACATGATTTTAAAGTAAATTTATTCAATGTAATTTTTCAAACAAGAAATATATGACTTAGACCACTTTCATAATTATGGGCGCATATGCAGGTCGTTGAACAACGTTATAATTGGGTGTAAGGTAAATAAATAAATATATTCTGGGCATATTATTGGGTTGATTGAACGGAGGGACCGTTAGCGGTTCTGTCGACTGAATATGGCAATTCTAGTTGATGAAAAGATACGTGATGAAGTGCTGATGAGAAAATAAAGAAATTTGATAATTTAAAATAAGTTCATATTAAATTCTTACAGGTTAAATGGCTCTTCCACTAGCCCTTGTAATTTCTAAACTAGCCCCTGAATTTGTATTTTCGCGGAGACAACTTTCTTAGTTCCAAAATATTCCACCAGATGGCGCTGTTGAGACTAGTTCTAGTTTCGAAACAAAATCCATTAGGGGGTGCGGAAAAATTAATTAGGACCTAAAATTGCATTTATCTATTTGCAGAGATGAATAGGGAAATGCACAACGCTGCGATTTTAGGCGATACCAAAATCATGGCGCTAAATCGTAGCGGCGAATCTGTGAAGTAGGATTTTGTGGCCATTGCCTCCGTCGACAATGCGAATCCCGTCGTAGCCGACTTAAACGTGAACTCGAACGCGTAGCTTGACGGGTAGAGGTTCTCCACTACTTGGCGCTGCTTCCCAGAGCAACCCTTAGAACGAGACCGGGAACTGTAGAACTTTTCAAGAACAAGACGGAACAGCACTTGCAGAAAGTTGTGAAACACATCCTAAAACGGTAGCGGTGAGCCAGAGATGAGTAAAGAGATTTCAACTGACATCACTTAAGATTGCATTCTCAAGCATCTTTAAATAACAAGTAAATTTTGATCATCTATTGGAAGAAAGAAGAAAAAAATCAGTTACACAGAAATATTGAAAATATGAAACATTGGATAAAGCTTTCCAAATGTTACTGAATATTATTGGATAAATAAAACAGAGACTAGTTTAAAATCTCGCAAAATATACAGAGTAGATAAAAACTGAATCAAAATTGTAAAATGTCGAAAATAAATTACGCTCGAATTTAAATATTAATAAATTAAGTGTTTGGAATATTAAAATAATTAATTAAATCAATAAAGTTAGATTATTAACACTTGGAAATCAGAAATCCTGGCGAAGAATATTTATAAGTACTGGAAGTTCTCCAAAATTGTGTGCGCGCAAATTCGTCGCGCGGGACTCGTCGAGCGGATGGAGCCGCGGAGTGGGGGAAGCGCTTGAGGCAATGCCCGGACTCGGAGCGTTCATCCTTCCTCGAGCCGGTCTCCTATACTGATCTTTTGGAATCGTCTCTCTTATCCATTTCTAATATTCTTCTTTTTCTACATTTATTTTTTCTTTACTTCCTTATTTAGTTATCTTCCATTCTTTACTTTCTTATTTATGACTTTCCTTACTTCTTCACTACTTTTATACCACTATTTCTTACTTTTCTACTTTTTAACTTTTTTTATCCCTATCTTCCCTTCTGTCTTCTCGTTTCACTCTGTTCTCTCTCACTTTCCATTGTGCTTGTCTTACTTTTCCTATTTCCTTGGTCGGGTCGAGCATATTCATTCGAGTAGTCATATAAGAGTAGTCACCCTGTTAGTGCAGCTACACGTAAAGACC
>JARQTC010000893.1:0-84908 GCA_030142495.1 Cephus runcator
TAAAAGTGGAGAAGAAACGAGGAAAGAGATAAATAAGAAAGTAAAAAATGAAAGATAAAGAAATAAGGAAGTAAAGACGAAATAAATATAGAAGAAGAAGAAGATTGTAAATGGATATAGAAATAAAGAAGTGAGAATAAGATAATAAGAAAGAAATGAATATAGAAATGAAGAAGTAAAGAGGAAATAAGGAAAGAGATAAATAAGAAAGTAAAGAATGAAAGATAAAGAAATAAGGAACTAAGGAAGAAATGAATATAAAAAAAGAAGAAGTTTGGAAATGTATAAGAGGGGTGCTTCCAAGAGACCAGTATAGGAGACCGGCTCGAGGAAGAATGAGCGCTTAGAGTCCGGATACTGCCTCGAGGGCTCCCCCTACTCTTCGCCTGCTCCCACTCGCCGAGCCCTGCGCGACGAATTTGCGCGCAAACAATTTTGGACAACTTCCAGTACTTGTGTTTATGCTTGGCCAGATTTTCCGACTTCTAAGTGTTAATATTTTACTTTATTGATTTAATTAATTATTTTAACGTTCCAAACATCAAATTTATTACTATTTCAATTTGAACGTAATTTATGTTCGATATTCTACCATTTCAATTCAATTTTTATCTGCTGCGTATGTTCTGCAAGATTTTGGTTTAGCCTCAATTTTATATTTTGAATAAACTTTTGAAAATGTATGAAGGTTCAATAATATTTATTACTCGGAAATCTTTATTCAATATTTCGAATTTTCAATAATTCTGGGCAACTAATTTTTTTCTTCTTCTCTTTTCCTTCTTCTTTTTATTCCTTTTTGGCTTTATGCCCTCATAGAGGGCCAAGTGTCCTCAAGGATGGAACATTTTTAAAAAATCGAGGTGCAACACGGATGGCAAGTTAGCACTGCACTTTCTTAAAAATGTCTTAAAAATGTTTCAACAATAGGCTTTTTCAATAGTTCTTAAGAATTTCTATAGTTCCCGGTTTCGTTCTAATGGTTGCAGCGAACTTCTGCTTGTCAAGCTACGCGTTCGTGTTCACGTTTAGCTCGGCTACGACGAGATTCACATTGTCGACGGAGGCGATGATCACAAAATGCTACTTCCAGACTCGCCGCTACGTTTTAGCGCCATGCTTTTGGTATCGCCTAAAACCGTTACGTTGTTCATCTCCCTACTCATCTCTAATGAATATCGGCTCATTGGCAATCTCTCTACTCATCTCTGTATTCATCCTTCATTAAATAATATTTCTGGGATCTGCTGAAGGATTTTTAAAATAAAATATATTTAGGTAAAAAGTTTGATCAATTTTCAATATTCACACTATCAAGTTAAACCTTGACAATTCTATTAACATTGAACATTCTTATTTCATATAATAAACACCGTACAAATATTTATTTCATCGGTATTGCCTTTAATTTTTTCTTCTTCGTCCAGAGATGTTTCCCTCATTTTTGTAAAAAGTTAAAAAAAAAAATAAATAACCACATTCTTCCGAATGAAATTACGATATGTATCAAATGAGAGAATCAACAACATTAGAACGTAGATTATTATCCGCAATATCCACGTGAAAAAGTAATCAAAGAGTCAATTTTGTACAGTATCCACCAAACATTTAGAACATTCAAGAACAATAGAATCCAATAAATTTGCAGACGACGCTTAGCGCAGGAAAAAAGTAACCAATTAAAAAATAGTTTCATAATTGTCCCGCGTAACATAGCATCCTAAGGGACAAGCTGTGCAAATGCCATTTGTGAAGTTTATCGACGAGAACAAAATCGAGTTAAAAATAATTATTCCCGTACAGTCAAACCTCCCAAAACGGCTACAACCTTTTGATTCATAAAATTCTACTCCATATATTCTGAGATGAAAATCTCGTTATCCCTTCTTAAATTTAAGCAATAAAATTGCAATAGTCTGGAACACAATGATCCAAATAAACGTGGCAATGAATCCATTATATACAGTAGGTTCCGTTATAGACCATCCTCTGGCAAGCATTGCCCTGATGGATTCTGTGCTCTTTGTCAGTGGTAAAACAAAGCTAATATATCGCACAACAGGATGCATTCCTTCAACTGGCCAAATAATTCCACAGAGCATAACAATTGGTAAGAAGGAACCCATTGCCATGTATGTAGCACTCCTTTCGTTCTCGCAGGAACAGGCCACGACGAATCCTGAACAAAACAATTTGTTTCCTAAAATTCAACTAAACCTCTTATGACTACTCGATAAGAAACTGTATTTGCTTACCAAAACACATGCCACACAATCCTGTTAGAATTGTTAATGTTGTAACCCATCCTATATCACCTTCGCAAGTTATTTTGAATACAGCAAATGCAAATATCAGGACCATTACGGTTTGACCAATCATTACTACAAACTGTGTAACGACTTGACCGAACAAAATTTCAGTTCCAGTTATGCCTGAAATTCATTGGTGGAAAAGATGGATTAAAATTTTTTTTTTTCTGTATTTAGATTGCTGCTATAATTTGCGTGTATCATCATTACTCACCCGATACCAAACTTCTCTCTAAGAGACCTTCGTTTCTTTCAAGCAACATAGCACCGGACGTCAATGCCACAGAGAGGAAGAAAATAATTCTGTAACAATTGGCATGCAACAATAAATCTATAGCACTCGATACTCAACTATACATAAGCAATTCTATTTATCAAACAATTCGCCACAGGCAAATGATTGCTTACGTAAGGATAATTCCCGGAGCAGCAAAGTCCGTGAAATTAGGTTGTTCCGTGCCATAAATCGGTGTTTTGAACTATAAGAAACGAAACACATTACTCAGTAAAACAAGACAATTGGAAGATCATTAGGTACTTCATTGAAGATAGTTACGTCAAGTGGAAGGGTTGCTAATTTTGAACTATAGTTACAGGCCACAATAACCTCCCGTGCAAAATCCTGGTAAGAGTACAATAAATCGCGTTGAAGCAATTGGCCAATTTGCTGATCTGTAACAAGAAATTAACGAGACGTAAAGAAATACCAACAGAGACAAAAAGACGATAAACAGTGTATAAAAGACTCACTGGACATATCCATAGAAACATTCATATCAGAGTACAGTAAACTATAATCGTCGACGTCTTTGCCCAGTTCAATTCTCTCCATAAGAGAATCTGAATAATTTGCTGGAAAATTAATGGCGCCCCAAGCCCAGCCTCTCGTTACAGCATATTTCGCTTCTTCCGCCGTGTCGTAAGGCAAAAACACCACCGTCCTTTTTTCAAGATGTTTCAAGAAACGACAACTTAATCTCGAAGTGTCACAACCGACGGTAGGCACGCAGTGTTCCATGCTGTTATTTAATTCATTATTAACAATCGCCAATTTCAATCCAACAGGATCTTTGCCAATAGACAAGCAGAAGAGTATGATCTGCACTACTGGTAAACCGATAATGAACGCCATTATGCTAGAAAAAGTCCAATCGATAAGCAAGATCCTCCAATTGTTATGAAGGTAAATAAAAAAATGAATTTTTAATTGAAAAAAAAATCAATCAAGCATACCCAACGTTTCTCCACATCCACAAGAAATTTTTCCATATCAACGCTTTCATATGTTGCGGATCCAACATTTTGAATGTCGAATTGCCGCCTTTCTCTTCGGGCGGCAACTCAGGCACCTGTTTATTTATACAAATTTATTAATATTCCGAGATCAAAAGTATTTCTTAAACCTATTCCACGCAACGAATAATTACATGCTCGTCGTCCGTAACAGCCACGCTTCTTCTACGGCTACAGATGCTAACGTTGTCACCAAATTCTCCACTCATCTCGTCGTCGATGTCCTAAATAAAAGACAGAATTGACATTCTAATTAAATATTTGAGTTCAAAGAAATAATAAGAAAACGAGATAAGATTATTCTCTTACAACTTCCGGTGGTACTCCAGTGACACTACTGAGGATACTACTTCTCCGTCTAAGTCCCATATTCTGTCGTTTACTCAGTTTCAAGAAAACTTCCTCCAACGTGTCCAACCCATGAAGTGCCATCAATTTCGTAGGCGATTCCTCAGCAAGGAATTTACCACCCCTCATGAGTCCAATGATACCAGCCTGTCTGGTTTCTTCAATATAATGCGTAGTGATAATGATGGTTTTATTTCCATCTTTGGTTATGTTAACCAAATGATCCCAGATGCTCTGACGAAGAACAGGATCAACCCCCACGGTGGGTTCGTCGAGAATCAATAGTTCAGGATCTGCCAATAAAGCTGCAGCAAATGAAACTCTTCTCTGCTGACCACCCGAAAGATTTTTGACGAATCGATTCTCAGACGGCAATTGCAATAACTGTAATATTTTTAATAGTCAATACAGTCATACTAACAAGTATTTACGAATACCAAAAATTGAATAAAAATTACCTTCAACAAAAATTCCAATCTTTCATCAACCTGGCTCGTAGTCATACCAGCGCACCACCCAAAGAAAAGAAACGTTTCTCGTATAGAGAATTCTCCGTATAAGGCAATTTCTTGCGGCATGTAACCCACTCTTGGTCCAGGTACACCAGATCCCTTCGATCCAGGCCGACCCCCCAAAACCCAAATTTCACCCGAATTTAAGCGTCTTCGTCCCACAATGCAGGAGAGCAACGTCGTCTTTCCGCAACCGCTGGCACCCAGCAACCCGTAACTGTGCAAAGAATTAATCATTATTATAATCAAATGGAGTGAAAGGTAATAAATCCTCATTCCCTATAAATCTACCAAATTTATAAATAGCATAAAAGGAAACGACAGTATAACAAAATTTCATAGGACAAATAGGTAAAAAGTTTCGAAATAGCGAATGCACATTATTCTCTAAGATAATAAAAATTTCTCAAGTTTCGAATGTACGAATTTTGTGTCGAGCGCACAAAAAAAATGTTCAGCTGTTGTTTATATAAATAGTGAAGAATCAGAAAGTTGGAATCTTAATGACGTGTTTATTCAGACACTTCGAAAAGATTTATATCTTCGCGTACATCGAAAATTAACGAATTCATTAATGTTAATGCTCAAGGAACGTTGAATTTAAGTTCCTTCGTACGTCATAAATGTAAAGGTTCGTGGGTAAAAGTTTAATCGGTAAAGAAGAATTATTTTCGTTCGCATAAAGGATATAAGTAATCCTGAAAATAATGACGTTATATAAAAAAAATGCCGATCTAGCTTCATGTAACATTTTCTAGTATAGCATGTATAACATGTCGACTTCCGCTTTTCCAGTGATATCTTTCTTACGAGAATATAGGCAAGGCTGAATAACATTCTACCAGTTAGGTATTACGTCAAGAAGTGGGAATCGTCAATACGAAAGTAACTATGGATACGTCACTCACATTGTACCCTTTGGTACAGTCATATTAAGTCCATCAAGAATAATGTTTGGATTGCTCTTGGGACCATATTTTTTGAAAGCCCTCCGGACGCAAATTGCTTGTCTTCTTCTTGTAGCAACAGTCGAGGTTTGAGGTTGAAATTGAGCTCTTCTTGTTTTTAGTTCCAATGACGCAACCGATGCTGGTGTGGTTCCACTGGCAGCCTCCATTTTGTCTATGCACTTGATGCAAATATAGAAAAAAAAAATGACAATAAAATATACCTTGATTTATATTTTCGTAAACATACGTGAAAATTTATCGATAGAGTCAAAAACAAGATTTTTTTATATCACGAATTAATTCAATTTATACACGTATTACAGGATTTATAATTCTTTAGTAATATTGTGACCATTTTTTTTACTATAATTTTCCCTTTTTTGCACACGTATACCAAACTTTTGAAATATCATTAAACGTGATGCTGTGATTGAAGACAGTACAACGCACTGAATGTCGCAACGGGCTACTGTTATGTCTTCATGTTATGTCTGTGAATTCGTCGGGGAAAAGTATGCGAAGTAATTCAGGTTTCACCAGTCGCGTGTACCGGCAGCCGATAACTGCCGATTCACGCTGCGTCTCGGAAAATTGAATTCGAAAGTACAATTTCTCCGAAATAGAGCTGATAATTAGGCTGATAATGTAAATTATTTAACGTAAACGTATACTAGCGTCGGGAATAACCACCAAATAAACTGAATTATCAAAACTGTATGTAAATCTCGAATATTGTACAGATATAAGTGCAAATAATCATTTTGGAAATATTACTAAATTTACTAGCAATTCTAAATTACCTAGAGAGTCAAGACGTTTGGCTCGGCATAAAGCGAATGGTCATTCCCTGTAGTCACTTTGTAATTCATCAATGACGTAACGGCTTAGCGGACTCTCACCTAGTCCAGCTGGATCGACCAATCTTATTAAATAGCACACAGTGTGTGTGGAGTCGTTTGTAGGATAGACGTGGTTACATCTAGCAATATATATTTTAGCCGTTAAAATCATAAATATGCCTGTGTACATACGAAAACCGACGTACTCATTAACGCGACAAAATATTGGGCAAATTTCGAAGAAAATTGTCGAACAACCTTCCCATTCTGTAGTTCAGAGAATGACGCCACTTTTGTCACTAGATGAATTTACCAGACACTTTCATAGATACTTTGCGACTCAGACGTGACCAATGACGCGTATCCTTATATTAAAATTATTCATAGAAATTTCATAATTTGAAACATACGGAGAAATGTTTCGGAGGCATCGAGGAAAGATATTGAAGGTCATCGTTTCGAAAAGTGTATACTACATAACCAGTTTTTCAATTTCACTCAGTGATAATGACCTACGAAACTTTTTCAAAGCTTCGCATGTCTTAGCTAACGATAATTTTGAAATTTCAAATTTTAACATACTGCAATCTGGTCGATAACGCAAAGGGCTCTTGGCACATGAAACTTTCCAAACGATGTATAATTGTGAAGTGTTTGTCTAGATTTTAAATTATATAAAAATAACAGTAGTATTTTTTATCCTCGTTTTTTATATATCCCGTAATTAGTCTGTTTTCGTACGAAACTGAAAGTCACGTCTCTTTGACGTAAACTGATTTTAAAGAATTTACATATGGATATACACCATCCTTAAACGGTACAATTCTTTAAAACAAATCAACGGTGATTAAATTTTCTACATTACATATACGATTCTCTTTGGAAACTCGTAACCTGTTTCTTACGTGAATTTAACGTCGGTCATATTAAAGTAAGTTGGCAAAGTCCTCAACAATATATATATATACACAGACAGAATAAAGTCAAATATGAAAAACGTGTTGCAATCGAATTCCGACGAATTGGTTAATTGGAATAAGATCGTATGTAAATTTCAGCGAATTCTCATCGATTTCGCAATCGATAACAAAGTACACGAATAATAGTTCAGTACAGATTCCACAATTGTGTTTAAGTTGTATAGAGAAAAATAACAGCATACCTAAAAATAATTTCTTCCTAATTACCGGATAAATGATCAAATAAAAAGCTGCCGTATCGAATACAGCAAAATCGCGAACCGAGTCGAATCAACAAAACACTGACCACGTGAAAGGGATCATTGAAAAAGATCATCGAAGATCGATTACGCAACCTTTCTCAAAAGCCATAATCGGTTAGAATGAATGGGTTCCGAAAAAAATTATTTTACTTTTTAATAATAAAGAACCTCCGCTTTTTTTTATTGAAAATATAATAATCCCACCATGAACGCGATTATCGAACGTTTTTTTGGTGACGGCCTATTCAGGTACACTAACCAGTAGACAACTGGGATCATCCTAAAGATCATCCGATATCGTTTACGACACGTGCGTGGAAATTAGAAAAGAGGTAAATCCCCGGGATACTAAGCATATGACAGTTAATACATAAATAGGTAAAAAGTACAATGATATCAGACGTCTGACGCATTGAATGTAAAGAATGGAAATTAAAAGAAAACTCGACAAATCGCAGAGTTCTATACCCCTGATCAGGAATTGTATAAAGAATTCCATAAACACTTGATTAATTGAACACACAATTAAATTGCACGCTTATCCTCAATTGAGTTCCGGTCATTCGATATGAAACTTTTGTTCGATCCACCCTTGTCCAGGTGTCTTACGCATGAATCAATCGATAGGAAATCAATGAACAAAAGAGTTACGATCGACTGAGGATACTTTGATCGAGTCAATTGATTATTATTTTTCTTAACAAACCTTCAATCGGTCCTATGAAATCACACGCTGTCCAGTTGTCACTTGGATACACTTTTTTGTATTTCGTCACGATACATAAAGATCCTTTCGAATCATCGACAATTCCTTTAATGCAAAACGCGATTACGCCGTCGTCGAAGGAGCTCGCAAAATCAAAAGGGACTGGTACCCGGACAAGTAACGAGAGTGGCTCGTTTCCGAACCTACCGGCAACTGACTTGGTAGCCACGACGGAGAATCAAAGGCTTGTGCAACATCGATGCCGCGTACCAAAGTGGGAATGTCCAGACGTTACATCGAGTGGGGATAAATTTCATGAAAAAGAACGAAGCGAAGCCAACGGAAATTCTCAGTCGTTAAACAAGGGTGGAAAGTCCCGAATGAGCTCGGGTTAGGTTAGAACTGATATTGAATTATCATGATGAAGTCAGTTTACGAAAAAAAAAAAGATAATAAGCTTATACATTTTTAGTAACAAATTTTCTTCCCTAAATTGTAACGAGTGAATCAAGGATTCGTTTGATCGAATCAGCTTGAAAGTGTTGATTAGAGAAGATGAAAAAATAATCTGGATATACACATATGTATATATATCTGTTTTCTAGAAAGTCATAAAAATTCATATTAAACCTGTATAACAAGTATAAAAAACCCGGTTTAAATACAAGCTATGACAGAGGTAACCAGGTTAACCGTATTTTATTTGAATTTTCCAACATTTTCCCAGACAACAGCTCTTCGCCCGAGAATCTGCACATTCTCGTAACGTCTGTTACTTAGAGTGAAAGTCGCCTTAAATTTTGTCAAAACATTACGGAAGTCTCGATTTTTCGTAAAACTCACAAGGACGAAGTAAGATTGTTGCGTATTGCCCAAGGAAAAAACTTCATTGTCACTATCACGTTATCGATACCCACTGAATGTGCTTCCAATAGAAAATCACAGTCTGGTTGCTCGTTAAAAAATCATCGATATCAGGTTCCTCGGATTTCTTGGAAGAGTTATCCAGCCCAGTGGAAAAATTCAAACGATAGAAAAGTCCGTCTGGACAAAGTAACGTACGTAAAATTGTATCAAAATTTGTCTTTCCCCAAAGCAGCCAGACACCAGAGTCTCGCGGGTCCGAAGCAACGAAGACAGTCTCGTACAAAACTTTATACGTGAATGAGTAAATTTTGCTCGCGTTGTGAAAACAAGACGAGAAATCGAAGTTTCGAAAGAAAACGAAAATACAACATTCTCTCTACATAGGTATAAGACAAAGCTTGCGCTTCTCGATGCGTGGCAGTTGCTAAATGCATATCCTCTTGCAGCAATTTCAGCGTCAATGACACGACCGACTACATAAGGAAGTTAAAATTTAGAATCAGATATAAAAAGCCGAGTTGATATATGAAAAAAGCGGCAGTGAGTGTCGTAAAAAAAAAGCAAATTAGGATTTTTCTCAAATCGTCGTAATAAATGAGTCATCGCATTTCTGACGTTACATGCAAACCGGTATAGGTCATAAATCTTATTTCTCCTGCAGCTTTAAACTGTCTTCCACAATAGATACAACAGGTGCGTAATAACTTGCCATGTAATTTCTTTGTATTACCGTTAAAAAGGACATTGATTTTGCTCGTACGACCTTTGAATACGTCGTCCAATATTATGCAGACGTGAAATGGAAATGGCGTCGGCTAACAGGCTGCTAAATGAATCTAACACTTGTCGCTGGCTCGCTTCGTACCTAAGTCAAGGATAGTGATCTGTCTTCGAATAATAATAAATCGTGTAAAGAACTCACCGTGAGTGAGATAATTATTTCACGAAGAAACTGCAAATTTCAGGTGATAAGTTCTTCACTCTCCTTAAAGAATATCATGCGAGTCCAAGATGAGAATTTTTTTACATGTGAACTTTGACATCGAACAGATCCGTTCACAGGAACGGATGACACTGACAAATCGTACACCCTGGCAACTCCTGTACTACCAAAGTCTAGACTGTATCGTCTGTTTGTAGAAAATGCATATATTCGTCGATTGTAGCGCCTCTGGAAAGGTAGAATGTTGCAACCTTGACAATTTCCGAATGACTTTCGCCGCCACGCGCACCCATCGTAATAATGAAATTAAGAAATCTAGACTAAATGTGGATATACCAGATCTCGGCCTTTGATTCATATCATTAAATTTATTATAAATATACTATATAAATTACTTGCATACTATGCCGTCTGCCTGTGTAATATTACTATATATCAGAATCTAAACGGTCGACGCAGGAGGTAAAACGGTACAAGATATGAACTTTACGTATTTATTAAGATACTAAAGACTAAAACCTTGATAATCGTAATCCAGGAACTGTGCAGATACGAAAAGTGAATGATTATTAATCACAGTAAAAGTAAGGATGGAACCTTAGGAGAAAAAAAGAGGATATCCTTGACGTCTAGAATGACCGCAATAGACGTGCCTTGTGTGCGTCGTTTTAATACTAAATTTGAGATCAATATCATTAACATAAACAAGCTGTAGACGTCATACCGTTTACAATTGACTTTTGTGCTTTATGAATATAACTATTCATAACTATCAAGGAGACGCATGAATGGACCGAGATATGCTTTTTATGTCGCTATAGAAATAAATTGATTTGTTATTGGATTTACAAAAAAAAGTCTGATACCAATAAATTAAATGAATTCATTCGCCAGAGTTGCCGCCTCGTCAAATTTTCACTTGCTGACCCACATTTCCAGAAACTGCAGTTATTGCAATTTAATTGCATCGCGTGCATCCCAGAGCCCCGACGACTTGGTCAGTCGTGAAGTTGGTGTACTCGAAAAGCAGCACCAAGAGTTCGGGAAAAATAATGTTGACAACAATATTTCTCAACAATGACCGTAAACATTTCCACGATAAAGGAAACCGACTATCCAGGCATAGTTATGCATGTGCATCGTCAGAGTGCATCTTGATCCTTGACGCTGCTGTTACAGATGCATCCGCACGTGATCCGCATAAATATCTATCAAGTATTCCAACAATACGTACAGGTAAGTTCAATGCGAATTTTTTTCATACTTTTCTAACACGAGATGCTACTTACGCGCTAGCTGCACAGTTCTTTGCTGCACTTTCAAAGACGCATTCAGTCTAATAACTATTCGATAAATTCAAATAATCAAAGATGGCCAGCCGACATTGTCTTACGGTTTAAAATTAAATATTATATACAGTAAGTACTGCGCAAGAGAACATCGAATAAATCATTCTTGTCGTACCTTATTATTTTATTAAAATCTCAAAAGATGTGGATACGAGATAAAATCCTTAGTAAACAGTACGAGACGTCACTAAGAAGACATGAGAAATATTCGCGTAAGCAATTGGACGACGATGACGTTCTCGAAAGCGGGAATAATCATCCATCGGTAATGAATATGTATTAGTCCATATTTTACATTCGTCCACAAAGATTTTACTACGTGATGTTAAAGAAAAAAAAAGAAAAATGGTATCCTATCACCGTAATTGATAATTAACGGAGCAAGAATAGCGATGCAAGTCACACGGTCGCTTTAAACTATACCATAATGGTCATAGGAAAAAAAAAAGAGCGAGACGGCGAAAAATTGATAAACAGAATTTACCTTTGCTTTGATTTTTGCGACAGCATAAAGATACATCTTCTGACGTCACAGAGCTACACGAGACGAGAAACCGGATTTACAACGTGAATAGCAACTTCTTCAACCTAAACTTCGCACCCAAGAGTCTTTAACAAACGTATGATCTTTGCACGAAGATTCTATGGTCGCATCCTTGCAATGATTCTTTTTTGTGGCTGCACCATTTATCATCTATCCGACAGTTTGGTGTGTTTAGTGATAATAATAACAATCGGTATACTGTAGGTTAATTATTGCAGTATAGCATTTACAAATAATTATAAAGGATGCGAAAATAATCTTTCGGCAAAGAAAAGACTTTGAAGAATTCCTACTGTCTTTTTCACGACACGACTACAATTTTTATTTGCTTTCGCCACAAGAGTTCAAAGATGGCCGTCGTACTGCCTCGGGATCATCCTAAACGTTTGAACTGTTCGTTTTGTTAAACAGGTTTACGAATAGAAATACCGATAGTTCCTTGCAGAAAGACTTCATCCTTGCGTATAGGTATATGATGACTTTGACCTTCTGTTATTGCGTGAAAGAGGGAATGGTTGAATTAAATATGTTGTGTCAATAGATGAATTATTCGATTTTAATGAATCTAATGGGATGTATCATTTTCACGCGTTTGCAATAATACTGCATACCCAACGTCTGGTTAAAGATGACATTGACACGATTCCAATCAGCGACAAGGTTAACCAGAATCTATAAACCAGTTTCGTTATGTTATGTTTCAGTGGCAATGGGCGGACAACATTATGGAAATTCGATAAATTATGTTATTTGGGAATTATGAAAAATCAGAATATACCAAGACAATAGTCCTAGGAAAGCATCGGAAGTTTTAGTGTCCTTTGGAAATTTTTTTTTCTTCGCGTACTTATTAACATTTTTTTTTTGGTATAATACAAAAAACACTATAGAAAAACAGGTTATGTCTTTGGATTGACGGACATTATGTAATATAATTACGTATTGTGAGTGTTTGTCATAATTTCGAAAACCGTTTCTTTTGAATTGGATAAAGGGAAAATTGGAGCTAATGGTACGGATTAAAATAGGACCTTAAGAATGACAGTTGCAGGATAGAGAAAACGATTGGTAGTCCTTGATTATTTATAAAGGAAATATAAAATTAAGGGAACTACTTTTCTGATCGAGCTATAATATTCCAAGATGGTTGAAATTTTAATTAATACATTATGTGCGTTCTGTGAATAAAACATAACAAACTGTTAATCCTCCAATATTTTGAGCGCAATCTATATAAAGAATCATTGATTAAATATTAATGCCAACTGAGGATAAATAGATGAGGCAACTTACAATTAGAGGCAAAATGGTGTCACATGAGCCTGCGTGTTGCGGACAGTCGCAAATTGAGTTACCGACTGAACGCTAAGCAGGTACCGAAAATGATGCCACCGGTAAGTGCTGCCATCCTGCGACTTATTTTTCAATTCCAGTTTGTACATACAGTTACCTATTCAAATATTACCATTGGTGCTCAAAGCAATTGCACCGCTGTCTTTGATTTACCGATCGAATGTATGACGGGTTGTAGATCATAGGTGTTCAGCCGAAACGATTGCATCTCAGCCATAAACTTGTCGTTGCAATTCAACAAAATATCCTTGTACAACAAAAGAAAATATTAATTTTAATAATTCTAAAAACTTCAGAAAATCCTAATACCTCGTTATACAATGCTAGAACAGCATACACAGCGAAAAGTATGAACGGTTGCTAAGATTCAGGCGCGAAGTAAATATTTCTCGTATTTAACTTTCTCAGAATAAACAGTTCAGCTACGTGCCTCCATTTACCCATATGGCAACCTTAAGGCCGTTATCCACGTGCATAATCGTGAGCACACTTTGCGCTTAGGCTTCGAAAGGAGAACCATGTCACTCCTTTTCTCCCTCCACTGTTGCGGAGCAACCAGCAGGAACACTTTTTCAATCTCAAACTAAAAGCAACAGTCGAATACACGATAGCGCGAGAGGTAGACGGAGAAACGGAGAAGCTTGGTATGGCCAAGCTTTAAACTCGTAAACGGTGCGATGGCACGTATCCTTGATACCATCCCGGGATTTATGGCTGATAGTCGATCGTTTGTAAACCGTCTTCGTCTTTCGTGAATCATGACGCACGTGCACTACCTATAACGAACCATCCAGACTACGAATTTAATTGATACTTTAAGAATACCTGGACGAATATTTATTTCGAAGGGCATCGTAAACGAACAAGATTTTTTAAAATATTAAACAGTGTCGCTATTGAGTTTAAAACTAATTGATAAACTTTTAAAAAGACATTGTATGATTTAGTATGATTAATAAACAAGACATGAACGTTCGATTTGAAACATAAAAAAATTGAAAATTTTGAATGAAAATTTCATTTTGAGCATTTGATCTTTTCTCGGTATTCAGTGTTAACGTTGAGTGTATCGGAGGAAGGATTACTCACGGTTAAGGAATCGTTCCCGTATTATTATTGGAAACAAAAGATTGTCCACTGTACGTAAAGTTGGCATTGACGTTAAAATCGCTTGCGTGAGTGTTTGCGCATGCGCGAGCTGGCCCACAAAAATTCATTCGAAGTCTGTCATCGAATCGCAAAGAAAGGCACACGTTCCGGCTTGGAGGGAAAGTAAAAAGATCATTAACTACGGTGAGTCCCTTTCTACCTGAACTTATTTGGGGCTCCTTCATATTATGTTACCGCGAAAGAAAGAAGAAAGAGAAGGAAAGGAGTTAAAAAAAATATTCAACCGTCTCGTAATAGATTACAGTCAAGCATAACACAGCAGGTAGACATCTAGCTACGTTCGTATACCCGGTGAAAGAATTACGTAAAATCAAAGTTATAGAAAAAAAGTTCGATGATCGAATTATACCCGCGGCTAAAAACTATCGAGGATCTTAGCGCATAAGGTATAGACTAGAGTTTATATATTATAGCAGGTGATAATAATAATTTTCTTGATATCAAAATTCATTAATTATTTTAACACATTCAGAATCCATCCTATTTAACCGTCTTTTAGAGTCCGTGCATTTTATATTGGTAACTGCAATAATTCTTGTCTAGTAGCTGCAAGCAAAAGCCAAGAAAAATAGGTAGCTGTAGAAAGTAATGTAGCAGAGAAATTTACGTCGAGAGAGGATAGACTCTCGAAGCTGGCAGTATAGACACGGGAAAGATTCTAAAATATTGTCAACATTGACAATAGCATGTAGACAGGTTTTTCATACTAACATTATAGGACTGTACCTATAATAATATTTGTTATTCAACCAATTTTAATATCCCAAGCAATTCTCTTGGGTGAAGAAAAATATTAAATATCTTCTCGTGACAGTCATTGTGGACACTCCTGAGCACATGGAGACGTTACGTGTCTCGCGGAGCAAGTACAGAATTACAAATGCGCACGGACCCACATCATTGACAAATCTTCTTGACATATATTACTTCCTTAAAGTTACAAACAATTTGGCCATGCATAAAGATACTGAGCATCCAACGTATACAAAATGACTGGAATCCACGGATAAAACAAAAGACTCATTTCGCTTGTATCGCTGGTTACTTTTCAAGTTGCTTAAATAGAGTGACATCATCTAAATGGTTAAGTCATTAGTAGAATATGGATGTGCTATTGTGCCTGGCACGAGAAGAGGGTTTTAAATTTTTAATAAGAATTCTTTGAACTTTGTTTTTCATCCTGTGATATTCAAAGGACTCGCTCAAGATACTTAGTATTTAATTGACATGCTAATAAAACGGTCTTGCGCTGTCATTTGAATAACTGGAACGATTGAATCGATTTTCAGGTCGCATGTTTCCTGGCTGAATCAAGCCAAGTCCCATGTGACTTTTGAATAATAGACATTAATGGTCAGCTAGTATATGGACGGTGTATCAGTTTACGTAGGGTATACTGAAGTAGTCACATCAGTTCAGTCTAGAACAGTGAAGAGGGTTAACGCAAACAGAGGAAGCAACAGTGTCGCGATGAAATTCCGTAAAACGAGTAAAATCGAAGGTATTTAATGGAATCATAAAAAAGAGATATTTTTGAAATTGGCATTATAAAAAAATTTTTTTAATCCTAATATACGTTTAAGCCACTTCGTGTGTCGCTCAAGCCGTCTCGACTTAGCAATGCGTTGCTGCTTATCGCTAAGCGAAAGAACCGGCAATTAGTTTCATGAGAAACTTGCGCTTTGTTACGTGCAGTTTCCAGTGTGAGATATATGTGGAACTATATGGAATTATACATTTTTTTTAACTCTTCTCCTTCCCACAATTCTTGCTCTGGCGGAAATCGCTATATCGAACTCACTTTAAACTCCCTGCTGATTTACTTAAGTATAGTTCACCATAGCGATTTAACGATTCGTTCGTGGGAAGTTAAGGAAATGGTGAGTTATGTCACTTATTTCATGGATCGGTGCTAAGTGTTTGGAGCTACAAGACGTAATACTTTCTGGAAAGTTTTATCCTGGGTTTAACGATGGCACTTCACTCTGAAGTTTTCCAGTTGAGCTTGTCAATCGTGTAACGAAAAAGATATGGCAATCCTTATAAAATTAGGCCTTAGACAATGTCAGAAAAAAATTAAGGAAAAATCCGGAATATTATATGGTTAAAAATAAAATCTCAATACTACTAACGAATACGACTAAAATTGCACGTGCAATTTGATTTTATAATTTTTAAACACTACCTACTTATAGATTATTGAGTGGAACCAAAGAGACGTGAAAATGAAAAATTTTCAAATGAAAACCTTACAATGAAAACTAGTTTACATTCAATTCAGTTTCTGGTCTGTGAATCGCAAGAACTCTGGCTAGAGCCAGTGAACGGGACTGTACCTGGAGAACATTGACCTACAGTTACATTTTTTGTTGTACCTACAGCCGACCGTGTAACACAGTTTAGGCATAGATACGACTCCCTTTATAACGGTATAACTTAGCCATAGTCTTACTATGGTGGTATAGTTATGGTGAATCAAGTACAAAGCCTGTTTCTGTAATGGATGCAGTAGAATTCCTAAGGTGGTTTTGACCTATTTCTATTAGTAGTATCCAGAAGTGGAAATGTAACTTCCATATAAAATTACCTACACGTTATTCATTCTTGTCAACGTATTACATCAATTTCATAATAACGTTGCTGATCAACCATTAAGAGTATCATAAAATGCAGCATTGCAGATTAGCGTAATTAATTCTAATCATATTGTCGCAAGAGTGTATAGTAAAAAACAATTAGTCCGATCTATTTTACGGTAAGACTAAACGATTAAGAAGTTTTATTACGGAGTGTTTAGTCGTTCGGCAATAATTGTATATTATTCGTCGAGATATTTCATTATTTTTAAAGAATGCAGTTAGTTATATAATCGTGTGACACAGCCTGTCTTTAATTAGATTCTCAAAATGTCCCTGTGTTATATATGTGTATAACTATATATTATGAATCCGGATAGAATACATTGCATGTCAAAAAACATCCAATAATGTAGATAACATATTAAAACAAAAATCCATAAATTTGGCCAACTGCCGGACGACTAGACACAGCTTATACATATATTAATAACGAAATTTTTTCTCTTACGACTTCTTAATTCTACGAGTAGGTATTAAAACGTAATTAGTGACTACCGCGTGCTTAAAATTCAGACGAAATTTCAATACTACATTCCGGCATATTTTAATCGTTATTTCTCGCACATGGATACGAGTAATAAAGCGTTCATGTTTATAAACTAAGAAATGCGTATGCGAAAACTAAGCCGATTACATTAGTTTTTAGCAAATTACTTTATCGACATTTGCATTAATTCTATCGATCGCTTATTATTTCAATTTTACGTACGATTTTTGGCTGAAAGTCGTATATATACAAAATTTTCTGCGCCTTTACACTCAACGGTTTCTATTTCTTTATCGATTATTTAAAACTGTACATGATAATCTGCAGCCATATTATCTGTACAGAATCCCTCGATTCGCCTCGTCTTGCATTTTATACACGTCGTTCGACCTAGTCTCATTCTCGATCTATCTGACCGTTCAGTGTTAACACGCTTGAAACTCAATGCAACGTAACTTTTTGGTACGACTGTATCTTAAACACGTATTCAATGCACTTCGACATTAATCATGTATATATATACAATTGTGTCAATTTCGTATAAATTTGAAAAACGAGTAAGCAAGTAATGAACGCAAAATGATGACTTGCAGTCACTGAATGTCATTGGATACACAGTAATATAACAATGCTTGATACATCTGCAACATAAAGTGCCGCAATGGCAGTAGAATGCATACAGAAAGCATAAATCTTATCTTAAAGTCATAAGAGTTGCCGAGCATCGAATGTTTGTTTGCACGTGTCTTTCTCAGATAGAGAGATGGGGTTGACTTTAAACAAGGTTGAATTTTCAAAAAAATCAGGGAATCTCTGCAATTTTGTATCGAAATGCGTGCATCGTGTTTCCGACTGCAAGGTCATTTGAATTAAAGTGAACGTGACAGTCAACGAAGATTTTAAATAGTCTTATACGTTAATTATAGAAAATTGATAAAAATAGTTGTTACTAAGAAAAGGCAAATCTTGATGCTTACAGATCAACCAGAAGCGGAGAAAGATTCCGCGCTTCTTACAATGGCCGCAGACGATGCTATCGTCATTCGGAACGCTCGAAAAAGCTATGGGAAAGGAGTGCAAATTCTTGACGGTTTGAATATGATCGTGAAACGCGGTTCGATGTAAGTAGAATTGTGTTCACCTTATGTAATCTTTATCCACGTTGCTATATTACGTCATGAAATTAATCTATCCAAATGGATATCCACTTAATGTACTAACAGCATCGCTATCGTAAACGTACATGGACTCTCTTATTTCTCTATTTTCTTTTGTGTGATTTTCGGACTTTAGTTATGCGTGCGTTATGATATTTCTATAGTTAGGACACGAGAGCAAGTTTTTTGAAGTGGAAAGTGAAAGGATTCCTGGACACGTAGCGAGAAACATCGATTGCCAAATTATTTTTATATACATTTTGTATTGGAGATACTACGAATTTGAAATATCATGGAAATTGCGTCAAATACTTTCCATACTTTAAGGCACTGCACGATCTTGAAAGGTATCTTATTGCATATATAAAAAATGTAATCGATTGTCATAAATTTCTTGAATTTTTTATATTTAAGTTAGATGGAGATTCGTATTGCGATACAATTATTATACCATATCGTATGGGAAGGGAATCGAAATTTTATTGATTCGGCAGAATGCTGCTATCAGCCTAAGGATAAATATTTAATCGGATAAAAGTACTCTGTCGACCGCATCTAATATGTGATCCATAACGAATTGATTTTGCGTGTTATTCTCTTTGGATTCCTTGGATTTTTCATTGTTAATCAGAAACGACGCATTCTGTTTGGTATTCGTTGTAGCCACTGTAGGACTTGGTGGTATTAGAAGTTCATTGGTTATCGTTGAATTCTTGATAGTAGTGTTTTTCATATCGTCATTTTCGTCGGCAGTTCCATCGATCTTGGGCAATGATGAAAACGATGCATTTTTCCGATTACTATCCTTTATGTCTTCTTTCTTGGTAATTTCATTATTCGACGTCTCTGTTGTAATTTTTAAAAAATTATTAGCATCCTCCGGAACATTCTTCTTAACGGTATTACCTTTACTGGTTTTCTTCAATGATTTTGCATCGCCTTTACTATGGTTTCGACGGTGGCTACTGTGATTGATTTTTTGATTTTGATGATTTTTTTTGTTCGATTGTTTACTTGTCGAATTCCATGAGTGATCAAATCCAGAACGAACTGCTGTCTCATTGGCCACAATATCCTGCTTATACATACGATTTGTCGGCTCTTGATGTGCACTTTTGTTAAGCTCAACGTTTAACATACCAGTAGTATCGTCATTTAATTGAGTATTGTATCTGTTAAAATCTTCATTATTTCTTCTAGCAGCGATTTCATCATATACAGGTGGATTTTCGGAAATCTGGCTCCGTCTCCACATGTCAAACAAATTTCGTAAATAATAACTCGCAACTAAAAATGTCTTACGCCCATTCCGTAATGCCAACTCTTTTAATATTTCCCGATGAAGAATCCTCGTGTTAACATACAAATTTAATAATCCATCCTTAACATTCTCATGGTAATCAGCACCGTATCTTGTGGTATCCTCTTCGATGACATTTGAAAAATCCTCCACGACCTTTTTGTTCTTCTCCGGTTGTGTTTTGACTAAACTCAAAGCTTCTCTTATTAAATTATAAATTTCGTGAATTAATGTAATTTCGAACCTGCTTTGATCAGCTCTCCTGCCATTTTCAATTTGATCCGATTTTTCATCTTTTCCAAGTTTCCCATTGATCGTATTGTTGAATGTTGAATTATTAAAATGATTTTTTTTGTTCGATTGATTACTTGTCGAATTCCATAAGGGATCAAATTCAGAACGACCTGCTGTCTCATTGGCCACAATATCCTGCTTATACATACGATTTTTCGGGTCTTGATCTGCACTTTTGTTAAGCTCAACGTTTGGCATACCAGTAGTATCGTCATTTAATTGAGTATTGTATCTCTTAAAATCTTCATAATTCCTTCTAGCAGCGATTTCATCATATACTGGTGGATTTTCGGGAGTCTGGCTCCGTCTCACGAAGTCGAACAAATTTCGTAAATGATAACTCTTCTTCAAAAGTAATGCCTTCATAAGTAATGTCTTGCGCCCATTACGTGATGCAAAATCTTTTAATATTTCCCGATAAAGAATCCTCGTTTCAGCATACAAATTTAATAATCCATCCTTAACATTCTCATTGTAATCTGCACCGTATGTTTTGCTATCCTCTTCGATGCTATTTGAAAAATCTTCCACGATCTTATTCTTCTTCTCCGGTAGTGTTTTGACTAAACTCAAAGCTTCTCTTATTAAATTATAAATTTCGTTAATTAATGTAATTTCGAACCTTCCTTGATCAGCTCTCCTGTCATCTTGAATTGGATCCAATGTTTCATCTTCTCCGAGTCTCCCATTGATCATATTTAAAAAGATATTATTGCGATACGAAAGCGGCAATGAAGAACTTTTTTTCATTTTACCACCGTTGACTTCATCTTGGTCCGAATTTCCAGTAGCTTGATTCTTCTTGATGATGTTACTTTTCTTCCGATTTGCAATCTGCTCCAGCGGCAGCTGACTATATTTGGAATCCGATACGAGGTCTCCATTATTCTTATCGGCATAGTTTTCCCTGCGGAAAAAATTCTCCCGGTGAATGGAGGTCGCGTAGTCGATGCTCATCTTATTGCGATGCCGTTCAGCGATTATTTTCACAACGTCGCGAAGATCATTGACGTCGAGTTTTGTGTTCAAAAGGAACTGCGTCTCCTGCAGGCCATATAGATCCTTCGTGGCACGTAAATCAACGTGCACTGTATCGTCTCCAAGGATGTAAAGTGAATCCAGTATCGGATGCCCATTTATTATCGTAAATGCCAAATGAACCAGAAGGAAATATCGAGTGAGAACGCGCGCCTCCATCTTCTCGTCAATAACTGAGCTTCATGTCTCATAAGGATCAGACTTTATCTTGGCACTAGATGCCACGAGTCCATCAAATTTTTCCAAAGCGAAATTGTTATTCATTATCAAGAACAAAGAGCACATTATTCGCATGCCCACTGTGAATAAGCTCTGATTAGACCGTGGATAAACTGGAAATTATTTCTGGCTATAATCTATCGCTACGAGGATTGTTCGACGTCTTGAGATTTTTTAATATCAGTCGTATATGATAACGAATTATTTGACAATTATGAGGTGTTATAACATTCTGGCCGAATTGCATGAAAAATTCATTTTTTTCCATCCAAAAAAGTCATTTCAATTTGTTCGGTTCGTTATGAATGCTAAGATACCATTTGCTGATTTCAGTTATGGACTTCTGGGTGCCAGTGGATGCGGCAAGACTACTTTGCTCTCATGTGTTGTTGGCGTACGGAAATTGGACAGTGGCGACATATGGGTACTCGGAGGGAAGCCGGGAACCGAAGGATCAGGAATTCCAGGACCGAGGGTTGGTTATATGCCGCAGGAAATTTCACTGGTCAAGGAGTTTACAGTGCTGGGCGCTCTCTATTACTTCGGCAGAATCAACGGGCTTAATGATGACGTCATTGGTAATTTTTTGGAGTGATGCAGATTTGAATATCGTTTCTCACTACTAAATGATTATGTAAATTTCAGTCTGGTATTACAACTTTACTTCGGTTCTGCGGTTAGCCTCGGATGAATTATGCATACGTCTGCATTCAATTTTTTGTTTAACCATTAATCATTGTGGATTGCGTAAAATTATTGAATTGATAATTAATTATATGAATATTTCATAGTAATACTCGAAATGTTAAATCGTTTATGATCTTCCAGAAGAGAGATACGAATTCCTCTCGGATTTACTTCAACTTCCTCCGAAGAATCGTCTTGTGAAGAATATGAGTGGCGGTCAGCAAAGAAGAGTCTCGTTCGCAGCAGCATTGGTCCATAAGCCGGAGTTGCTGATTCTTGATGAACCGACAGTGGGCCTGGATCCTGTGCTTTGTGAGAAGCAAGTATATTTTTTTTAGATATATAATAAAATGTAAAATTTGTTCACTGGTAGTTAGGGCATGATAAATATTCTGAACTTGACAGAGAATGATATTTTTTGCAGCATTTGGAATTTTTTAGTGAAAATAACGCGGGAGGATGGCGTCACGGTTGTTATCACCACGCACTACATAGAAGAAGCCAAACAGGCAAATAAGGTAGAAAACTTGGATCCGATACCTGAGGATTATTTTATTCAATTGATTTGTTAATTGAAGGCTATTTCTTTCAATGCAAGATCGGCCTGATGAGATGTGGCCAATTACTGGCAGAATCTACGCCAAGTCAGTTGTTGATACGTTTCCAATGCGATACTTTGGAAGAGGCATTTCTGACACTCAGTCAGCAACAGAAGGAACGTCAGGATTTAGGAATTACCGATGGCTCCACAGAAATACTTCCGGAACTAGAGGAGATCCATACTTCCGGCGCAACTCGGTCACCTGCAATTCACGGTAATACTGATGTGAGTACGAGACAATTTTTATAGGATCGTTGTGAAAATTTTTGAAAAATACAATTTTACCATAATATTTATTTTTTGCTTTTAGAACAACGAGAAAAATGAAAAAGTAATATTAAGCACGACAGAGGACAAAACGAATCCACGAAATATAAAGCGTAATACGTGGAAGAAATTCAAAGCTCTTATGATTAAGAATATCTTGCAATTCGCAAGACATCCGGGGTACGTAAACGAATTATATTATTTTCTTCAGCTATTTCTAATACGTACGTCTAATTGTACGTACAAGGATACAATGAAGTGAATGCGATTACCTTATTTCAGGGGAATTCTATTCGCCCTGATTTTTCCGATGATCCAGGTGTGTGTCTTCTTTTATGCCATTGGAGGCGATCCTCGTGGACTTCATATTGGAGTTGTAAATGAAGAAGCTGGAAACTGTGATTTTGGCAATAATGTCGGACAAGTTGTATACATGCCGAACAATTTTACTTGTGATTTCATCGACCTGAGTTGTCGATTTATACGCGAATTCAATGATTCCATCGCGGAAAAGGTAAGGAGTCGTAAACAATGTCTTACGTTACGATATCACGTAATGAAAAATTTGTTAACAATAATTATTCTTCTGTTGTTGCCAATTTAGAAATTTTATAACACCCAGATGGATGCCAACGAGGCTGTGAAAAAAGGTACGGTCGTTGGATTTATGTATTTTGGTGCCAATTTTTCGCAAGCTTTGCAAAGAAGGCGGGATTATGATTGGTTGAGGGAGGAGGACATGACGGAAAAGGAAGTTTTGGAAGGTGAAATACAAATCTGGCTGGATATGGGAAGTATGTAATAATTACGTAATAATTAAAATCACAAAAATCCATGAAATTACACCAAAAAATGTCCCTATCAGACAGGCAAATTGGCCTACACGTCAAGAAGAAACTGTTCGATCGTTTTTTCGAAATTTTCCAAGATATCATTTCCACCTGTAATATAGCAAAGAAATACGCGGATTTACCAATGAAGGTACCTATCAATATGTTTTCTGTTAGACTATTCATAGATACTTAAAAACATATTTCATTTTTTTCTCTCATCAGTTTGAAAATCCAATATTCGGAACGAAGGATCCAAAATATTCAACCTTCATGGCGCCTGTTTTTTTATTAACGTAAGTATCCTTACTCCTGTATATTGATATTAAAGTTAAGCTTGCGGGAAATATTAAAGACAATAAATTTTTAATATTTCAGCGTAGTATTTTTCTTGATGACGTCTGTCTCCTCCTCGATAATCATTGCGGACCGTCACGAAGGCGTATGGGACAGGAGTCTAGTACAAGGTAACAGACAATTTGCATAAATTTTTAATAAGAGAAACAATCCAAAAAATATCGATGATAATAATTATTGATCTTAAGAATTACCCGTAATATACAAAATTGCATTCTTAATGGAAAATATAGTTCCAGACTGTTTTCACTTACTCTCTCACTATCGATCCCTAAAGTCTCGTTTGATTATTGAAAGTCGCCCGAGTCACAAGTGCGCCCGGCGTAGGCAGTTTTGCAAAAACAAGTTTTTTTTTTTATGATTCAATTACCAACCGATTATCTTGCGTCTGCTTACTGAGCAAACAATCGCTATTTTTAGAAAGATTGTCAGTATTTACTTCCGCTTTGTTTTTCAAATTCGCCGTCGTTCGATAACAATCAACCGAAATATACTATCGTGTACCGTTCTGCTGTTGAATAATGCAAAAATTCCGTAAATATTTGACATTTTGAAGTAGTTCATAAGCACTGACTGTCGCTATTAGCTCAAAATAATTATTTTCAAAAAGTCAATAATTACCAAGTATTCAATGGTTTCGAACTACATATATTATTTGAATATACACGATCTTCGACCATCAGGAGTGACGACACTGCAGATTCTGATCGCTCATATCCTGACCCAAGGGACAGTCGTCATCATCCAGGTCGCCGTATCACTGACAATCAGTATCGTCCAATTCGAACTCGAATGCAAAGGATCGATGATGGCAGTAATATCGTTGCTATTGCTTATGGGCATATGCGGCATGTGTTATGGTAAGTAAGCAATATGTAAAATAAGAATTACCATTAAATGTATAATACATTGAATGAACTGACATAAGATTACATTAATTCAGGATTCTTCATATCGATCATGTGCAGTTCTCACACATTAGCAAATTACATAGCCACAGGCAGTTTCTATCCTGTCATTCTACTTTGTGGTAAGAATTTAAAAAGTCTGAACAAAAAAGTCATTGAATAATTCAAATTGAATAAAAATATTATCATTAAATACAAAAAGGTTGCATCTGGCCAGTGGAGGGTATGCCAAGACTTCTTCGTTGGATAAGCCTATCATTGCCAACAACAGTACCAGGAATAGCGTTAAGAGGATTATTGGATAAAGGTTACACCATGGATGAACCAACGGTTTATCATGGTTTTCTGGTTACCATAGGCTGGACATTGGGTCTCTTAATATTATGTGTACTCGGTCTCAGATCTAAAACCGTATGCTAACGATAGGTTTTATCGATGAGAGATCAATTTATCGAATAGTACAGACACGATGATACGTAGCAGCTAAATATTTCGTTAAATCAAGAGCCAATGGAAGTGAACGAAAATCTTAGTGAATGTTATCCAAACAGGGTCTTTACATCTTGCGGTGACAATGTCCTTTACGTTTGTCGAGTTATTATGGCAAGAAGAAAAAAAAATATGAACGAATATCGTGAATGTGGACACGCTAGACTTGCTTGGAAAATTTCTGTTCGTTGTCAGAAATCCGTGGATGGTTTTAGTATTTGATTCCGGACAAAAATTATTGGGGAGTCGTGAATCGAGTATACCTATATATATATATATAAATAAATTAAAAAGCCGAAGATCCAAATGCTGTTACTCTCTAGTCAGAAAATATTTGTAGGCAGATATTGATCGGGGCTCGAGTTTAGTCCAATCTCTTGTATACTCCATTGTTTCCAAGTACGTGCTAGCACTAGTAAACTTCATGACTTTTATTATTGCAAATGCCAATACTGCGCATGATTTACGTGATTAGATTTTTAACGACAAACGCATCTGGTATTGTATATGTCTAGAAAATAATACTGAGCGAGTGGGTTAGTCGATTTTTCTTTAAACTTCAGACGATTCAAAGAGATTCCTCGTAAATTGAAATTCGCTAAAGGAAAAAAAAATGGCATAGACAACCAGTATCCGTCCAAACTTATTAACGATATAAAATATGTATATTGATGTAAATGTAGTTTATCCTTCCGGCATATAGCATAAATTGCAATAGACGTAAGCAATGTTTTCTTTGCTCTTTTTTTTTTTCTAAGGTGTAAATACATTGTATATGAAAAATAAATGCGATTCCGTATCATTTAAACGACTTTTTAATCAGAGTTACGTGATCAAAATGAATCAAGTACAGGCCTACCGATATCGACGTGAGTCAAAGATCACTGTTTAACTGACAGGCTGAAAAACCTCGTTCTTCCTTGAAGTCTATAAAAATATTTATCAAGGATTAAATGAAAATAATTCATTATTCGTAATCATTTTCAGCACTCATATCGTGTATGTACAACACGTCAGGTTAAACATGGTAATTCCAACCACAAATTTATTCCTCTGTCATGTACATATTTTTCTTAAACATTTCACATACGTATATAATATATAATATAATACGTCATGTATATATACTAACTGATTATATATCGTACAAACATATATACTTTGTAAACTAAATATGTGTGTATACATATATATATTTATATGGCGTCATTATAACAATTCAAAGCAAAGGCGCAGACGCGACTTAGATAGTCTGACACGCGTGACCACTGTACGATATTTTTTAAAGACAGATTTTTGAAAAATTGGAGGCAGTATTAATATATAAAAAATTAGTTTTTTTATCGCAAATAAAAAAAAAAAACAATGCCTCCAGCAGATCAATTCCATAAATTATTATAATTGAATCATAGGAATACTAAAAATAGAGAAAATAACAGTAATAGAATAAATACATTGTTATTTCAGAAAAAAAATCCTAGCTTGGAAAGATTTATGCGTCTGGAGGCGACTTTGTCACACTCATGCGTAAAAAAGGTAGACTGTTGGAATGATTAAGAAAATTAATTTGTGCTACAGAAGAAAAAAGCATTAAACCCATTCGGTTGGTTTTAAGGAGAAATCTTGAAAATGCTTTTTTGGCACTATCTCTACTATCTACTGTCGATTAAATAAAGTTAAAGAGTATCATAGGCTACTGCATCACTTTGCTAGGCGCTCGAACGCAGAGATTCGTTTGCTAGTTCATGTTGAAAATCCGAGAACGAGTTACAGTTAGACAGAGTGATACTGATAAGGAATTTCAAGGTCACTCGGTATAGTCATTGGTTTAGTAGAAAATAGTGACAAACTATCGGTAACGTGCAAACGGTGTGCATTCCCTTGAATAAAACAATAAGATATCCTTTCCCGCTGACATAATTAAAATAACTAATTAAAATGAATCTACAAAGTGAGTCGGGATTGGCTATTAAAAAATGTTTATAAAGTTCACTAACATCCTTGGAAAATATTTATCAATATATACATATATATATCCCTATCTTTTTCAGTATACAAAATAAATACATCATCTCTCATCAGCATCCTGCGCATCCCTCTATCCCAATCGCACCGTTCACCACGTCTCTCTCGAATATTTCGCTGCAAATTTCACCTCTATGGCTTCTATAATTACGAAACAACTAAGCCATAATTCCTAAAAAAAAAAAGACTGTTTAGGTACACGAAAAAAAAATTTCAGACTGCCTCCAAAGAGAATCCGAACACGTATATAAATCTCGTACGACTTAAATAATCTAATACAATAAAAAAAAAAAACAGGACAACAAACAGCGAATAATCCTCCGACATAATTCCATGTATTACATAACAGGAAACACCATAAGCAAAATTTTGCACCACACGATATATGCACACAATAATTTTTGGTTTACACGTTTAAAAAAAATCTACAATGCCAAGTATCAAGCGTTTCTAATATAATTTTCAAAAACATCCCTACACGTTTACCAATAAATAATAAGGTACTAATGAAAAAATAAATATCTCGTAATAATATTAAAATTGGCAACAATAAAAAATGATTTCCGAATCGTCATGTAGAGCCAGCCTAAAATTCTATGCCAGATGAATCGCGCCCATATGCCGTCGCGTAGGTAATAATAGTATTGTCTATAACTTTAAGATTTTTTTGGTTATCGAAGACGTGTACGTTGTTGTTGTTGTTGTTGTTGTTGTTGTTGTGGTTAGCCGTGCTACTAACGCAATCGGAGTCGTTACTACTACGTTTGTTAGTAGCGTGGTTAGTATGGTTAGCGGTAAGACAGGGGCCGCATCGGATGGGCATGGGACGAGCAGCGACAAGACAGTCAACTATCTGTCTTACAGTAGGCATGCAGGTTTTGCCGTATCCTGGAAAACACATATCACATGCTGCGTCAGAACAGAACCACGCGTCAACTTCTCCTACGCAATCGTGCCAATAGAATTATGTATTAGACGTATGTATGTATGTACTATATTACTCGAAGGAGAAGAGCCAGGACGGGAGGTGTTCACGTAAATACGAGAGTGGCGTAGGTGTAATTATATATTATTGATAAGGTCAAAAATTAACAATTATAAAATCATTATACTCTAAATCGACTTACTCAATTTACGTTAAACCATAAGCTGTTGGGTATAAAGTAAATTGTGTAACGAACGAGTTTACGATTGCATGGGAGAAGTTACGTAGGCCAGAAGATTTTGTTTCCCTCTTAATGAGAAAATTCATAGCTACAGAAGGAACTTAATACGCGCACAACAATAGACAAAGCGTGAAATAATTTATGGTTTAATAACCATAAAATCCAGAATCATTTCGATTTATAGGAAGTAAATTATCACGGTCGTTACGACCTGGGTTATAAAATAGTATTCTTTTTGAGTGGCACTAACGAGATCATTTGGAAGAGAACTTTATTTTTGAAAGATCGAAACGAAATAGGAACTTTATATTATCTAACTAAAATTGCATCGATTCGATAAACCATTCAATGTCATTATAAATTTGTACTGAAAATATTGTATTTTCCCATTAAATTTCACCTATAAAAAGGTAACCACTATACGTCAAAGTAAATAGCTTGAAACGCTGCTAAAAAGCTGACAGTAAAACGATAAAGGGTCGAAACATCTCTAAGAAGGATGCCTCAAGCGTGAAATTATTATAGTGCGTAATAGGGCATGCACTAACAAAAAAATTTGTTGCTGACAACAAAAAGTCACTATCCTCTATCTTAATAGTAACTAGCATGTATAATGATTTGTATAAAAGAATTTGTATAAAAGAATACCAATACAAAATAATATCCACATTTATCAATCTGATCGAAGTCCGTACGCATCCCCATACTGGAATGTAATACTGTCAGAACTTTTTCATGTTATAAATGCTAATTGTAATAATAGCAAAATTGGGAAGCGTTTAGATCGTAATGTTCATCTTACTGTGCCTTAGGTAATTAATACATTAACCATTGAGTCGTCGAGTTACAATATCTAACAGTTTAACATTTTTGGAAGCTTTCCCTAAATATCATGTTTCAATAGAAATTCAGTCTAACGGTTGAACACTGACCCGACCGCGACATGAATGAATTATATTTTCAATAGATGCGTCGCGGTTGAGAGTGTTTAACATTTGTCATCAATTATTTTTGGTTATTACTGTTTTCTTAAATTTCAACGACATATACGTGAACGGGCTGTGTATGTCCCTAAGATTGTCTTAACGACTTGATTCACATGTGCACACAACTCGTGCACGTGACATTGACAGATCGCATGCACTTTGGCAATATATCTATGTTACATTAATTAGAATAAACAATCTAACATTTTAATTCATTATTAATTATTGACTGTTTCTTTGCGTTCGACGTGAACGTACTTTCGGTCAGAGGAAAACTGCATTTAACAGTACTGTGATATGTTGTAATAATTCATATCAACATATGACAGTCTCCATCCCGGTGTTGATGCATTAGACGTATGTTAAATATATATTGTTATTATGCATCAGTGTTGTATCGGCACGAAAATAGTTATCAAAAATGTTAATACAACTGGATGGTCTTTCGTGATGGAATAATAATGATTGAGATATAGTAATATACTAATAAGTAATGATCTTTACGTTGATATTGATCAAAATTTTAATTAATCATTGATAAATCATCACGAAAGATCAGGGATTCATTCTGATAACTATAAAATATTTCATATTTTCATCGTACAGATCAAGATGATACCTTCGGTTGAACTATTAAGATTCATGATATCAGTAAATTTGTCTTTGATGTTAATGACTTGTCTTATGTTAACGATAACGCATTAATTATATTGAACGTAATTAGAGAACCGTTTCCTTCTCACTTATTATTTTAATACCGTGCTTAGTAAGGATCATCTTAACCATGTCGTTGTCACGTGCTTTCCTATTATTAATTTCATCTCCAGCATCTTCATCCTCAGCAGTATCCAGACTCTCGTCCAGGGAGTCCAAATTATCAGCAGATGAGTCAAACTTTCCAATATCATCTGCTGATCGTTGTAATCGTCTGCCGCGTTTGCTTCTCGTACTGTCACTGCGAATATTATCTGCAGAGGCAATCAATTTCGTGCCCTTTGACCTGAGGAACTTGCTCTCGGTAGACGTTTTCAGGAATTGTTTTGACTGGTACTGCAAATTATCCACTGATGAGTACCTTCTTTTCTCTTGATCGTGGTCCACGGTCCCCTTTTGCACGAACGAACCCTTTCTGCTCAATCTCTTGTTTCCTCTGGACATCATGACCACCTCATCTTTGGGCATAAAATATTTAAGATTTCGCATACTTTCCTCGGCTGTGTTGAAGTTCAATTTATCATTGAGTAAATCCGATTTTTTTATATTACAATTTTTCTTTTCTTTTTCATAACACCTAGCGAGCTCGGCAGATCTATTCAGGTCTGTATCAGCGCCACAATTTTCAATTTCGAAATGATCGTTGTCTGCCTGTAAAGTATCGATATAGTCCACGCCACAATTTTCAATCTCGAAACTATCATTAGCTTGAGATTTGAGTCGTACCTTTTCCCCACAAGACGAAGTATCCTTTAGTAAACTCAATGCTAATTTTCTATTAGGTACTACACCCGTTTCCAAAATATCCTTCAATGGTTCCTTATTTGATAAGGGTAGATTCTCTCCTATAAAATCGTCATTGGCCTCGCCACAAATTTCGCACAATTCGCAACCTGTTCCAGTTGGATCCGTGGTCTTGTAATTAGAAACTTCCCCAGTATCTTGAAGATTGCAAGCGCTGCAAATATCGCATTCCGTGGAATCCTCATCTACCGGTGAACTACCGTTTGACCTTAGTGTATAAAGCAAATCCTGATTCAAACTTCCTTCCTTTAAGGACGGATCGTTTGCGTAGCAACATTCCGTGCAAAATTCGTCGCTTTGGCCGTCGAAATTATTCGCAGTGATCAATTGCGATGTACTGTCGGATTTTAGTTTGAAAATGTCACTGTAGGAAATTTCGAAACTCCTATATGTCAAGGATTTCGAGCCGCTGTGCTTAATTGATTCGAAGCTTTTAGACTTTTTGGATACTGATTCAAAACTTCTGGAATTATTAGATGCCTTCGAAGCGGTGATATTAATGGAGTCCAAGCTGCCTTGTAGAATTGAATTTTGACGTTGACTGTTTTCCAAATTTTCTTTGATAGATTCTCTTTTTCTCAGACTGTTTGTCTTTGTAGCGTCTTCCAGGTATTCCGTGCGATTAGTTCCAGTATGATCCAATTTTGAGTATGATTTTGTTAAAGTTGAACATGAGTCCGTTGTACTTGTTTCTTTTTCGCTGTATAGTTTTTCAGTTATGGTGGATTTATCACTTACAAGTACGTTATCGTTATCAGATACTTTTCCGATATCATTGACTATCATTATTTCATCTGCGCTCTTGTCTCTTAATTTTTTGGGGCTTTTACGTAAATTGACTAACGATTTTATGTATTTACCATCTATATCGGGATTATCACTATTCGAATTACTTTTTACTATATCCTTCTCAATAACATATTCTTTGTTTAACGTCTCTATCTTTACCTCTAAATTTTTATCGGTATTAATTTCACGATTTGTTGATATTATTTCATTTATCTCGGTGTTCGTCGCGCTTCCGTCAGCAAGTTTAATTACGTCCAAACATTCATTCTTCTCATCTACAAGACTCTTATTCTTCAATTGAATCGAATCCGTACTTAAATCAATTTCCAAAGTAATATCCTTATCAAGATTTTTATTCGTATCAAATTCAATGTCAGAGCATATAATACCAGCAGGTATAATATTGATTAGAGTATGGTTGTAACTCTTGGGTGAAACTTCATTTGGAAACTGATCTTGAGCAGGATCAAATTCCTCAACAGTTTCGCAAAAGCTATCATCCTTACGATCTAACATCTGCCCATCAGTGGAAGAACGATCATTTTCAACATCTGAAGATTTTTCACGATCGTCGCGCGCATCTTCGTAAAAGCTTTTCGAGTCAGCTTCAAAACTATCCTTGTCAACAGTGTCTATCTCTAATCCAATGTAATTAGGGTCCACCTGATCCTCTAGAATCGCTACGATCTCACTACTCAAAGATTTTTCAGATACATTAGGATCATGCAAATCTACAAGGACCTCACAAGTGTCATCTGTAATGACGTCCACACCTAAGCAACTCTCGTTTTCTTGACTTTGAAACGTTTTTACATTTTCCGCAAGAGATACAGTCGCCCTGGCATCCTCGCTGAGACCTACCTCGTTCAAAATTTGAGACTCTCCAGTCTCGGTGGCTATAATCTGCTTAGCCTGACCGGGACAGGCAATCTTTAGCGTGGGAAAAATTTTGTTTCCATTTTCAGATATGGCACTAAAGAATTTTTCACGCACACTCTCGACATCCTCGAGGCTGCCGAGTCTGATCGAGGTGAAATTCGGCGTGTTCTGAAGATTCTTCTTCAGAACGGAATCAGGAACATCGATTGATATGATCTCGATGGGACTTGGGGATTCCATGGTAATGTCACTTGGCGACGGTGTTAAAAATGCGTTTTGGTATTTAGGATCAATGTGTAAGTAATTGTTTGCATTGTTCGAAGACAGATCCAACTTACTTTAGCATCCGAAGAATTGGCAGCATGAAACAAGATACCATTTTTCATTGTTATGTGGTTCAAATGTGACTTGTAAGTCACTTCACTAACACATACTATATTAGTTTTATTTATTATAGTCCTGGGTGCAAAAATGTGACATCGACAGTGAAATTTCTTACTGTAGTGCTTTGAGCGAAGAATAAAATTGTGCGAGATAAAACTTAGTAAATTTTATTCATAATTGGAACATAGGAACCTTCTGTTATGATTGGTCCATTGATCATTGTACAGCTTTCGAGATTTCTAATATTGTGATGGAAGACACAAATAGACTAGACTAATGGAATATCATACCACTTAAACTCATCGTTACCGAGGAAAGTAACTGATAATACTTTGGCAACATTTCAAATCCATGCACTTTTAGTACTCTTTTCATTTTTGAGACTCAATCTGGCTTTCTTCCAGACCACTTAAAACAATATCAACTATAAGGAACTAAAATTACTATAAAAATATATCCTTTCCATATAAAATATACAAAAATCTATAACTCCCTTAATAACTACTGTAAAGAAAAACTATTAAGTCACTTTTGTATTCTTTTTCTAGCTACTGTTTCTAACTAAAATATTTCAAACTCACATTGTCGACGTGGACTTTACGTTGTATATTCCATGTTTGTAAATATAATCGATGACTAGATCCTGGACAAGGTATTTTACACTTTCACCTCGTTTTAATGCTCTTCGTATTCTCGTCGAACTAACTTCATTCGGTATCCATTCAGTGACAATGTGGATGTTGTACTGAGGAGAATTTTTTGAAATATGTAAAATGATATAATAGTAGTTGCATGTTAGATATAAGGGAGAGTACGAGTAAAAAAGTGTTTTTCAATGAAAATTTGAAATAAATAACTTACCATATATTTGGAAAGTATGTCAGAGTCATATATAAATTTATTTGGATTTGAGCCTTCTCGAGTTATGACAACTAGACCATGCTGACCAACTATAGCATCGATCTGAAAGATATTACAGGTTTAAACTTCTCAATATGTTCAAGGTCTAATTGCTGTGGTAAACTATATAAGTACTGTCACAAAAATAACTGAACTAACATCTTCATCGGCCCAAAGACCAGGAGTCCCAAAGCTTTCTAGAAGATCAGCACCACAGAGCAATTTTATTTGAATTGGACTACGATCAGAGCTATTTTTAATATTTTCTGGTATCCACTCTAAGTCCTCAATTTCAGTATGATGCTTGATGTTATTGGTATCAAATAAAATAGCGTTTAACAGATTTTGGTGATGCTGAAGACTTATCCGCGTTTTTGTCCACGCATTTTGCCTAGTTTCCCAGCTGCTAACACGAATCCAGTCATTATTCTGTAATGCTAGTTTCAACATTGCGCATCTATGCGTTGCACTTGCTAGATCCTTTTTTGCATAAGCATCATGTACGGGTGAAATAACTCCACCCACCACAATATGCGTACCCATTCTATGAAAATGGTCCCTTGCAATTTCTGTAAAAAAACAATACATGGTTTTACAAGAATGTCGAAAGAACAAAAAATATTGGATACAAAGTAAATGCATATTCAACAAATTTGCGATACAAATAAATTACTATAAATAATAAAAGTACAACAGATACTCATCATAACCATATTGTTTAAAAGCCATTATTACTATGCTGATAACATAAATGATAAGTGTAAAGTCATGCTACTCAGCTTATATGCCTCAAATTATAAAAATTGTTAGTAGACTATCCAATAATTCTGAGTCTCATATATTATTATTACAACAGAAAATCAATAAACTATACGTCATGAGTAAACACGACGGATGATCTCATATACAGGAAATCAAAAGCACATATGAAAAAAATATTAGTCACACAAAAGAAAACAGCAATATAGGAAAAACCAACACAAAGCGTTGATAAAAGGGAAGCATAATATGTCGTAGCAAGTGTGAAATAATTGAAATTGCGCAATGTTTCAAAAGCTGCGTTTGAAACAGAAGCCGATATTGATTGCAAACAATGACATATATGTACCAAACATTCGTAAGTGCATATTCGTTGGAGGGTTATAACTTCCACACGACATCAGGATCACTCGCGTCGGTGCCATTTTTTCGACTTCTGCTTTACTACATGAGCTGACAACACTTTCTCCGTTTTCCTGAGCCTTCCCTCTTGTTCTTTTATATTGACACAATATCCGCAAACGATGGCGAACGTATTAAAATAAATTAGATTGCAGCGCGAGTCGACACACGTCCTTACTGATCGACGGCTCGGCCATACTTGATTACTAGCCACCCGTCGAGTCAGTCGGTGAACAATTTCAAGAAAATTCGTTATATGGATATTCATGAACCATCAAAAGATTCATTGGCAAATAATAACCTTTGAACTATTATTTTATAATTTTTAATTGTCAAATGTTATTCTGTCAAATTTAGATAGTGACAGCTTGATAATCTGTTTGGTTTTAATAGCAATCGCGCATTATTTGTTTTAGTTTTCTGACCTACAATTGAATTCTTCTAGTTCATTTTGTCAGAGATTTATTAATAATTTGTTATCAAAGTCATGGCAATTGTTAATATATTCATTTAAAATTTATAAATTTAGTTTTATACGAAATTGAGAGAATTTTAAAAAATGTATTCACGGTAGTCTCTTGTTCTAGGGAATTTTTGTATTCTACGATTTTACACTAGGGCGGTAGCCGTGACAAGTTTGTTAGGTGCAAGAGTTCTGCTGCCTGACCATAAAAATGGCGACTCGTCTGCTGAGGATCAGTTCCGCACTGCGGACATATTCTGACAAAACCAGCCTGATTCAGGTAAAATGCAAACTATTTCTTTTATTTTCTCTGTTCTTTATATTCCCTTTTTTAATTTCAATATTTTTAATAACGTATTACGACATATGCAAACTTTATCTTAGGTAGGACTAATTGTTACTACTTCAGTGGGTCCCTTACGTAATGGATTTAATTTATTGCATTTTCTATCCCAAAAGAGAAATTGCATTAGATAGCTTGCAAATTTTTGGATTTTAAAATATTTATATTATAGGATAATGCCTCACCCTTAAATAGATGTGATTGATACTTCTGTAACTATACTCCTCAAGTCTTCCCTAACCTTCTTCTATATCAGAAAATTGTCATATAGATAAAGTATAGTATAACTTCCTTGATATTAATCAAAGTAAACAGAGAAATTAAATATTTTTCAAAACAAAATGTATGATTTGTTATTTGTAAAGTATCAATGTAACATTTAAAAAACAAAGTATAGAATATCAATGATTGTACCTGTGATAAAATTTCAGAATACGACTCCTTTTCAAAGAGTTTTATGCAAAGAAACTAGACAGTCCACAACTAACTTCAAAAAGAAGTTATATTCTGTAGTTTAGCTATACCTGCTATTGATTATTATATTGATTGATAAAACAAAACTGTTAATAAAACCTATTAGACTCGAAAGCAATGGAGATCTACTGCAGCTTCATTGAAACAAGCACTCATCAACCAGCCAGCAACTCGTGTCTCCACTTTGGACAGTGGTCTGCGTGTGGCTAGTGAGGATAGTGGATCTCCCACTGCAACTGTCGGTCTTTGGATTGATGCTGGTAGCCGATGTGAAGATGACAAGAATAACGGTGTTGCCCACTTCATGGAACATATGGCATTCAAAGTAAGCTTCAATCATCTTCCATTGACTGGATAATAAAATAAATTCCATTATTCCTCTCACAGGGAACCGCCAAACGTTCCCAAACAGATCTCGAATTGGAAATTGAGAACATGGGCGCCCATTTAAATGCCTATACAAGTCGCGAACAGACCGTGTTTTATGCCAAATGTCTTTCGCAAGACGTTCCCAAAGCTATCGAAATCCTTAGCGACATCATCCAAAACTCGAAATTGGGTGAGAGCGAAATCGAAAGAGAACGCGGTGTGATTCTAAGAGAAATGCAAGAAGTAGAAACAAATCTACAGGAAGTCGTGTTTGATCACCTCCATGCAACTGCATACCAAGGAACAGCGCTGGGAAGAACAATTCTGGGACCTACTGAAAACATCAAGTCCATTTCTAGAGCTGACCTCGTCTCATACGTAAAGCATAACTATGGTCCTCCCAGGTAAATATAATTCACATCCACCTCAATTGGATTAACATTTGTTATATCTAACAAGAGTTTTAAAACAAAGAATTTCTAGTACAATTTACAATTAATAAAATCTCACCCTCATGCAGGTTTGTTTTAGCCGGAGCTGGAGGTGTACAACACTCGCAGCTAGTAGAGTTAGCTGAAAAACACTTCGGTTCAATGAAGGGACCACAATATGATGAAATTCCACCTCTGCTAGTCCCCTGCCGTTACACCGGCTCCGAAATTCGTGTTCGCGACGACACCATTCCTCTGGCGCACATTGCCATCGCCGTAGAAGGTATATTAAAATATTTACACTATTGAAGAAATTGTTATCAATGTTCATAATGGTTTAAAAGGTGCCGGTTGGGCTGATGCGGACAACATTCCTCTTATGGTGGCCAATACTCTAATGGGTGCTTGGGATAGGAGCCAAGGTGGTGGCATGAATAATGCCAGCAACTTGGCTAGGGAGTCCGCCCAGAATGGGCTCTGTCATAGCTATCAAAGCTTCAATACGTGTTACAAGGTAACTATTTGCCGTAACATACAAGTTGTTTAGAAACAAAAAAATCGTTCATTTTGTTCAGGACACTGGTCTCTGGGGAATCTATTTCGTATGTGACCCTATGCAATGCGAAGATTTCACACGACAAGTACAGCAAGAATGGTTGCGTCTCTGCACATCTGTTACTGAAAAGGAAGTGTCCCGCGCAAAAAATATTCTGAAAACAAATATGCTCCTCCAATTAGATGGTACAACCGCCATTTGCGAAGATATCGGTCGCCAGATGCTTTGCTATAATCGCCGTATTCCTCTTCACGAACTCGAAGCTAGGATAGATGTACGTAATCATATTATGTAATTGCAATCTCTAGAACTGTATATTTGATAACTAAATATATTTTACAGAGCGTAACAGCCAAGAACATCCATGACGTTGGCATGAAATACATTTATGATCGATGTCCGGTTGTGGCAGCTGTTGGTCCAGTTGAAAATCTTCCTGACTATGTCAACATTCGCAGTGGCATGTACTGGATTAGAGTGTAATCATCCCTCTTGCACGAGTCGCCAACGAAATTCAAATTTTAGCAAAGAGTGCTGTGGTAAAACTGTAAAGTCAATTGGCAATGTTTATGTTAGTCATTGGGATTCGTTCTACGAAAATGACATTCTCTGCATTGTACTTTTCATAGTAAACAGGTGATAATGAAGAAAATGACTTTACAGTTTTATCCTGTTGCAAAAGTAACATAGTCCTATGGTGTATATCATCTGTTGGAATAAAATGTAGTTGAAATACGCCAATACTTGTCGTTTTTTCAATGAGGCAGGATTCGAAGAATGTGAATTATAGAAACATTATCATGTAGGTATCAGTTGTCAAATGTTCATAATATACGTCATCAATGTAATTTACGTATCGATGGAATAAATAGAAATCGAGCTACCCAATATCAGTTTTTTTTTTAATTGAATAATCACGTGAGTTTTTTTCGGAACAGTGTACAAGATATATAATTATTATTTATTTCGTCAGGATTCTATATTAAATGTATATATTAATTCGCGACTGTCGTTGAGATCCTTGATTGTTTCAAAACCACCGACAAAATCACCATTTATATAAACTTGAGGGTAGGTTGGCCAATCCGCGTAAGACTTTAAAGCAATTCGTAATTCTTCATCCGTGAGAATGTCAAAAGTTTCATAATGAATGCTAAATGATAAAAAATATATAATTAAGAGAATAAATTGACAAAGTTATACACTACATTTAAATTTGGGAAGAAATGCATGTACTTCATAGAATCAAATATTTCCATGATCTGTTCTGTGTAAACACATTTTGGATTTGTTTTTGTGCCTTTCATAATAATCACTATTTTACCCTTGTTGATGACTTCCTGGATTCTAGGAATAGCAGAGTAAATAATGGTCAGGATTAAGATGTTCTTAAAACCGTTGCTAGTCTGTTCACATTAAGTTAATTTATTTTACATTTGAATTGAAATAAAAGAAGCATTACCACAAATATTTTAATAATATACATTAATTAGTAACTATAAAAAATAGGAAAGTGCCGATACAGATGAAGATTACTGCTTATTTCCTGTAAAGATAAATTTGATTTTTTCTAAAGCTCGAACAAATTTTTTAACCATATAAAAAGTTGATTGTATTATAAGAATTCCACAATGTAAATTGAATTTGTCATTGACAGCTATTATCCTTATTACTTATAAGTTGTAGAAAATATAATATAGATAACTCACCTTTCATCTACACTAGCCTTCTTAGGTAGCATGTCTTCAAGTTCACCAGCTTCACTCATTTCCTTGATAATGTCTAATCCTCCAACGAGTTCTCCATTGAGGTACAATTGAGGATAAGTGGGCCAGTTACTGAATTTCTTCAACCCTTCTCTTACATCATTGTCTTGCAAAATATCAAATGTTTGATAATCAGCCTTATAAGAATCCAATATAGAGACAATTGTTCTAGAGAAGCCACAGCGTGGAGTTGTCGGGTTGCCTTTCATGAATAGCATACATGGTGCTTGATTTATTAGTCTCTTCAATCTGATCTCAATATTTTCCTTAGGCTTAGGGATGTCAATAGGTACAGAGTCCTTAGCAGTTAGCTGATGCTTGAGCTTCTGTGCTAAGACACTTGGATTGGCACCATCCACTCTATCAAGTACTTTGGAATTCCTGATTAGAAGAACTGTTGGAACAGCAGATATATTGAAGGCCAATGAAATTTCTGGTACATCCTCAGCAGCAATCTTTCCAAATCTTACACCTTTGTACTCTGCTACCTTTGTCATCTCTTCTAGAACTTCATTCATCTGGGTGCATTGATCAGCCCATGGTGCATAGAAGTGGATGACAGTCAGATCCGGAGACCTTACACGATAAGAATAAAGAGTTCAGAACAACTGACCACATACAATTTTTAAAAAATGCAAGAAATCACTTAAACATATGAATTAAACTGGATTCTGTTATCTGAAAAAATCGTGATAACTTCCAACTTCGTGACCTTATTGCAAGTCAATAGAGTGTATATTCTCAAATACATATAAGATATTAAATTCAGAAATATACATTCAGTTACGTTAATATCGTTTAAATTCTCAACAATTAATAATGAGAACCGTTGTTCTCCGAAAAAAAAAACTTTCAATACTTAAAACCGATATAAATTCTACGAAAACAGGTTAAAGCAGTAAATTCTCCTACTACAGAAATTTGATGCAATTAATGACTTACTTGATGTATGAATTATATTCGTCTGCAGTAGCTAAGTTAGTGACAGCCATTCTGTCACCTTTCTCCTGCGTTCTGCCCACAAAAAAGGTAGTAGACATTAATTACCAACTATCAATAATCTTTACTTCACCGGCTGAAGTCTACGCGAACCCGGAGAATGCTCTTATGGAGGCAGCAGATCAAATATGAATATCGGAGCAGAACACGAGGCTACTTGGTCAAGATCCAATAGAACGTCGTATCCAACGGAATATTAGTAGGAAGTGGATTAGTACCATCCCAATAACGTACATTGAAGAGGTCCGTTAATTTTTTCATAAAAATTGATTAATTAAACAACAAACGATACAAAGTACATTCCAGTATATGGTAAGAATACAAAAACATAAGTATATTCTTAAAAAAATATTCTGGCTCCGCTAACAGTTTTAGTGTCTAATCACACACCCTATTTTCTCTACCTCAGAATTTTTGCATCTAATATCTCAGTGCTTTATCATATTCTATCTTTAATATGGTTTTTCTACAGGGGTTCCTCGTGAAACATATCCACCGCTGGCTGCTGTTGTGGAATGCAAATAAACCTCGACGAAGCATATTAAAAGTTCCATCAACCAGTGCGCACCGCGATGGACACCAAGTCTTGTAGTGGGAGTAGCACTGACCAGTTATAAGAATGGCCTTAATACGACAGGTGCCGGCAAAATTCCAAGGGAATATACCAATCCCCGTTAGAAAGCACTTTACGTCCCCAAGAACATGGCACTCGGAGTTTCCTCGAGTTAAGTGAATCGAGTGAGTGAGTAGCGACTACGGACTCAAGTGTAAGAGAGATAGAATAGAGGAAAAAAAGCGAGCTGTCACATTCCGCCCACAAAAAGGCACACAGATGCGCGCACGCACTGACGCGTGCGAGACTTTTTTTCGAACCTGAGTCAGGAACATGTCACAAATCTCACGAGAGGACATCTTCGAGGAGATTTCGAATTGGAGTACCAGTGACGTGCTTTCTTTGTTGCGAAAGGTGAGTAAACTCTGCCAACGCCTTCTCGTTATATATATTAATCTACACTGCACCGCTCCCAATTCTTATAATCCTACACTATTACGTACTGCAATTAACGTAAACATGCTTCGTTTACTATTTTAAGTTATAATAATTAATCCGTGGTCTAGATTGAAATCGTAATGTTTTTATGATAAAATTATTAGAGGCTTAATCGACGATGAACTTATTTCTTGTTAAACGTGTCATGCGCGTCGTGACGTATACCGGAATCCAGAATTCCGGAAATTCTAAAGATTCTTGGATAAAGAATATGATATACTCTATTTCAATAATTAGAGGTTACCGCTCAACTTTCGTCTCTTATAATTTGCTATTGATATTTTCTATTTTAGTGTTTTTACAACAGTTTTTTTTTGTAAATAAATGTTTGATTATTTGCACTGGTTATATTTTTAAAAACATAAAATTATATTTTACAAGGCTTATGCTTTGCAAGTGAAAGTAAAGTAATGAGTAAACTAAAAAATATCAGTATCCGTTTCGTTCATGCTCGTGTATCCTGTTGATTAAAATTCCCCTGATTTTGCAGAATGGACTGGATGAGTGTTGTGTTGCGGTGGCCAACCGACAGATTGACGGGGATGAGTTATTAGTAAGTAAAACGTTATATCCAATAACGCTTCCATTTCATTTACCATTAGGTCTACAAACCAAACAGATCGCCTGCCTCCGATTGTCTTGATCGTTATTCTTGTTATAATTATCACAAAGACTGAATCACTGTCAGCTAACGTACTTTCGTCTTAGTTCATCATTTTCTTTCAATAGTTTTGCTTTCGTTATAGTATCACCAATGAAATTATAAACACTTTTATTTCAAAACATCTTCAACCGTGCAGTGTGTTCGTGCGTGTCCGAGCATTGATTAATTACAAATCAACCTTTTGTTCATGAACTATTTCTCATCAAATATATTTCCATTCTCGTAGCACTTGACCGAGAGTAAATTGACCCTGTGGAAAAAAGATCTGTCGCAGCCAACGAGACGGTAAGTGAAAGAAGTGAAAGAAGGAAAAAAGTAATGGACAATCTTCCCGTACAAGTCACAAATGCCAATAACAGTATTTAGTATTCTACCTGAAATATCTCAATGGAAAGTTACTACTCGAACGTATTTATGCTAGTATGATGATTAATTCTCTTAAGATATTCTCTTGTGATATTTGTGTATCCTAACGGTCTTACTGATTATCGTGTTCAAATGTCACGTTTAACGTACACATACGAAATTAACATATGAGAGCCGGGTTCAAGGTTTCTTTCTTTCTCGATGTACTTCATTAGTATGAACATTTTTGGGTTCTTAGCGAAATACACGATAGTGGGCTAATCATTAATATGTCAATTGGAGAATTTACATAAGCCAAATCATCCGGGTGCGTAGGAGTGTCATGTGTAATTTAAGAATTTGGAAAACCACGTAATCGTTTCGCTTATCGCATTGACGTTTAGGACTTGATCATTTAATTTGTGACACATTTAAAATTGTCCGATGGTGTTTTTTTAAATAGTGAACAGTTGTATCGTAGCTTCGTAAAACTTTATTGTTCTGATCGGACTAAAACTTATATTATTTGCAATTAAATGATGCCGAAGAAATAACGATTCGTAGTAGAGAAAAAAGTGAATCCGACCTCGATAAGACATATTTGCGTATAGAATATAATATTAAAAAAGTTATGGGTGTCGATACAGTAAATCCTAGTCAAAGTATCAGCAGCATGCCTAAATGGTACGTGAAATATTGTACAACCATCTCACGTACGTAAAATTTTCTTGCTGAAGGCCACGACCTTAGCCATTGTCACCTTTCGCAATAAGGCCCCGAGACAAATGCCTCTAACCTTAATGGTTTGTGATTCCCAATAAAATCATGATATACCTTCTCGTTATTTTTTTTATATTTAATTTTTCCTTTTTTCGGCAAATTAAAATTAAAACTCAATGCAAATTAATATATTTCAAAAAAAAATACATGCGCAGCAAAGAAATTTACTTCTTTTTTTATCTTTCAGGACTCTTTGGGAATTCGTCAACGAACTTAACCAACATCCTGAGAAATTCGTCGTGGGGAAGAGCAACGAGTCCCATACCGAGGAATCTCTAAGCGACACAGGTTCTTGGGATACGGAGTTTGACGATGATGACGATGATGACGTTCAATCGGAACAGAATACCATGGGTGTACAAAACGAAATAATTCCAAAGAGTATCAACTTCCGGGACAGTCTACTTAAATTTCAACAAAACGAAAAGGAACCTAACGAACAGTCTGGAGGACAACGTTCTTCAAGGAATAGCAACCATACCGTAGATGATAGCTTCTATGCAAATTGCGGGGATATAACGAATCAGAAGGAAGAGAAAGACCACGAGAAGCAAAACACCTATGCGAATTACGATACGGACACAGATACCAGAATGAACAAGTTACCTGAAAAAAACGTATCAAAGCTTCATTCTCGAATAGAGAACTCAATGGTGAAGCAATTGCAGGAACAATTTTCAATTAGAAATACTAAGAAACCAGAAGTGGGTCCAAAACCGGAGAAGATGCCGCGGGAGTCGTTCCTTCATAATGTTACAGCAAGGGCGCAGTCTGTCAACGAAGTTCAAAATTTAACACAAAGTAATTATATACAGGGTGGGGCATTTATCGTGACTAGGTCGATTTTTTCGTATATAAAGCTAAATATACAAAAATGTTTCAGACAAGCTCTAGGATTTCCAGAAGAACCGAAGATTCTCTTATTGAATTCCTTTCGGAGCTCAGGTCTTAATACAGGTCGTTAGTGTACTTGTACTTTTAAATTTAAAATTGAATTCTCTTTTGGTTTTTGGAAGAAAAATTAAATCATCTCACTGAAAAAATGAAAGATGATCTTCAAACTGTCTTAACGTCTGCACTCACGAAGAAATTCAATAAATTCCGTCCCCCTTGAAACCCTACAACTTCTATCTGATACATTTTTTATATCTGACTTTGTTTTGAAAAAAAAAAATCGACCTGGTCATTATAAATGTCCTACCATGTATATATACATATATAACGTTCATGCAATATTACACATTTAATTTTATGAAGACCGAAATCGAATATTCATCAACGATGATAAATTCTTGTATAAATAATTGAAACGGACATACCATTTAGTATCATTTATCATTTCCGCCGTACACAGCCTGAAGCATACCATGATTTTAATTTACAGCAAAAATGAGCGTGCCACCACCACCAGAACCTAAACGGAATTTTAAAACAGCTCCCAGTATAGATACAAAAGCTCAATCATATCCAAAGCCACCGAAAATCATACAGAATTTAGATCTACTAGCGAATGTACCATTGAAGACTGAAGAGAGTGACGACGATGCCGACTACGAACCCTTCGACGAAATAATTCAGCAACAGCAAATGAAATCAATGTCACGTGCCGGTAGTAAACAGTCGCTTATGAGTGGTCATCAAAGTTCTTTGGAGAGTGTTTATCGGCCATCCAGTATAAAAAGTTACGAAGAAGAGGAACAGGACTATATATACGAATCGATAAGAGAGGCTGTGAGTATTATCATCATATTAAAAACTAGGGACGTTTTTTTAGAAAAATTATGATAATAATTATGTCGCACATAAAGCGCAGACGAACGATGAAGCAGGACGAGATTTTCATGGGCGATTATTCTATCGCTTTCGCCAAACCATTTATAACCGCAAGGCCATCATGGTCGCTCATAATTAATTAATAATTGAATGTATGCTTTACAGTGTATTAATTTTTGAAAATTTCTTCTTTTTGCAGCCTGAAGATAATGGCTATTACCTGCAACCGATAACCAAACCGCAAAAACCCCCGCCACCGTTACCGAACAAACCGTCCATTAAACCCGCAACTCCGTCCCCAACGACGAATTTAACAAGACCGCAGAAAAATAACGGTTCGTACAATTTATTTATACTGTCTTATATACCATTTGTATTATACTTTTCATTAGTAAAGTCGGCTCCGGTTATAGAGGCTCTCGGTATAATCACGTTTCCCTTGAGCTCTCTTTCTAAGCTGTCGCGCCTAGAGGGGAAGGCCTCCCCCATTCATCCGTGTCTCTCAACGCGCATTACCCGACACTGTCGAATTCATATTGCTCTCTCGCTGGTTATCACGCATCAGAACACCAGGTGCGCGATTATGCAGAGAGTCGACCGTAAAGTTATTTCAGTTCACTTTTGCTTTAGCGCGAAGTCAAGTTCAATCGTTGAATAAATTTAAATGTTTAATTTAACGATCTAGTCGATACTCTCTAGATATGTTAACGAACTGTGTATTGCCAAGTGGAATGTTATTTTCTGAGAAAGTGGATATGGTGCCACTGTAACTTATTACGCAAAGAGGATGTAAGCCCGGCCACGTTATAAAAAGGGAACATCAAAAACAGGTCTGTGAACCAAAATCGATGGAACAAAAAGCATTGTAAAGTCCATTCACTTGTTGGGAACATATGCACCACAAATGGTACAGTCTGTATGACACTTTTAATTCCCAGGCAACCTGATGCATACGAGCCAGTCACTTTTCAACGATGGTACTAAGAGTGTCGTCAACGATTTAACAAGTGGAAATATCGACGGGGAGCAAAAAACTGTTTCAAAGCAGAATGAAAAATTTTGAGTGACATTTGACAATCCGTTCACGAGTGGATTAAAGGCGTGAATTAAAATTATCACACAGTTCAATGTCATAAGCTGCGCCGAATTAGCTTGTCAGAAATCCTCGTGATCCACTCCAAAAGCTTGCCCAGCCCAGCGTGTGAAACTGTTTTGACACAGGCGGAAATAAATTACGATGATAATACAAGGTCGGCCTTCGCAAAGTCTTTGACAAGAAACTATAGATTTCTATTTTGTTGCTCAGTCTATCAGAACCTCTCGGTCAGTTTGTCCTGCACCGGGACAAATTGTGGTCAGCCGGAAGCTGAGCAGGTGGATAATTGTCAAGAAAATTCGGGACACGAGAAAAATCATTGTCGAATGAATTTTTGTGGAATTTAACAAAACAAATCGAAGTGCTCCACGACAGTTTCTTAAGACTTAAACGTATAAGGACAATTGAACAGCTAATTTTGCACAGTGCTCAGACGGTTTCCGGAAACCACAACGTTAAATTCGCCTCCACCTTTCCAAGCGAACTAGCTTCTTACGTATTTCACCTATAAGTTAAACTGCAGCAATTGCCTCTACGACGGTCAGTTCGCAAAATGAGTCAATTATAACGCGTTACTTGTGAATATATGAGCGCGATAAAGAGAAAAAATGTTTGAAAAATTTAACGTGCGCTCCTGAAATTTCAAGGGGCATTTGAATGTTTTTCTTTGGGGTGAAAGTGGAGAATGAAGCGGAGCGATGGTATGTGTTGCTGCTTTTACTTAAGACTCGGTAGACAATTGTTGAGCGGTTTGGGAGTTCGTTTTGGTGATGAAGTGTCCGACATGATTGTCAGAATCAAGAGAGGACTCCTGAGATGCTGTTATTCTCAACCGCCTGAGCCACCAGGTATACTTGCGAATAATTCGCATGCAAAAATAAAATGATTCATATCTTAAATAAATATTGAAACATGAGTCCAACTAATATTGCGTGTATGCATAAAATGCTGTTGCTTACAATAATATATATCAACATAAAATCTACAGATACCAAAAGAAATACGTCCAGCAGTATATAAATCACAAGCATACGTCTTATCGAGTATTATGCTTCATTCGTATGATATTGTATAAACAGAGAAGATATTAAGAAAATTAAATGAACTGTTTATAAGAAATTGGAGAGCATGAAATATTTATGATTGAATCTACAAACATACGATAAACAATTATTCATAGAAGAAGGTACCATGACGACTATACCGTGCAAAAAAAAAATAAAATAAAAAAAGGCTTAATCAACATTTTAAAAGATCTATAACAAGGTTATCCGAGTATGTAGCATTTAGTAATATTTTCTAATCCTGCGAAATGTTATTTTCCTTTTTCTTTTTCTAAATATACAAGGAAAGAGAAACTTGCCCATCGTTGCTTTGTAAATTTCGAATAAGAAAATTCAGCATCTTCCAATATCTTCGACAAAGCCAATTAACGAATCCTGAGCATGTATTCTTTTTTTCCTTATACTTCCAGTGACAATTACACTTCGTTCAAGACCAACAGGCGTTAAGTGTAGTACTAAAATTTCTTGTATATATGGATTCTGGGAAATGACAACACGATATTTTTAACCGTTTCGTGGGATTATTTGCCCCATGCCGAGGGACCCACCGGATCGTTGCTGCGCTGTTTCTCCCAATAACACGTCCCTGCATTCGAAAAGCGTTTCAGTCTTGTTTCAAAAACCATACCGATCTCCACGTCGGTTCCGCTCTGTTTGTGCTCGAACTTTGAACAATTTTTTTCTTTCAATTTTTGAATCCGGTTTCAAACTCTTGGCATCCAGTGATCCTTGAGGTTTCATTTGAACGCATATCCGTGTTAACAGCTGCTCCCCATTGCATTCATTTATTTTCTTTAGTTCGCAATTTTGAGTCGGATATTAAATAAACTTGTTTTTATCATCGATTGTGAGCTAAATTCCACATGCAGTGTACCGTCTCAGACTCAAACATTTGATTGGTACCGGACGGCGGTAATTTTCCAGTGCCTAATTCCACGACGCGACAACCATATAAAATCAATATAAAAAAAAGAGGACAATTTGTAGTTCAGAAAGAATATAACCATGACTGACGACATACTCCTGCATATTCATCTATCGAATGTTTAAGATTAATATTTGTACGTTGTCTTTCGATTGCCTTAATAATATATACAGTGGAAATGGCTACTCTTGTGGGTAATCTTAAAAGAAACGTATCTTTAAATACTGCACTTCGTCAACAGGCTAGTCTGTCTGAATGTTTAACGCAGGCTACACTTACGCAGGCTCGACTTAATCTGGCAAGTTAGTATTCGTCTAGTATATTAATGGCGTAAGAGGCGTCGTGAATAGTATTTGATCTATGCCACGATTCTCTACGCACTGTAATAATGGTTGTATTGTATTAACCCGGCGTTTACATACCTATTTTTAGATTCCTACTGTTACACACTGCTGTAAATTCGCAGCAGTGATTTTCAACAGGTTATATGTACCATTCAAATTGATAAATTATAATTTTCTACCAGTGTTTTTTAAAATTTGAAATTTTTGCAATTTTAATGGTAATAATAACAGTGACGAAATAACATTATTCATAGGCGCAGTATGGTCTATTTCTTCGAAATATACGAAGAAGAGTATCGGTGAAAAGAATTAGCGACAGTGTCTAATTGATGTAAAATATCTCTTATCAGCGATGATTCACTACTGGACTTCCTGGAAGAATCTGTCCCAGATGACAAATATATCCTGAAAACGTAAAACGTTAAACGTCTCGAAGACGGTGTCTGCTATGTAGGGGGTATATCTTCTGACATGAAAAACTTTTTCCTATATCGATTTTTAAAATTTCGAAAAAATTCCCACTGGCCATCTAAGGGTTGATACGTCTAAAATACTTATTCAGAAGCAATGGATCGCCCGAAGACCCTTTTATATATATATTTTTTTTTTAATCGCAATATACTGCATTTCATATCCAGAATCACAACAGTTTGAATCTTCTGTTCACAGAACGTTCTCCAGATAAAAAGTCTGCTACTCTACCACATTCTGGAAGTAACACGTCTCTGGCGACTGATAGAGCCACCAGACCACTGCCGCCACGTCCGGATAGACAATCGTCGTTCTTGGAACAACCGTGGTTTCATAATGTAACACGACAAGAGGCAAATGCACTTATTCGAGAAGGTACGTCTAATGTATTTCATTTTGCAAAGTTCAATTACTGCATTAATAAATTATGTATAATATTTTCGATTTTGCTGAATATAGGTTATAGCAGATAGTGCTGTAATAATAAAGATTACAGCGTAATATATTTTTTTTCTTAATACAATTTCAGCGCCCGATGGACACCCAACCGATGGATATTTTCTGATAAGACCATCTTCGTCCAATCCAGATAATCCTTTGACTTTGGTGATTTGGTACAAGGATAAAGTGTACAATGTACCTGTACGAAAAAGAGGTGACAACAGGTAAGGTCGTGTTCAGTTGTATATTATTGCACCGTAATTATTAGTATTTAAATTATGGGTGAGTCTTACGCATACAATAACATGGGAATATATGGTGCGTAATTGCTCTCGCGATAAACATGATGATTGCTTGGTAAAGAATGTGAGTCATGTACAAAGCGTCATTTATTTCTATAACTATAATCAGAGTATGGGACTTTGGTACTAGTACCGATAAAAATATAATAAATTGTTTATCAGATATAATTGACTATGTACTCTGATCACCATGAATAAATATACGCTGTATTATAACCAAAAAAGAATTTAATAGTTGTTAACATTTTCAATCAGGTATGCACTGGGATCTTATAAGCCGAAGGAAGAATCTTTCCTGACTGTGGAGGAAATCGTGTCGTCTTATACACGAAATGAGTTGTTACTTAGCACGGGTGGCGTAATAGCTGGAAGTACCAAATTAACGAACACACCGCCAAAGTAACATCAGACGAATGGACTGCCCTTTTTTTAATGGTTAAAAAAAAAGCTTCACACGAGTAGGTATTGCAACCAGTGAAGCAATACCGCCCAAAGAAAATCAATTGTAATTAAGATCGACGTGCTGGTCGTAAGACTAATTTGAAAGAGTATGAAACATGTTTTTAAACTAAGTAGCAAGTACATATACGTATATAATGTACCGAGAATAGGATTTCGAAGACGTTGTGCCTGTGACATTTAAAACTATCATCGAGATGATTCTCATTAGTATTTAATTTAGTTTAACATATCTATCTGTCAAATGCATACCAATTAGTCGCGAATGTTACTTTTAATCTCGTTTAGTTAGTCATTTAAGTAATACCATTAAATTATTCGCATAAACACTATCCAAAAGGATCTGATTATGTTATAATAATTGTTACGATTATCAAAACTGAAATTTTTATACAATTTCCTTTGCTGCTATATTTCTCAGACGATCATTACGATCCTGTAAAACATAATGCAATTGTGTCTTTAAATGGGAATGTACGCCATTAGGTTTTTCAAAAATTTCGAAAGTCTCCAACAATACATCGCTTTTACATTATTGACAAGCTGCCTACAAAATCCAACGGATATACGAACATTTTTATGAATCTGAATAATTTGTATTCTACTAGACTATGTTTAAATTAAATATTCCTATGTTTTCTAGAAATTCATATTAGTGATATTTCATTTTAGAACTTATTAATCAAAACTACTGTTACGTATGTCAATTCCTCAATTCAGGCGTTTTGGCGTGACTTTCTTTTAACTAATCCGATACGAGTGCCTATATGTAGCAACTATAGACATATAAATATAGACCTATATTTGTGTACATTTTTTAAGTAAAAACTATCGCAGGGATAAGATTTGGTGTTTCACGATGATGAAAAAGCTCATTTATTTGAGATACTCTCTATATTTTTTATACGTTGGATTATCTTGTGATATCTGCTTTGTACGTAAGCGACAAACTGGGACAATTACGGTATTGTAACTATTTCTATTGTATACGTAGGTATATGTATACATGTATGAATATATATTTTATATATATATATAATATATATTAAGGAGACAGTGCACCCACGCTGCATGAGAATTATACAAGTTTAGCAAGTATTATATAAGACGTCCTAATTAAAAAGGGCAATTATTTTGCGGATTCATACGTAAGATTTGTTAATCTCACTGATTACTTTGAAAATTCGCTGAAGGCGAATTGCGTAACAATTACGAAGATAATATGCGCTATGATTAAATTTATGAATGGTTTTATAAATTTTTTTGTAGAAAATAAAGAGAAATATTTGTTTGTAATTTGTTTCAATTGTTTAATGTGATAAATATGCATTAGAAAAATTATAAATTAATCCTGTACACAGATGAATTGAGGAATATAATGAAATCATGTAAGTATAATTACAATGGTTTACATACATTGAAAATATTCGAAAACTAATGTAATAATTGGGATATTATTGATAATTGAAATACACAAAATTAATAAGTATCAATTTGAAAGTAAAGTGAAACTGTTAAACGAACTTAGTATAATGAAATCTCAGATGGAACGATATAATGATGATTAAAATCTCGCACATGATGCATATAAGATAATAGGTAACCTTATTTTTCAACCAACATTCAAGTATCATACAGCTGTATGCTCAGCTGTATATTATCACATTAGATGAGTACTAGTGATTAGCGGTTATAGATAAAGGAAAAAGAAAAAGTTGTCCGCCAGTGGAAAAATCTAACTAATCAATTTTTTTTAATTGTTCTCATCCAGAATCGTTACTTATCTTATTCTCTGTGAACTGTTCACATGTGTTGTGCCTAATATAACTTAATAAGGCTTCTTTCCGCATTATTTATCTATCACATTATTGAAATGTAAGTGTATTAATTTTCTTAGCGTATCTTTACACGAAATTAATGAATTTAGTGTCAGTGTGAAATATTATGTGGTGAATGTGAGATGAGCTTAAAAAGTCTTCTTATTACGTTTTAGTATATTTCTCACACAACACTGGGATGTTAGAAATATGTCATACAGACGTCGTCAATCGCCACTACTCACGTACGATAGACACCTGTAAATCCGCAAATGACATCTTGCAGACGTCGTTCTGAAGTATGTTTGTCCCACCTACGAATATATGTCTTTTTGTCGGTCTTTTGCACATTCTACCTGTCATTCATAGGATGTATTTCTAATATCCATCTGACAATTTGTTTCACATAAATAGGATATTCTTATAAGGTAGATCGTCCGGTCATCGTTCATGTACCGGCACATTCACTGTATGGCTTAAGCCGCAAGAGCTGTCCTATGAGTATTTTTCGAAGGCAACATAACTTATGAAATTATACAAAGAAAAAAGTTAGACGCGGTAGAAATGACGCGTCCGCTCACAGGTTAATAAACATTGAATGCATGTATGCACTTTTTAAAAAATGTCGAAAATAAGATAAAGCAAACAACCTATTGAGGATTAGACGCGTGTAAAGTTCCAAAAAGGTATTGTAGTCAATAACTATAAAATATATAATAATAATAATAAATGGTAAAAAAGAATAGACAATATAAGTGCCGACATTAAAACGATATTCTAAAGATGTCATATTACGTCGTGTACGCATAGGATTTTTCAGTCAGACGTCAATAGGACATTGTAGACATACATAATTCGGATGTCGTTCGTATGTTCAGTGTTGGAAGGGTTCTCGACAATTCTAATAGTGATGTCAACGCAGCATAGTTGCGTGATGAAATATTCCGTGAATTTTTGTAAGAATCCTGCTACATTTATGAATCCATAAATGCGCCAAGATTTCATGCAGGTTTACCACTTTTTCACACCGAATTTACTAGTTACTGTTTGTATGGCTAGTGAAGAAGTGAAGTAGTGAAGTCTGGTACGTAGGATACGACTGGAGACGACACGTTCACGTACCGCTCGTTAAGTGTGATAAGTGGTTGTCAATTGAGCGGTTTATTCAGGCTGTCACTTAAGACATTTCGAGCAAAGAATCGCAGAAGATCTAGGACGTTACTCTACAGGTAACCCTAGAGGAGTTTCGCTCTCTGTAGAAGAGGTTTTTGTATCAATTGAATTCGGTGATGGGTAGTTTTGACGTGAGTCATCGGCTGACTCTTATGTCAGCGGGAACATAAATTGGAGTAAGGATGGTTCAATAGCCAAAGAACGTGATCAGCAAGACAACATTATCAGGAAGAAATGGAAGATGAACATCCTGGAAGAGAGGCCAATAAGATTTGTGGTGTCTGTGGTGATAAGGCCTTAGGATACAACTTTAATGCAGTCTCCTGCGAGAGTTGTAAAGCCTTCTTTAGAAGAAATGCCTTGAAGAATAAGGTGATTCTTTTCATTCAAATATTCCTTTTGTAGCTTTATTATTGTTATATTTAGTGTCAATACAAAATATGATCGTATGAATATATTTTTTTTATAAATCAACGTAACTTTATTCATTACATAGTACCTGATCGGTATGGAGCAACTGGAACACTATTTTGAAATGTGATTATTTAATCAATAGATAATAATGTTTTTTATACTTGAAGTCTTTTGATTATTGTTAATTAAGTATATGACATGATTATATATCATAATGATTTATTTGTTCTTTATTATTTTTACAGGACTTTCGGTGTCCATTCACAGAGAATTGTGATATTACTGTGGTGACGAGACGGTTCTGTCAAAAATGCCGATTAGACAAATGTTTCAATATAGGCATGCGGAAGGAGTATATAATGTCCGAGGAAGACAAAGTTCTCAAACGTCAGAAAATTGAACAAAACCGTGCGAAAAAACGGCCACAGTCCAAAAGTCCAAAAGTGCCAAAAATGAAAAGAGAGAGTATCGAGGATAGTAATTTTGATAATGATACTATCTCTACAGCCTCAGTAGCATCTGTTGCTTCAGTCGCATCTGAAACATATATCTGGGAGTCTGATCGTAAATATACAGATTTAGATGCCAATAGACAACCAGTGATTGATAATATGAGTCCTGTCACTGCAGCTAGCGTACCGAGTCCTTCAAGTCCACCTGAAGGCGCCAATATCGCGGAATCAAAAACGTTAGACATGCTTAAAGAGTCTACCAGCCATTCTGCTATCAATTTTGGAAAATACGATCGAAACACTTCCAGATATGATGAAAGTACTTCGAATTTTGACGAGGGTGCTTCAAACCAAGCAAGATATGAGGATATATCATCTAACACAACAAAAAATGAATGTAGCAAAATGAAGCTAGTAAAGTATGAACAAAACATGTTTTTTGATTCTCATTTTCAAAGTTCTGCTGGTGCATCAAGGTATATTGCGAAATTTGACTGTAATATATCCAAATCGTCAAGAGTTGATCAAGATTTTGAACAAAGAAAATCACCCTTAGCGTACACAGACTGTTCCTCGACGTCTCGAATAGAGTCTAAGTTGCAAAGTGACCCACCTCAAGCCATAAACATGCAGATGGTCGCCGAGGAAACGACGAGTTGTCAAAAGCCAAAGGAAACATGTCCGAAAGGAACTGGTCTAGTCTCAAAATTCATGGAAAATCCTAGCCTCATTGTAAAGTTTCTTAGCAATCCTAGTCTAGTTGCTAAGATATTTCAAGATCAAAGATTGATAGCAAAGATCATGACAGATCCTGATACAGTGACAAAACTATCAGCGGATCCACAAATTTCACAATTTTTGGAAGAAAACAACATAGTTTCCTCTTCTGTAAAACAAGAATCTGATAATGACAGCAGTAAAGTCCAAACTGAACTTACTGAAAATCTTGCAAATAATGGAATTTCAGATAATATGATTAGGCACATGTTAGAGGGTGAACAGCATCAGGTTGAGAATCCAATTTTAACGAATCTAATAACAAATAGGAACCCAGAACAGTGTAAAAGTCAAAGTGAAGAACCTAGTACGAGTAGTGATTTTAATAAGAGCATGGAAGATGTTACCAGGGATGTTCTTCAAGATGTACAAAGGTGAGAAACTTATGTAAAATCTTTAATTTAGTTGTCATATTGCATTTAAATACAATAACTGCTTACTTTTTTGGTTGATAAACGCGAACTAGTTGAATAAAACATTCTCTTTCAGAATACCAATTGCCGCCAATTCTATAGAGTCGATACTTTGCGAAGCGATTAAGTTGGAATTTTCGGCTTACTCCGCTTTGGGTGGCAATCAAAATAGCAGAGAGTTGAACGACGCTGAAAGGGCAAAGCTCAATGAACTGATTGTGGCAAATAAAGCGCTGCTGGCCCCCTTGGACGATGACATTACGAATCTGGTAGGAGAACAATGCAGATTCAAGGTGATTTTTAAAAGCTCCAGTCAAAATAATTACTTGTGTATTTTAGAAACGTGTCTCTTAATTTTTATGTAAATTGACACGAGAAGATACTTCTTTCTTTGCACAAAACTTGGAAATGAGAATCTTTATGTTATGCACTAAAGAAATTTAAACAGTTTTGATTATGATAATTTTTTTATTCTTAGAGCAACTCGGGCCAATCTGATCCTATGCTGTTAGACGTAATCAATTTAACGGCAATCGCAATCAGGAGGCTGATAAAAATGTCAAAGAAGATCAACGCCTTCAAGAATATGTGCCAAGAAGATCAATTGGCTCTCTTAAAAGGTGGCTGCACGGAAATGATGATTTTGCGCTCCGCCATTAATTATGATCCTGATAAAGACATATGGAAGATACCACATAGCCAGGAGAGAATGTCTAAAATAAAAGTGGATGTGTTAAAAGAGGCCAAAGGAAATTTGTATGCCGAACATGCAAGATTTGTTAGAACTTTTGATCCAAGATGGCGGGACGAGAATATCATATTAATTTTAAGTGCGATAGCTCTTTTTACACCCGACAGACCACACGTGGTACACAGTGATGTTATCAAATTGGAACAGGTATGCTGTTCAAGAAATTCTCAATAATATAAAACTCATTGTTAATCTTAATGAACTTATAGATATTTTTGGTATCGCTTCAGGCTATAGTTATTTATCATGGAATCTTTTTCTTTCAGAATTCTTATTACTACCTTCTTAGACGTTATTTGGAAAGCGTCTATCCAGGTTGCGAAGCAAAATCCACATTTTTAAAGTTGATACAAAAAATTTCAGAACTTCACAGACTGAACGATGAAGTTGTGGGAGTATACTTGAACGTGAACCCGTCCAGCGTAGAACCGCTGTTAATAGAAATATTTGATTTGAAGCATTGAACTCTCAGAGATATGATAACATGAAAAGTGTCTAATTATCTATTTTTGGGGAAAATTCATCCAATTGAGATAAAATGAAAGCTAATGCTTTTTCAGTTATATTTGAAGCAATCGTATACCAGGTAATCGTTACGTCTTAAAGACGTAGCTGTTAATTTATTAAATTTCTGTAATACAAATCGTCCTTTTACACGATTGTCGTTAAAAATTGTTATAATTCTATGAAGATCCCGTAGCAAATTGTATAGCGTTAAAAGATGCTCGGGCGTTGTAGATCAACGTTGCTTTAATTAATTTCTCTTTTCTATTTAACAAAAAAGTATATATAACAAAGTCACGAAAGAATTTCCATAAGGTTTTAAGAAAATCCATCATTTGTATATACCTACCCCTAGGAAAGCCATAAATGTTTTTTTACATCGACTCCGAGCGTTATTGAATCTGTCAAAAAAGCATGCAATTTAATGAAAAACAATGGTGCTTTGAGGTTTGCAAGAATTTAAAACAAACAATCCATGAAGTCCAAAAAATGTGTCGAGTATTTCTGGAGTCATAGCATAAATATGTAAAGAATGATGCAAAAACTAATGAAAAATATTGGCTGGTCCTAATTCGAGTAAAAAACTCGAAGCAGAGTCATGATTTCCCGTAACCCTATCATGAATTATTATTACTATCGATAATTTAATCTTCAAGCAAAAACACTATAGCGAATGAAAAACTATACCATTATTTCACTGTATTTTTTTCCCCACCTAAGGTCTCGTATTGCCCTTCTTTAACGAGGCATATTGATCTCTATGAATGACGCTCGGAAAAAAATTACTTTACAAATTTTATTAATGCTCTACGCGTATAAGCGGCTAGACATTTCAATACGGAAGCCTGAATATATTTTGTATTGTGCTTAGAATGTGACGAGTGTATGTACAAATGTGTGTTGAAAGTGTGCAAAAGTGATAAAACAAGAAAGTAAAGATTATCACGAAAGAATAGTGCGATTTATAAATGGGGGAGAAAGAAACGAGACAATGTAACGGGTGTACGCGTTACGGAAATTATAATGTACACGAAAATTGTGATAATGCGATATATGAATATATTTTTCAAAGAACGATGCCTCACTATTTATTATCAACTTTGTTGTATCACTCATTGTAATAATGCCAAAAATTTATTCTTCGTCCTCGTTTAAATGGTAAAACTTATAACATGAATTTGCCTCTTAGACATTATTTAATAGGGTCGAAACATTAAACAAAAATTGAATTTTAAAGATTTTTTAAAAGTCTTATTTAAACGTCTTTTAACGTTTGCAGTCTCCTCCTCCATATTGATCGCGACGCTTTTAATGGAGGAAGCAGTCAAAGCCTGGAATGAACTTCCAGCTTTGACGTCGAAAGTTTGACAATATGTGCAGCCAAGCGTATACATATTTCCCAACTTGGTAACAGTCTTAACGTGAATGAAGGATGAATAGGTATTTTCGGCACGTAGGTGTGCACGGGTTTCTCTTCTATCATTGCGATTCGCAATTAAACCTGAGAAAAGCATTGATCAAGTTATGGCGATAATTGTATCAATAAATACGGTACAAATTAGCAGATAAAACCAATTCGGATATATCAAGATACAGCGTATCAGTGCTTGCAAATAATTGAACATCGCGTAATACAACTACATTTATTGGTACCAGAATTCGTGCTTTGCTTCACTCGTCTTGACGTGAAAATTTTCTTCTAACATGATCCAGTAGAATTGTAATGATGTAGAATAGTAGTATAACTGAAAATAAGACTCCACCAACGTAAATTATATAGAAGATTAAATCCACAATCGCTTTCACTGAGAAAACTATGGAGGATACAATAATTCCCATGGGAAGTCTTTTTTTTTATTTTTGTAGTATAAAACTGATGAGTCTCTTTTTTTTTGTCAACGCTTTGTCACGGTAACGAGAGAAAGAGCATTATGAGAGGCTATTATACATGTAAAATAAAAGTAAGTTTGCATTCTCATTGACTTACTGTGGATTTTTTGTTGTCATGAAAAGAGGAATATACAGCCAGTGACTGCATAGTTTAAGGGTATAGAATGTAATATATATTTTTTCATAAAATACTTGAAAATATCTCTAGACTAAAATATATCGTTTTATTCTACCGTCATATATCATTATTAATGACATCATTTAACATTTAATTAATACATTTTTTCAATTTCTTGCGTACAAAGCTACGTGATCTTTTTTTATGTACAGTAGGTACATATGAGACTCATATTTAGTATGTATATATATTTTTTCTATAGGTTTTTATTGTACACAGCAACTGTACAGGACGTGCACATGCTATAACCCACACGTGTTTTCGTTCCTTGAATTTTTTTTGGATGCTCCAAAGATTCTTTAAACCTTTTATACGCGCCCTCTTGACATTACTAAAATTGACTGCACCATTGGTATCCGGGTTTACAAGACGTTTCTGTGTCTTATCGCTTACTGTCCCTTGATTATTATATAAGTGCTAAGATTTATTGCATGGTCCTCTACAAACTCCCCATAAGCTTGCGACACTCTTCTCAGGTATTGAGAAATCAGGAATACCAGAATAATTGTTTCTCTTGTAATGATAAAATGCATCTATGTTATTCGCATAATTCTTCTTCAATCTTATCTCTTTGATATGGTCAGCTGCTAGATAACAGGCGCCTATTGCTGAGGACGTTGTCAAATGGTAAAGTGTCAATTCGTCAATAATATTGCTTGCATGTATCGCTTCAGTAAATCCTGTTTTTATGAAGTTCCATGATTTCCATACAGAACCAACGCAGATGACTTTTAACCCACCAGGCGAGAGTAACAGGTCCTGTGAATTCGATAATAATTTTAAATTAATTTAGACAGTAATTGAAAATTAATAAATTGCAAGTAATTTTCTAATAAACCTGATAGGCTTACATTATGTGCTTTTTTTGCGAGAGCTATTACGTGCATTGCCAAATATTCACCGTTTTCACGGAAAATATCTAAACACAACGGATCTTTATTCTCACATCCAGTTGCAATTTCCTTGGCGAATTTTGCAAAACTAACTTTCTCAAAATTCGAAAAAAGGTGCGACAACAATGCGTGCCTGTCGGCTACGTGAAAGAAATTTTTTAGTGCCGGCCAAACGTAGGTTATCGGATATGGTGCCTTCTTCAAATCATCCAAGTCATCGAATACGTACTTGCAAGCACGATGAGCTATGTAGTAAGCTTGAAGAAAAACATTTATTAAATTTTACAATCTGTACAATAATGATTATTCCTTTTTTATCCCATTTGAAATTCTTACCACTGCCCTCGTCGCCTATAACGTGACCCCATCCTCCACATCCGTAAGTCTTTCCATCCGGATTAATTAGAAGTGCGTTACTTCCGGTTCCGGCTATGAGAACTATTCCACCATTTTCTAAGCCAGTCTTCATACTTCCTAATGTATCGGAACTGACGATATAATTCTTAGAGGCATTTGGATAATCTCGAAGAAGGCTTTCTTTTATTATACGATCTGTCTCTTTTTCTTCGCAGCCACTTAAACTAAGCCCCTAAAATATTTTTTCATTCGTGATATGTATATTTGAGAATTAAGAATCTTAATTAAAAATGAAGGACTAGCAGGTCATTAACTAATTAAAGATGAAAGACCATCATAGGTAATTAGTCAATAGTACTAACCACGCAATCGAGTGGCGTCTTTTCCGGAATTTTTAATTCTGTTTTAATTCGTGATATCATCCCATTGATTCTAGCGACGGTTTCCGGTATGCCCAATTGCTAAAAATGATTTTTTCCCTTTAGATATACTTATTAGATATGTTTAATAGCTTTCAACATTTTAGTTTAAGCAATGAAAAATTTCATTACTATATTTTATAGTATAGAAAACCCATATGGTTTATATCATGTTTCCCCGAGGGCTGTGTATGCTATACATTACAAATAGTGGTGAAACGGTAAATGTCATAACACTTTTAATAGATCTGTTATAGTACGAAAGTTTTATGTTGTTACCCAATGATTAGTGCCAGGTCCTTTCAATTCCGATAACTTATTACCACTTCCGTCTACAACTATAAGGGTTGAATGTGTAGCCCCACTGAAAATACAATTTTCGATTATCCACGTTAGATTTTAATAGGACAAGCACATAAATAACGATTTAATCGTGTTATAAACAGATAAAAATAGTGGTAATATCGAGTCCGTCAGATTGCATCACTCCGTTACAAGATTAAAATGACATTACTTCTGTGTACCGTAGATAAACGGATATTTTATGTTTCTCAAAGATAAAGAAACCGATTTAAAAAAAGCAGATACGAATGTGAAAAATCAATCGGTCAATATTAAATAACTAAAGAGAAGCAGGTGTCTCTTTGGTTAATAAAAATATTTTACCCTTCTATTCCACCTATCCTGACGTCCTCGGCTTTTTTTTTCAACAGATCCTCATCAATTTTCCCCACGTCGCTCACTTCCTGCGGACTTGACGCATCTGTTTGCTTCGGTTTACCCTCTATACCTTCTGACAGTTGATTCTTCTTCTCCTGTTCCGCCATCACCAAAAGCTTCAAGAATGCCCGTCAAATTTATTCCTTTCGTCGTCCTGATTCACAGCACGAAATCAAATATTTATTTTTCCTCAATAGTTACAATACTCATCCAAATAAATATCGACATTTTCAAAAATTGGTTATACAATAAATTTATTTAATTATTATAATTCCTCTACAATCTAACCAAATGCAGTCTGCACAAAATTTTATAATGGTCAATCTCCGCGTTATTAAATCAAATTGAAGCAAATATTCGCGCCACACTTACGCCTCTTTTAATCTGGTCTCGAGTACCACAGGAAGCGCAAACACGATTACTCGTACGAGAGCAAACTTCAATACCCAAGGAACCCTGTACGATATTACCGTAGCTACTTGCACTGGCAGTCCCTCCTTTGCACGATGTTCATGTTTGCACTGAAGGAAAACGTTCCATTAAATGTCAAAAAAGTGGGGATCTAGCCAGTCACGTGACCAGACACGATGAAATACCATCGGTCGTACGAACAGGAAGAACGGATTAATGCTTTCATATATCATGTAGTTCATTTACGACGTAGTAACGTACATCAACGTTTCCATGAATGATAATTCTTCACACAACCACAGAATAGTGGGTTGTGTAGAAGAAAGAGTGAATATAAGTTATCAGTAAATATATATGTTCACAAGTTTATGTATGCATAGATGGAAAAGTCAAAGTCGTTGAAGGAACACAGGTTGCCGGAAGAGTGAGAGTAAAACAGTCTAGAACCATTTTCTAGATTTTAGTTCGTGGATTCATTGAATGGACTGCATACTGCGACGATACAATATGTATGTATATGATTATTAATGATACACTGGTATGTACCTAATTATATAATATTAGGCGTATAATTTTAACGAAAGGTTCCTCACATGCATAAATGATGCATTTAATAAGACACTTCCGTACGATGCAGACGACTAACGTCTCTGTTAGTCCAGAATATGATGAGTTGTTGAATCATTTATGATTCATACATTTATTCATGCACTTTCGTATTTTCTAAGGGTTTCTTTGTCTGGATGAAGTCAGTTGCATTCAATCTTCTGTTTGTCGAGACCGCTGGTTACGGGAGTTGCATATTAATTTGATGTCTATATATAGGTGTATATATGTATATATATTGACATTAAAAGCATGTGCAATCGGTTATTTGGCCGTTCATATATCTATATGATTGTATATTTTTTAAATTGAGGTTGTGATTATGGAATAACACAACAAAGCTTAATGTGAGATTCAAAAAATTTCTCTGAATGGCCTTTCTTTTTATTTTCATGAGATTTTTATTATGTGAGAGAAGCAGTGTATCAAATGTCGCTTACCGTCCTATATATTCGAGGCTACAAAGGCTTATACGTTCTTTGTTCGTTATTCTGAAGCAACTTGCCTTGAACTGTGGTCGACCAACGCTTTTTAATGAAAACGAGCGTAGTCTTCATTTTTCTTCACTTTATGGTGTGCGAACTACGTTACCATTTACTGAAAACATGTTTTAGCTGGTTAAATCTTTTTAAATGTACAATAACAATGAGATTTTTGAGACGAAGAAATATGTATGACCTCACTTAACTCAGTTTCAATTGCTAGGTAGCTTAAGATTAAAAGGTCAGGACGAATTGAGGTAAAGTAAAAGAAATTTTTATTCAACTTGGAATTCTAACGGTAATCGTATGTACGAGTTGCACAACTCACACTATATTTGCTCACTAGATAAACTCCATCTCCGTAGAAAGTGCATCGAGAGAGCGCAGCATCACAAACTGAACCGGTCCAGTGTATCTCAATTATTCATAGTATTATATAAATACGTTTGTCATACTTAATAAGATTAATCTTACCTGTAACGGTTTTCAAGATAAAATTGTTGAACCAAGATAAATTCCATAAAAATTGTATTCCAAATATCCAAGAACTGTTTTTCCAGTCTCTTCTGCTAAACAGGCTCTATTTATAGAATAAGTTAAACGACTGAAATGCATGTTTTATGTTTATGGTAACAATAGTTTTGTATATTTAAAAAGTTAAAGAATTTTCAAAAAGACGCGTAAATATTATATTATCTGTGCTATCCACCTTGCTGCTGCTACCACCTAGCGGCGGATGGTGTTTCTAGTCGGAGATCGATGAACTCCGAACACAGTTCTTCAGCATCGAGTAAACTTTCTTATTCAGTCCCGTACTTTCTATGGCCCATATGCTAAGGAATCGTACGGGTCCCGCATTCTCGACTCCGCCAGCACAGCGAGGTGCTTGCGAGAGAGTCGTCTCGCGTTGTCGTCGGCCATTGTCTGTCATGGAAGCCTACCAAAATGGCAGAAGTCGTGCAGATGTTTTTGTTCCTATTTAAGTCGAAGTACCGTCGGAAAGAACTGTTTCGCGAAGACAGGCACGAGGGTGGTTTATCGTGTGCGATATTGTGGGCAGTGATCATTTGGGCGGTTGTGTTACAAGGTGCAAGATCGGCTTCATCAGGGTCCGAGTCGACGTGCGACCTGGACAGTTGTATCAACGGGGATTGTGTCAATGGCAGCTGCGTCTGTCACGAGGGCTGGCAAGGCCCGTCATGTCAATACTGCGGCGGTAAAGTCAGGTAGGAAAGATATTCATGAATCATTTAAAAGTCGCCAAGACTTTGGTTCGTAAATTCGGTTAAGCCATGGTTAGTAACTTGCATCCCAGCGTCATGAGCAACGGGACTTGGCTATAAATTTTGTAGGTCATATTTTGAACATGTCCTGAATTTTTTAATGAAATTTCATGCCAATTATTGATGAACCATATACTGCTCCGAAATCAGGAGCTCGTTTATATCACGTAAACAAGTGGATCCTTGTTTCGCGCTAACTTTAGCCTTTTGATAATCATCCCGAGTGTCGCGCGCATTTTTGAAAATTTTGCCGCGAGCGATTTACTACTGTGAAACCAACTTTTCGTTACACCTTTCAAAATTCTATAAATTCCTTATACACTATGATTCTTCTAGACTCTCTCTTTCTCTAGCTCTTTCCTATTCCTTATTCCCACCCACGAATATGTCGCGCACAACAGCGTGAACGATCCTGTTTGGCTTCTTGACGTTTCGCTGTGGATCCGCCACTCTCGTAAAAATTTGTTATATGAGCTAAAGCATCTCAGATTCTATGTAAAGGTGTTTTTGCTTGTTGAGACAACCTTCAATTTCACGGTCATAAATCATTACACAATTTCCTTGTTATATTGAATTATTCTTTTCAAATAGCTATATCCCAATCTCGTAGTTTTGACTGTTCAGTTATTCGCAAACGTAACGAGAATATTGTCGTTTTGTTTTTCAAGAGGTACCATAGCGTGATACACCTGTATCTCGTTCTTTGTTTTCTGATTAAAAGAAACGCACTTGTCGACTTCTTTATCTCTCTTATGCCTAAAGTTTATTCTATGGCCACAGTTTCCTTCGCGGTCTTTGAACATATGACCCTCTACCGGCCTCACGAAGTTGTTACGTCCACCGATAAAATGGTCTGGCGAAATTGGAACACGCTCTAAATGTCATCTCAGCCATAAAGTCTCCTCTTCATTTATTTAGCGAAAATTTTTCGTGAAACGTTGCGATATCTCAGAAATTCCGCACGCAAAGATCGGAAGAACCCCATCGTTATACTTTTCAAATATTACATTAAAGATTTTGATCCATCCGTACTATATATAGATAAACAGTCCCAATAGAACACGTGGAACGCGTCAACGAACCGATGCCGAAGAAACACTCTTTAAAATTCTCATCAGGCAACGTCGCTGGAGCAATTTCTTTCTAAATAAAAATACGGATCGCGATAGCATGGCGTCTCCTCAAAGTATCTCGCTTACCATCGCGTTAAATCAATTGCTAAGGACTAAGGGTAATTTCGAGAAGACCAAGCTTCAGGCTTGAGTTTTACCTTAAAGCGAAGCGCCCCATTTAACTGTCTCTTTATCCTTCTCTAGTAACTCTTGAATTTTTAATATTAAAATCCCTTTGAATACGACCCGACAAACGCTCGAAGTTTACAGCGAATCTCATTTCCATGATAAACCGTCGACGCAGTTTCGGATCCTTGAAACATCATGACGGGTTCGCGGTTATTGGGATTAGGACAAAGTAGGTAGAGGCCAGACACCAAAATAAGCTGATTTATTTATGGCCTTCAGATAGCGACAAATAACATTGTGAAGTCACCAGAATATGGTGGTAAAGATGGGTAGGAGTGGTCAATGTCATAATTTCGATGGTAACCATGAGACTCTTTATTTTTTTTCTCTTCCACAGCGACGCCCCGTGGTCAGTATTGACTGTTTAGCTACGTCTGTTTCACAAATACCAAGTAAATGTCCGGGCGTCATCTCTCGAAAATACCTTAATGAATTTCGACGTATCTAGGTTGCCCAGAGTTTATTTTAATCTGACCAATAGCATCATGGGATTATAAAGGGAATTAACTTTTATATAATGCACGAGTACTATCCGAGCAGACTGCTTGCAATGAAAATTGGATGCGACGTGTCTGGACTAGAATCGTAAATCCTGTCGTAAAACCGGCGGGAATTTTAAATGTAAAAATCTTTCTATCCATCCTTCTCGATATCTTTCTATACTTTATTATTATACGTCTCTTATTTTCATCTCGTTCTCTTTCATTGATTTACCTTTAATATCCGCTTGGCATTTGATTGAGTCTTTTTCAGAAATGCGACAGAAAGTTCAAGAAAATTGATTGGCCGTCCGAAGGGAATTTTCTTTTTGGTTTATCTCCAAATTAACCGTGACATTTTAATTCGGCCTCACCTACTCCCAACCTTTTCAGCTTTTCTCTTCTTCTTTCATACGAGCTGCCCAAGCGTGATTCCCTATGGGCAGACTCTATACGACCAATTTTCTATTTACATTCGATAGCAGTACGATTACGATCGATTTTGAACTTTCCCAATCTCAACGTGTTTGCGCCAATACATTTTTTTTTTTCATTTCTCACTTATTATTAGCCGTCTGCACTTTCTATTAGGTATACTCCGTGTGTCTCGTTCGATCAAATGAAATTCGATACGTTTTTCTTAACTGTCGGGAACGATTATATCACAGTTAATTGACTCATAACACCTTGGGAATAGACATCTTCACATCCCACTCGATTGCAATAGAGCATGATAGGTAATCTTAAACAAGGTCGCCTCTATTAAGCCTGCTCCCCCACGTATTTTCTCTCTCGGTAAAATCAATTCTCCTTTTTTTTTACCCTTTACACTGACCTTTGCATTCCACTAATGACTGCCCGTATACACATAGCTCCATTTATTCTGCTGATTTTTCTCCCCATTCACGATTCCTTTAACAATATTTCTTGACAGTCAAAGTTCGTGTCTGAAGTTTATAGAAAAGATTTGTATGAAGAAAAAATTAATTTCCACCTAGTTGACGTATCATTTAGTATATTATTATTTCCGTACATATATTCGTTCACGAAGAATCCGATAAACATATTTTCACCGCATTGCATAGTCTATGGTAATGTGGAAGCTTGTAACTCGATTAACGGTTCTCTATACGTTACTTCTATATATGTATATACGTATGCCTACAAAATGGTGACGAACGATAATCCCACGAGGCATAAGGTGGAGGTTTATCATAACAAGACTTTTTGGTCACTCCCAAGCATACGAGTTATACTGAACGACCTGCGGACGCGAAGGATCGTTAAGATTCCGTCGCGTTGACAGATATAAAATGAAAAGGGCGTAAACTGGCGGAATTTCTATCGTGATAAATAATCATTTCGCGTTTAATAAACGACGACATTTCTCCATTGGCAATTTATCCTTAAATCAATTAAACCTCTACGAGGACACGTATACTCCGGACATTAAGACCTTATTTCATAGGTCGTATATAAGCGGTATCGACTTGTATCTTTCAGTCAGGGCTTTTATCCTGCCAGTAATAGCTATGGGGTATCCCTTTATCCTTAAGTCAGGCTTTTCAATTTATAGGCAACGTGTACTCTGGCGTCCATCGACTCTCTTGTCTCCAGTCGGTAGTAGCTGTTGGCGAGAAAGAGAGAGTTTTAAGATGGTATAGGTTTTTCAGAGGGATCAAAGAAATAGCTATAAAAATCTTTACGACGTAAACTCAAAGGGTTCAACTCCTTAATACCAGCAATTTCTGAGTAACCCCGTATAGGGTTCTGCCAGCGTTTTCATGAAGCATTTCTCGTTACACGTACCCTACCGATTTTCTTGAAGAATTTTCATTAACGCGAAATTTCATTCGACTGCGTTCCTAAACAACTGCAGTCCGGTTTGATAAATAATTATTTACCACTTTTTTACTTTATTTATTTACCAAGAGATAGTTTCTGTGCTTAAATTTTTTAATTGATTTATTAACATGCCCCTTTACCGCTATGTTTCAGGCTGTCAGAATCTTCGGGCAGTATCCATGAAGGAATTGGAAATTATTCGACGGACATGAAGTGCTCCTGGCTAATCGAAAGCAGCCCGAATTCCTCGATAAGGATTCACATCGAGGAATTCGCCACGGAGTGCGGCTGGGACCATCTCTACATCTACGACGGGGACAGCGTCGAGGCACCTGTACTTGGGGTCTTTTCTGGATTAATGCACAAGGACGGTTACCACATCCGACGTGTACCCGAAGTAGTGGCACGATCAGGAAGTGCCCTTCTATACTTCTACTCCGACGTCGCTTATAATATGAGCGGTTTTAATATTACATATAAGATCAACGCATGTCCTAGCAGGTACGAAGTTCTGTGTCACCTGTTATGCTACTCGTTTCTCTCATAACCCAAGTCCCATTACGTTACATAGTATAGAGCTCCTGCTCGTAGTACCTTACCCTCTATGGGAGACATTATTTAACTCGTACCTGTCACATTAACTTGGTACAGTGCTACCTATTACATACGATATTACACTGACTCTTCATACGAATCACTTACAGGGCTTTGCCATTCGTTCAGAAAGATTCTAACCATGAAATTAAATTTGCTATTCCGTTCTTGGTACACTATGAGGTTACATGACACTGGGTACAATTTTGATGTATACTTTTTCAATGCTCTTTTCATACTTTGATTATATTTGAAATTCTGTACTGTTAATGTACATGGTGAAAATAGTTATGTGTGTGTATAAATTTTAGAATTTTATTGAATGCTCAGTACACCTTTCTCTTTACTTCTCATACAGGTATTCACATACTGACTGCTCTGGGCATGGCGTTTGCATAGAAGGCGTATGTACTTGCGATGCTACGTGGACTGGAGATGCTTGTGACGTTCAAGTCTGCCCGAATAATTGTTCGTATGATCTTCATCAAGGCGAGTGCAATCGTGAGAGGCATCAATGCGAATGTAAATCTGGCTTTGAAGGTAAATAGAATGGGGAAACCGTTCAGAGTAGTGGCTGGGGTTTTTAATTGTCATTGTATAAAATTTGTACACGTGATACATTTATTGTTCTTGAAGTGCAGGGGATACTGAAAAATTTGTATTCTGTGAAATATATGTCAGTATCTGTATTTGTCTATGATTTCTGACTGTGTTCTTGATACTGCTTGGGGATCCTTTTAGGTTCAGACTGCAGTCAAAGGAACGAGAGAGGATTCTGGGAGGCAGTCACTTACAAGGACATCTCTCCTGAGGGATCAGCTAGTCACTGTTCTATTGTCTGGCGAGACTCACTTTATGTCGTCGGCGGTGAGAGTTTCCATAAGGCGAAGATGATCTACGTCTATGATTATAACGGTAACGTGTGGGAGACGCCCCACGTAGAAGGCAAACTACCCGCTCCCCGTTATGCCCATTCTTGCGTTCTATTTGGTGACAAGATATATATGTACGGTGGCGTCGTGCAAAATTCTACGGTGACCAATGAACTTTGGGCCTTCGACGTATCCGCTAAAGTCTGGGAAAATGTTACTGTTCATGACAACTGCAATAACAAGACCATGTGCGGACCACTCAAGGTGATTTTCCAATGGATCCGGTTCCGCGGTCCATTAATATTCCAGCATGCGTACCGTTCGTATCAAGAGACTACCCACGATTGCTCGTTGAACCATTCGCAGAAGAATCTCCATTGTCTTCGCGCGAGCTCAACGAGCAAGTAGACATATGCCGTACTTGTATTTTTTTTTTTCATTCTGTAAAACGTTTCACTTCTTTCTCGTACTCTTGTGGATAGATTGTATGTTGTTTGGACTGGATACGCAATCAAGCACTTTTAAGTTAACTGATTGCGAATAATAAGATTTATATATAGTTAAAATTCTTAAGAAATTTATAGAATAGCAAGTAAATGTAATGTTTTTTTATAGGTTGCTGGTCATACTGCTAACATGGTGCAGAGTAACGGAAAAAAAGAAAAAATGGTTGTGATATTTGGACACTCTCCACAGTACGGATATTTGAATACTGTCCAAGAGTATTATTTTGGCACGAGAGAATGGCAGATCGTGGAGACCTCTGGATTTCCTGTGAAAGGTGGTTATGGTCACAGTTCTGCCTATGATCCATTGACGAATCTGATCTACGTCTACGGCGGATACGTCTCCGAATCACAGAGCAGTCAAATCCTAACGAGTCGATTATACTCATATCATCCTAATACCAGAGAGTGGACACTCTTGACTTCCGCACCATCAGCTAGATTCTTTCACACTGGCGTCTTTGTATCCGGCGGGTTGATGCTTATTTTCGGTGGTAACACTCATAATGATACTCATCACTCTCACGGTGCAAGATGCTACTCAGCCGATACTATTGCCTATGACGTTACTTGCGATTCCTGGCATCAATTTCCCATGCCCAGGGAAATGATTGATCTTCCTAGATACGGGCACAGTGCGACGGTGTTTGAGAAGTCTATGTATATCTATGGTGGTTTCGATGGACAGATGCTCTCAGATATGCTCAGGTATACATTAGACAATAATAACGATGAATGGAATATCACGATCACATCTTTCATTATCAATGTCCTTGCTATTAGGTATACACCAGGTAGATGCGAGCATCTCACCAGCCAGAACCAATGCCTGAACGCGAGGACGGGAGTGAAGTGCGTGTGGGATAAAAGGGAGGGTCGGTGTTTGCAAATCTCAACGATTCCTCGGCACGTACTCCAAAACGACGACTTACACGACGGCACCTACATGCGATGCGTGGACGACATGCCACCACGTGGCATGACTTCCCACAAAGAGCTTTGCAAGCTACTCACGGACTGCACGGCCTGCGTGCAGACATCTTACAATTGTGTCTGGTGTGGCAAGAGTTGTTCTTATGAGATTTGTCGCGACAATGCAAATACTCCGCCTCTAAAGGCCATTACACACTTGGATCAGTGCGAAGCGCATTCTGGTGTTGAGTGTTTGCAGTTGCATACGTGCCACGGGTGTTCCAGTAATACGCACTGCGTGTGGTCTTGGTCGAGTGGACCTGATCGGTGCAAACCGCAATCCAAAATCAGAGAAGTAAGTACTGGGTATTGGAATAGAGAATATTTTTATACGTCAGTGAATTTGAGTTTTTTTTTACTACGTCAAATTTGTTGGTTTTAACTAGTTAGATAACTGTTTGTCCTGTTTACAGGTGAATGGTATCAATGGAACGATCCAAGCGCAAAGACTAACAATGGATACCTGTAGAAATCCCTGCGCAGACTTCACTTCCTGTCGAAATTGCACAGAGTCTGATTGTATCTGGTGCCAAAACGAAGGGAAGTGCGTTGACAAAAATGCCTACCCGGCGAGCTTTCCTTATGGACAATGTCGTGAGTGGACGACGGCAGATGCTAAGTGTCGTGCCACTGAAACAGGACGTGAATGGTGCAGCTTCTATTCGTCTTGTACTAGCTGCAGATCAGATCCAGGTTGTGGATGGTGTGATGACGGATCCGGTACTGGAAAAGGACAATGTTTACCTGGGGGCGCTCGTGGTCCTAGCAACAGAGAAGATAATATTTGTCCTCTTGATCACTGGTACTTTACCAAGTGTCCTAGTAAGTTTCGTTTATCTAAAAAAATATGCTATTTAACATTTTTTTCGAGTTTTTGTAAATATATATTGGGAAAAAACTCTTGCTTCTTTTTCAATTACTTTTCACTTTATATTTACACGAAATCATTCGATTACGTTACAGCCTGCCAATGCAATGGTCACAGTACATGTCTTCCAAACAGCAGCGTTTGTATTCAACCTTGTGCAAACTTGACCCATGGGCCTCACTGCGACAAGTGTATCCCTGGATATTACGGGAGTCCTCTCAATGGAGCAACTTGCCAACGTAAGTTCCATGCAACTTTGTTCATCTGTCTTTTTCTTTTACTGTGTTAACACGAGTTCACACTGTTCCTTTTTTCATCGTAGCTTGCTCCTGCAACGATCAAGGTACTCAGTGTACCAGTGAGACTGGAAAGTGTTTCTGCACCACTAAGGGTATCATTGGAGATCATTGCGAACGCTGCGATTTGACTGGTCTTTATCATGGTGATCCTACTAAGGGCTCATGTTTTTGTAAGTCATATTTAGTTGTGAATCAGTGATTTTACGATTGAGAAAATTGACTTACTTGGATATTCAATGCATTGTGTTTTCAGATGATCTGACTATTGATTATCAATTCACGTTTAATCTGAGCAAGAAGGAGGATCGTCATTACACTGCAATTAATTTCAAAAATTCCCCATCAAAGCCAGACGTTGATGCCGAGTTTACAATAATCTGCTCAGTTCTTGCCAAAATGAAAATCACTATGAAGAAGGGCAATAGTCCTGAGAAACCGTTACTTCTTGGTGCCAACTGCACGACTTACAAGCATCGCTTCAGCAAGGCTGACTATAATTTTGGCAGCGAGGATAACAACACTCTAACTACATTCTACGTTTATGTTTATGACTTCCAGCCACCCCTCTGGATACAGATATCATTCTCACAATATTCCAAGCTCAATCTTCAACAATTCTTCATTACATTTTCTACGTGAGTATCTGCTAAACACATACGGGCGTCGTTCTCGAGACTGACTTAAAGAAATTAAAGTTCATAGCTAATCGAGAGATTCGTGAGTATCTTTCTAAGGAATGATCTTCGATAGAGAAGTAGCTTGTATTGCATGCAATTCTAAGAGTAGGGTCAGTGAAGAGATCGGATGAAAAACACGCCCCTATTTTGAAAACAATTTTCAATTTTTTTCTTTTTTTTTTTTTTTTTTTTTTTTCAAAATTCGTACCACCGCCCTTTTCTGTTGTCCTAAACCTCAGGCAGTACTAACTTGTAAACTAGAGATTACATGACACCGCACAGGTGCTTCCTCGCCCTGCTACTGGTGGCAGCAGTATTGTGGAAGATCAAGCAGAGATACGACCTCTATCGAAGACGCCAAAGACTCTTCGTCGAGATGCAACAAATGGCTAGCAGAGCATTCAGTCAGGTACTGGTGGAGATCGAGAGGCGAGACGTCGTTCTATCGAGCGGCGACGGAAGCAATGGCGACGCCAATAACTCACGAAAAAAGAAAAAGGTCAATAAACGCACTGTTTAACTTTGTTAATTTGCGCACAGTAAAACTTTCTGAAGCTCATAGCAAAATTGCATATTTTTAGGATGCTCCTAGCCCAATAGCTTTGGAGCCTTGTTGCGGTAACAGGGCAGCAGTTTTATCTCTGCTGGTGAGGTTACCAACAGGTGGTGAACCTTACACGCCTGCAGGTCAAAGCGCAGGACTTGCGGTGGCTTCGGCCTTAGTTACTCTGGGCAGTCCGCGAAGGCCGTCACAGGAGTTGACTATGAAAGAGCCGAAGAAGACGAGGAAATCAGCAAGTCAGCATCCGGACTCAACATGCATTTAGCGGTAAATTCTAGTGGAAGACGCCGTCTTTAAGTTTTAAGTCATAAGCCTCATCCGCTGTTACGATGGAGAGCTTGGCAGCCTTTGGAACTGCTTTGGAGATCGGCTTGAGATCGAGGTCGTGACAGATACTACTCTGAATCAGCAAACTGAAGACGTAACTCATGGTGAAAAAGGCTGGGACGGCCAAAGTGGTTATGGTAAGAATAATTGAGCTTCTCTTACCGTATAAATCAACTAGATTTTTACCAGGCCTGCCTTTTAATCTTTCAATTCGTTGACCTCGACTCTGAAAAATGGCGTCACGACGCACGTCCCATTATCTCATCGCAGTCATTGATCTGAAATCATAACTCTTAGCAAGGATCTCATTATATCCCACGATTAGTGGGTACGAATTTACATAAAATTATAATATCCTTCACTCTTTAATATCGAGATGAATAGCTCAACCATTCTGAATGCACGCGAATGCCGTATTTTCTAGGATTTATTAATGCGCTCATTCCAGCTCAATCGATAATCGCCTAGAACTTGTATGTAAAGCTGTCACGACCAGGTTACCAGCTGATTTTCCTTTGTCGAAATTATCGACAATGGCTGCATAACTCTCCAAGTCACGCACGATTTATTATCGCGATTTCGTTACGTCAAAGTATTCACGTTCGCCCAACTACGTTTCAAACAGCGGATGAAAAGCGCTGGCGTGATTTTCATGACTTTTGGTGATATCCGAGTTGGTGTGTGCTTCTCGAATTTTTTAAATCTCGTATATGACCGCCACTTTGGGGTAAATGCAGAATGTAACGAGGAAAGTGTAATACTAGACACATACGTAATGCATCCGAAACAGCAAGAGGACATTCTCTTTTTGGCATTTATATGTATCCGAGTTTATTAATTCCTCTACTATTTCTATAGATACAATGAATTCATCAGATATCTTGTCTTGCGTTTCGGATGACTTGCACAATTTGTAAATAATTCTATGCCAAGTTCGAATTGAACATTAACTTGAGCCGTACGTCGGGCCCGAAATGCCGATTCGGCGAAAATCAAAAGAAATGCAGAACGAGGGAGAGAACGAGAGAAAGAGCGCGTGTATGTAAGCGAGAGAGAGAGAGAGAGAGAGAGAGAGAGAGAGAGAGAAAGAGTGTATGAATGAAAAATTGTATAAAAATTACTGAAAATAATTGGATCGTCGTGAAGATTGCGTTTTAAGTATATAAAAGGAAGAAGAAAAAAGAGCTGAGAATAAGAAAGTAAAGAGAAAGAGAAAGACGTATGTTAGGAAGTAACGTACGGCGTGAGAGAGAGAGAGAGAGAAAAAGAAAACGAAAAGCCACTGAAATAACGTGACCATAGCAGGATACACAATGATGGGATACATTCTAAACTGATGGAACTTATGGAAGGATGTTGCAATAAGGGAGTGATAATCTCGACTGTAAAAATCAATGTTTTTGTTTGTTTGTTTCCGCAAATCGAAAAAGCACAGGAACGAAGCTGCGTGGGCGAACGGCGTAGGTGATTTCATCTGTTTGTCCCAGTTAATTTGTAGAGATCGATACTGTTGTTGCTGCTGCTACTGCGGTATGAAGTTACAACAAAGACAAAAACAAGAGTTAAGAGAATACGAATGATTAGACGAGGACGATCTAGAATTTAGACTGTAAACAATAGAACACGAAATATTCATACTTGCGCCCGCATCAAATAATATTAACGGGTACCATTGACATTAAGTTAATTAGTTAGAATGTAAAAACGTCAGTGCGTATATTTGTATATCGGGTAACCGAAAGGTACAGGGATGCAGATATTTTTTAATTATCCCATTGGGTTTAAAAATTCATTCTTTTATTTTAATTATCTAATACTCATGCGATTCTTAATTAGACTTTGTCCACAGGGGGATGGACTGTGTTGGCAATTCACAATAGTCATGTGAAAATAATGCAAGTCTCGACTCTTTTATCCGTCTCATTATATAGGGTAGCTAGAAATTCAATATGGCCAATGACATGCAAAAGATATTATCATGAACTGTCGTTATACACTCCTCCAGTGTCTTGCATCAATTTGAAAAATCATCAAAGAATCTTATCATTCCTTATTCCATCTCTGATCGCTGGTCCATCCTTATGGTAAAGCTGTTTTTCATCCTCCCGTATCATCTTCTCCCTCCTACGTTTCTTACGAATTATCCATCATCTTCGAAAAGTTAGTTTAATTTTTGATACTACTTTTTTTTTTTTTTTTAATTAGACTTCTTAGCGATATCTGCGAATTTTTTTTGTTTTGTCTCGTCGTTTGGTTACTATCGTAACTCTCCTTTATACTTTTTGTATCTTATTTATCTCGCTGTCTATTTACTCATCTGCCTATCTACTTATATATATATATATGTTATATGTACTGCCAAGCGTTAGGTTACACTCACGTCATTTGTATCTTTAGTATTTTATCCATACCATTGTCATACGGACGTTTTCTAAGTCTCGCGAGATTATGGAAAATATTGCGACATCTTTCTTCTTCGGAATCTGCTTTTGCCCCTTTGCTTTTCCAAAATTTCAATAAAATCGCGAACCGTTGTTGTTCCGTCCCTTGTTCCCACGGGGATGAGGCCTTCGATAACCAATCTGTTTTTTCTCTTGATATTTGAAAAATTATTTTTGACAAATTATAAAACGCAGATACGCCCGGATATTAGAACCTATTTGCATTTTACATTATATAAAATTGAAAAGTATTGACGTTTCTTTTATCGTTTGACAATCGCGAGTATTTTTAATTATATTATTATAGTATCAAATGGGGTATATATATATAGGATACATATATGTATCCTATGTATCTACAGATTATTGAATTGACGACAAATGCACTTAACGAGCACATATTATAACGTGATTGTCAACTCAGTCACTTTTCAGTTGAGTCATTGCGAATATTTCGCGAATCCAGCGGCAACAAATTATCCTTTCGATTTGAATTTCAAATAGAATTTGCATTGGAAATTCACGACGAATTTTCCAAATGAATTATTAGCATTTAAGAGCGAAACGGGAACCTGGAAGAGACCGCTAACGGAACTTCTGCCCAATATATTATACCAAATAGGAGTTCGTGACAAGAATACCCGAAAACTTTTGTTTTACTCCATTATATCATTTTTTAATATAGAAAATTGAGTAACGCTTTATTCTTTTTTTTTTTACACTCACTCAAAGAACTTTTTATCATCGTACGTGTCGTATCCCTGGAGGATCCAACGAGAATCCCACAATTCGTCCAAAAGTTTATCATGTAAGAGGTGAAAGGTCATAGCTCAGGGTGGGTTGTGTATAGGAATAAATATAAGTAAGGATCGGAAATGGATTATAAAAAAAAGATGAATTATCAGAGTGAGAGGGAGTGTGTGAGAGAGAGAGAGAGAGAGAGAGAGAGAGAGAGAGAGAAGACAACGTGTCATAAAAATTCAGTAATAGTCTTTCTATTGGCCCAGATCTTTATACCGATAGGGAGTGCGTCGACGTCATAATTAACTAATAACGAAAAGTAAAAAGAAAGCAAAGTATTAGAAATTTCTAAGACGAATATATATATATATATATAAGTATACAATTCAGACAGGGAAGCAATGGTCGCCCGAATATAAACGTAAAACGTCATACAAAACAATATGATACGAATAACGCTGAAACAAACACGTCAGACTGGACTTACGTAAACGTGCGAAATATGAAGATGCAAGCAATTAGGGCTGTAAAGAAAAAAAAAAAAAATAATACATCCTACACGATAAATTATTTCACACCCAACACACACACAACGGACGTTAACATCCCTTAACGATATCTAGATAACCGAAAGCCATAGCTTGCAACAATTTTTCTAGATAATGATTGAAAATATTAATTTTTATTCGAGCGTAAGCTCAAGTAAACTTTGATAAAATTATTAAAAAGTAGAAAAAGCTAAAACCACCATACTGCGAACGGGTAACAGTGACGCACGAGGCGCTCGTGCACGTGCGGGATTTATGCATTCTGCGTCGAATATGTATTTGCACGTGTACAGACAGATTCAGAAATCTTTTCGTATGTCGAAAAGGGCACACATTCCTAGATGTGAGAGAATTAGCCAGTTTTATTCGTACATATTAAATCCCTCCAATCATGCTTTCACAAATGATGTTGACCGTTTGTGAAAATAGGTTACTCGAATAAATTATTCATTGAGATATATATATATATATACACCCATACACTCGTTTAGATAACCAGGAATACATCCCTCGGTAATAATTTACAGACCGCCCGCCCCCCCCCCCCCCCCCTCTATACACCCTGATTAATTACCCAATCAGTCGAGCGTACTGTAACTTGCAATTAAAATTTCAATATTTCGAGGACTTCTGTCATTTTCATCGTGATGGTTAATGACTTTTGACCTGCGGCATCCCAGTCGATAATTTTGATAACGAGAAAACAATGCGTTGCAATTATCCACTGTTAATTGATTGATTATTAATTGATTGCTGCTGTATTTGCTGTTATCACCCACCCTCGTTTCAAATGCATCGTTATCGCGGATTTGGATAATTTTTTTTTCTTAATATTGAGAATATCGGATGTAGGTAAATTAATAGATTTTTTTTCTTGTGAGACATTTTCGAATATAAAAAAAAGAGACTTCTGACGTAACGAAAGTTCCATCGTGTGGCAGCGTGTATATATGTATATATATATATATCAATCAATATAGTAAATTACACAAATACACTACATTGCATTATACAGACAATGCTCTTAAGAATGAGGTTATATTGTAAAACGTGGTGAGACCTTCTGAAAATTTTCTATGTTAATTATAAGAAATTTGAATTTCGCGCCGTCTCGTTTCATGTATCTCATATGGATTAATCGCGAGCTCAATGAATTGACTATATCGTTCGGATCGATAGCCGTCGCCATTTCGAACGATACGTTACGTACGACAAAACGTGAAACATATATTTAGTCGTGCACGTTACTATTATTTACTTTTAATTTTCAAGTTGTCCTAATTAATTAATGACGATCGAACGTTACGCGTCAAACTGCAGGCAAAATTGCGAGCCGAATATTTTACACGTTATTCACGTATCTTTCGTGCACGTCGGGTGAAGTATCGCGAAACGAATGAAACCACGGAGACAATGAAAATTGGCGGTTTGGTTTCGCGGTAGAGTAAAACAAAAAGGAGAGAGATGAAAACAGGTAGAATTTTCATAAGAACGCGTAGAACGTCCTGAAACGAAGCAGGAACAAAAAAAAACAACTTTTGTTTTCATCTCCTCTCGTTCTTGCTTTATTATATATCGAATCCGCATTATTCGTCCTTATCCGATTGAATTTTACGAGCGCGAGACTGGCGCCACTGGTTTTACCGTTTTCTCTCTTTTTTATGTTTTTGTATCTCGATTCTCTACCCCTTCGCTGTCATCTTTATTGCGCCACTTTTTTCCACTCCTCCGTAGCCTCTTACTTTCTCTCTCTCGACGTACAACGTCTCTCACTCTCTCGTTCACCATTTTTTTCTACTTCCTCTGTTCCTCCTTCTTCTTTCTATCTTATTGCTGCGTCGTGAAAACGTTCCATATATCTATGGAACGTAACGCATAACACATCCCATATGAAATCAACCCTCCGAAGTAGCATTTTTTGCCGTAACAACGGGATATTTCTCGGGACGACTTCCCTCCCCTCTTTCTTTATCCTATGTGTAATCGTAGAGAAGGTGGGGCGGGGGGTCACGCCTTATCTGTGGTATACTTGTAAAATATATCTACGTTTAATAGGAATTATTTAGGGAGTGCGCGGTAACCGGACGAAAAGAAAATGGTGAAGGGTGAGATAGCGGATACGACGTTTATCAAAATTCTTCGAAGTCCATCGAAAAGGACAATATATTTTTTCTCTATTGGATCAAATAATCTATATATCCTTTATCAAAGTCAAAACTTGGCCTAAACTTATGAACTTTGACATGTTTCCATTGACACCCTTAACATAATATATATAGTATATATATATTTTCTATCGTCATTCTCACTTAGTATATTTTCCATGAATAAAAGAAAACACAAATTGAAGAATTCCGATACGACGTCCAAGCAATGGTAATCAACTTTCTTCGCGTTAATTAAGATAAATTTCTCAATTTTCTTTCCTTAATCTTTTTTCTTGTTATTTATATCGTATCTGTTAAGGGAGCCAGGAGTGACTAAAAGAAGAAAAAGATATACTCGCGGTTGAGGTTTTTTTTTTATTTTTGCCTTTTTTTTTTTCTTGTCGACGTCCGAGGATATCTTGCGAAAGTCGACGCCGACGTCGGGGTCGATGTCAATAATGTTGCGATCGGTCGACAGACGTGTATTTCCACATTTCAAAAAAAAAAAATACTGACATATATGTGAAAATCGTATATAACATATACACAAATACACACAGTTAAAGTGGAGAATTAAACGTTACGTAATACACGAAAGATGAACACATATACACAGCACATATTTTCATCCAATTGTGTATTCAGCTTTATCTAGTCTATAACGATGAACAAGGTAGCGAATGGGACGTGTGTGAATTTTTGAGAGCACAGTTATGTCAGAATGCGATTTGCCCGAGGTACATGTGTTATACATGGAAAAGAAGAAAAAAAAAGAATATATATATACGCGAATCGAGATCGATAACGAGGATTCAAATAGCGCGCCACGACGCGAGGCTTATAGGCTTTGGCGGGAATTATTTGAAAATACGTTATTTCTGGGAATTTTGTTGATTGAGGATTATAGTAAAAAAAAATTTGGTTAATGAGTTAAATCAAGACAGAGCACTGTTTGGTGTCTCGTAACGTTATACGTGTTTCGAATGAAAGAAAGGAAATAAGATAAGGGTAGTAAAAGAAATTCCAAGATTTCTTCCGCTCTTGTATGTTTGTCGCGGGTCGTTGCGCGTGAGACGAGGATAAAGAGAAGTAATAGAGCTCAAACGTTTAAAGACTGGGAGACTGGGACTTTTTTTTTCGCAAGACCGTATTTCGACGAGAGTGAAGGAGACAGGGAGAGAGGAGACAAAAAAAAAATTCACGTGACTAAGAAGAAAAATTCCTTTGGGTTTCGAAAAACGATTCAATTTGGGACTGAAAAGAGATAGAGAAATAATCATGGCCGTATTTTTGTGCTAGATCGTATAGACGACGTATACAGTGTGACTGTAAAAAAAAAAGTGCGAATGGGATATGTACGAGTGGCGAAAACTTATTGTATTATAAAAATAAAACAGATATTGTTTAAATAAAATTGATATAAATAAGCTCCTAGAGTTGATCGCCATTTTCCTAACCTCTCTGCGTGATCGATATTAATTTTATATATTTTCCAAAATATCCAATTGAAATATTACGGGAACGTTACTCGTGTAAAATTCCTTTTTTTTTTTTTTTTTTTTTATGAATGTATCAGTTACCTTCGACTCGCTGCATTCGTTATCTTGACAAAGTTACCAACTTGCTTTCTATGGTAGTAATAAGTTTCAAGTCTTTCATGCAAAGTCGGGATTTCGTAATGTCAATCGTCTTATCCTTGGTGTATTATGTATATATCCATGTAATGATGGTTAGAGTGGTATAAATTATATTTTGCGTATATTTCAATAATAATCTTTGTATATGATTACGTTTAGTTTCAGGTAAGGAAAAATGAGATAAAGCCGATGGTGAAACTTTTTAAAAAGTTCCGTGTGGTATAGGCGATTATTCGAGTTGCAGGGAAATAAACGAATTTTAATTCTATGCATAACGTAATATGGTGTGTTGATGCTGTCATGATGAGACGCAAAAGGGAAGCTGTTTTTGCATAATGCAACAACCAGGGCATAAACAGTGTTACGTACAGCGTAGTGAGTATTCGCCGTCTACGTTACTCAGAAATATTGACAATTTAGTTTCGTAATGGAGGATCTACGCTTAAACTCGTACTGAGCGAAACAGCTACGCACGTGGATGCTTACGCGACATTAAAGGAAAAGCTGACTCCACGTGGGAAACTTTGACAAGGTTTTAGTCAGAGGTTTATTCTATGTTAAAATACTGCATAATTATTTTTCATTTGCATAATAATGTTTACAGTGTATATTCGAGATATACCAAATGCGGATAATGAATAAAATATTCGTGAAGAGTGAAAGAGCGATCGAAGCTTTTTCTCGGTCCGTCAAATATTGAAAAACAATGCTATCGTAGAGCTGTCAAAATTGACAGCTGCGTTTGACAGGTGACTCTATTTTTGACATCCAATTATCATCAGGCGCCACCCGTGCGAGTGTTTTGTTACTTTGTTAAATAATAGAAATAGTAGCAGTAGTAAAGGAATTTTATGTATCTACATTTGCCAGTCGTGAATTCGTTGGGAAATAATTTTGGGATTTGGACGGTAACATCGATGGAATGAAATATGTCTTGAAAGGGTAGATAGGTAAAAGTGCCAGTCGTGATGAGAGTACAAGAAACAAGGGTTGTAGCATAGGGGATGAGAAAGGAACGATACAGGCTATAAAGTAATATATTGAGTAGTATTGGGTTGGCATGAAAGTAATGAGACACTCTAGAAAACTCTACACATGTCCTTTTTTAAATTAATTGTTTTTCGACCATTTCTATTGTATACACCCACAGAGCGGAAGTATCTAGAATGTTCTAGAACATACTAGAATATGCTCAAATCAATTCATTTAAAAAATGACATGTGTTGAGTTTTCTAGAGTGTCTCGTTATTTTCACGCCAACCCAATAATAATATAATAAAAATGAAAAACCATCCCCCACTTAAATAATAGATTCAAGTATTTACATACAGAGCAAATCGATCCTGATCGACGTTATGTAATTCCAAGGATGGCAATGGAAAAATAATTAGCGCTATTCGCTAATCTTAAACCAATAGTCCAGATCTTTTCGCGGCCGTGAAAAAAAAATTTTTTCTATATTCTTCGCGCGCAAACTTTGACCTTTTCGAAAAATATACACCATGGGACACGTGGCTAGAATTAATTCGAACAATATATATATATTTTGTTCATATTTCCACGAAACACGTCAACGCATTTTGTACGTGCCCACGTATACGATTCACTGGAATGAATAAAAGAACGTATATACAGGTACAACCAAACAAAGAAAAAGTAGCCTGTCAAGTGCGTAATATAGAGAGCTTGAAAAAAAAAAAAAACTGTCAAAACCATTGAAATTCTTCGTTTCCTTTATTTTTCCGCGAAAATCATTTTGAAGTGACGACATAATTTTTCTGGTCGATAGATTTAATTTTCAAGATACATCAAAGCCGAGATGACATCGACTGCAGCTGTAACTGATGAAATTGCTTCTCGTTTAAATTCGTCCCACGTCATTTGCACAGAGAATTTTTTTTTTATTATGAAACAAGATATTTTTTGTATGGTAAAAAAAAAGAAAGAAAATTATCCAGTGGGTACAGGCGAATCAATAGCTTCTCCTCTCGTTTGCGTTACAGCTATAGACAGACCACGTGCTATATATCTAACAGCTCGGTTTAGCTATAGACTCGCTTAGGGTCGAGGTATAGAAATGAAATAGTAGGAGTAGGTATTAATCGCGATACCGTCAGCCATCGATCAATCATGAGTATTTGTATACGGCGTGTATGGTCTTTATCGTGATGGCTTGATGAAAATCATAGGCAAAAAATGCATGAGCAAAATTGCGAAAACACGCATTGACACTGTTTCTCATATAAAATAGATTAATCATATTTTTCCTTCGCGCGCTATACGTATATTACGTTACACATTCGTATCTGAGATACGATACTGTCTTCATAGGGATATTTATTAACAGGGTATCCTAACAAGTAAATTCCCTAGTTTTTCTTTTTAAGGGATCTGTTCAACGCTTTTTTTATATCAATAAAAAATTTATCAGCCGGCTAGCCACTGACAGTTCACTATATTTTCTTGGTAGCACGTTACGTCACGTTCACGAGACTTGAGGCTGCAATGCCGATACGTCTGTTCTTGAAGTCTCATTAGAAATCTCGTGGCAGATTGAGCTTCACGAAAACACCTTCACTCAGGATTTTACTTAGGTATTGCGACACTCTGCCCCTCCCTCCCAGCCCTGCACTCCGCAATTTAATTTGCTTGCGTCTTACACGCATCCTTGAAACTCTTGGAACTGTCACTGCTAAGACTCAAGAGGGTGGGGTGGAAATTAAACTGCGAGACAGAGAGTGGGGAGATCTTGAATGACTATTAGAATTGTTGCTAATGAATTTAGAGCTTGTTTCGTATTAATTACCCAAAGAACGTATAACGTCTAAGAATGATCTTCAAGAGGTGTAACGTGATACAAGCTGGCTTTAGAAATCTTAAAGACGACTTTCGGATGTATCTATTATCTAGATAGAAGATACAATTTATTATCTACATCAAAACAGTATAATTTAAGTGCGAGTATCAAGATGAATTTCATATTGGATAATTTTTTGTTAATTTTTTAAATTAATTACTCTAATAAAATTTCAACGGAATCTCTGATCGATAATATTTAAATATGAGGAGGGGGGGGGGGGGGGGGGGGGTTTTGCATACTTTTAACTTATCTTGGTTTCTTATCACTTTTCGCATTTCCCCAAGACTCGTAGAATTTATCGTCAACATAAAATCCTCTCGACTTAGTACGGATTTCAAAATCCCCTTAAGCTTAAAGCACAGCCAACAGAACTATCTAGGGAGCCGGTCGAGTTTGTATTCGCGGTCTGACGAACCCCTGCACAGCTGCATGCACTTTTCTCGTTAGACCTTGTATACACACGCGAATGAATCCTGCATAGCGTACAGTGCCGGAAGCGAGTGCATTCGAGTGAGTAGAATAGGAGTGCAGGGGATGGTCTTTAAAGCGAACTTTCTTAAACGCCGTATAAAGTGGCGTCGGGTTCTAGGTAGGAAGAAAAAAAATTCAGCACACAAGGATGCATCCACTGCAGCGATACGCAGTTGCAGGAGAAAACTTATGTAGTTCAACTTGCTTACTTTTTTGGACTCCGAGTTCTGCGACCCGATACCCACTTCTTATATCCTAGGCAAGACACACGTCCTCCATCATCTACTTCCGTTGCTGTCCTAGCAGTTTCTCCTTCCTAAACTCACTTTTATCCCCTTCGCCGTAAGTATACTCATCCACAAGATTTTTACCGGAGTTCGCTATAAAGTTACAACACTGCTTGTCCCTTGTGACGTTGACGCCAATGGAAAAGCGATAAGTATACGAATTTCACAATTTTACAAAATACTGTATGATGACAAAAAACTGTGATATAACAGATTTTTGACATGACAGTGACGAGATGAGTTTTCCAAAAAAAAATATACAGGGTGTATCGCAACTATCTGATTATAAGTACAAGGTGCGATAGAGGAGACCATGCTGAGCAAAATGGCAG